>CM023535.1:51096344-51507451 GCA_013350335.1 Chimonanthus salicifolius | reverse complement strand
GATAACTATTGGTAGACAGATTCTACCAACGAAGATGCTCTTCCCAACTACCTTGAATATCCATTACACAAGCTCTCAACATCTTTCTAGAGTCTAAATAGTTCGCCAGACTGACCATCCTCTGAGGGTGAAAGTTGTGCTAAAACACAATTGTGTACCCAGCTCTTTTGAAGGCTTTGCCAAAATCTAGATATAACTGTGGATATGCCGATACATTGCTCACTGGCACTCCCTGAGTTTGACTATTTTCTTTATATACTGGTTGCTCAAGTCACTAGAGTGTGTTACTTTAACGGTAGAAAATGGAGCAGACTTAGTCAACTGTCCACTATCACCCATATTGAGTTATTTCCTTTAGATGATTTATGAAACCTACACGAAATCCATGGTGATATCTCCCTTTCCACCTAGCTACGTCTTCGAAGGTTGCATCTTTCCTCCTAGTCCTGGGCTCTGCTTTTACTTGCTGACAGGTTTAACACACCTAAACACAAAATCTCCACCTTCTTCTTCATTCCACTCCACCAGAACTGATGTCACAAATCACACTACATTTAGGACTTCCAGATATCTGCGAAACGAGTGTGATGACAATGATCGAGTACTATTCTTCTACAATCCTTTGTTTCTTTGCACAATTAATCAGCTTTTAATGTTAGACCTCCATCGGTCTTGATTTTCCATTCTTCAAATCAATTCCATTTATCAACTGAGTCCGTACCTTGATAGATTTGGTCCTTTTGTTGCGTTTCCAACACAATCCTCTAGTTCTTGCTGTCTGACCTCCTCTGTCTTGAACTGTATTGTACTATACTAATTGTTGCTCAAGTTTCCCTATTGTACTCAAGATATTCCATTGTAGAGATACCACGCAAGCTACTTGCAATGAGTTTTCCTACTCAAAGCATTTGCTACTACATTCGCCTTTCCTAGATGGTAGGAGTTCAAAATTATAGTCTTTAAATTCTCCATCTTCTCTTTGTCATATGTTCAATCCTTCTGATGAACAAATATTTGAAACTATGGTATCAGGAAAACATAAATCTCACCCCAAACAAGATTTCTCCAGAATTTTAATGCGAACACTACTGCTGCTAGTTTAGATCATTCGGGTAATTTTGTTCATGTCCCTTTAATTGTCTAGAGCAATAGGCTGCTACTCTACCTTCTTGCATTAAGACACATCCTAAACCATTTTTTGAAGCATCGCATTACTTCAAATCCTTAACTTTGCT
Source organism: Chimonanthus salicifolius (assembly GCA_013350335.1). Taxonomy (NCBI): domain Eukaryota; kingdom Viridiplantae; phylum Streptophyta; class Magnoliopsida; order Laurales; family Calycanthaceae; genus Chimonanthus; species Chimonanthus salicifolius. The sequence goes on along the minus strand of CM023535.1, from coordinate 51,506,216 downwards.
CCGGTATAATCAACACTGAGAGGTGGTTAATTTTTCCTTCAATTCTGGAATGCCTTTTCACACTCTTCACTCCATTCGAATTTCACGTCTTTCTTTGTTACCCTTGTCACTGAATAGCAATCTGGGAGAAACTAGGTAAAATCTCTTTAATACCCAGCTAATCCCAAATTTGTGTCTCTCTGCCAACTTATCACTTCCCAACTTTGGCAGGATCTAATGATTCCATCTTGAGTCACAACATGTCCAAAAAATTGTACTTGCTTCAACCAAAACTCGTATTTACTGAATTTGGCCTACAGCTGATGGTCTTCTAAGTCTGTAACACTATCCTCAGTGTTGATCCTGTTCCTCTTCAGTTTAGTAAAATAGTAAAATATCGTCAATGAATACTACTACAAAAATCCCTAAATAAGGCCGGAAAACTCTTTCATTAATCCATGAACGTGGCCGGTGCCTTGCGTTACCCCAACGGCATCACTAGAATTCATAATGACCATAACTGATCCTGAACGCAGTCTTAAAATATCTTCATCTCTCACTCTCACTGATGATAACCTGATCTCAAATCTATCTTTGAAAAGCATTTGACTCCCTTCATTGATCAAACAGATCCTCTATCCGTGGCAACAATACTTCATCTTAATATTCACCTGGTTCAACTTCCAGTAATCTATACCATCCCAAGTTTCCATCTTTTTGGAAAAAGAACTGGCGCACCCCAAGGTGAAGTATTTACTCTCACAAATCCTAACTTAAGTAACTCATCTACCTGGGTTCGCACTTCCCGTTGCTCTACGGTGCCATCCTATACGGTAGTATGGAATAGCAACTTTCCAAATTGTAGATTGATACAAACTCAATCCCTTGGCGTGGAGATAGACCACTCAATTGGTCTGAAAAATATTCATGATTTCAACACCACACCCGATGTATCACTAGTCTAACACCTCCTATGTTTTCTAAACTTATATCCTCTACCAGACTATTTTTCGGATGTTCATCTAGACCAGAGTTTTCTCCCCACTAAGTCTTCATAAGGTTTAATTTTTCCAAGAATTGATTCCCCCGGAATGTCCTAACACTATCGTTTTATAGAAATCTGACATTATCATGTATTTTGAAATCCTCCTGCCGAAAATGACATCAAAACCTGTCATTCTTATTACAAAAGGATTGAATCTTAGATTTCCCACCAAGTCTTATTAAACAAGACTTGTACACGCGATCAATTACACTTCCTTTCCTAAAGGAGACTTCACCTTTAGTGGTTTATCCACAACCACTGATTTTAGACCCAAAATTTCAGCACACAAAACAACGATAGAATGAGATGCAGCAGTGTCAATAACACATGTGTTAAAGAGCTAAAAAGTGGTAAAGTACCTTCCATCACCGAGTGGTCCATGGGCTCGTCCACTGCTGTGCCCATTGAGTAACTCATCCCTGAGTCATCTCTTGAGGACCTCCGCTCCCCTCCTTTGACTGGACCTCTATTGTGGCAGAGTTAGGGTTATCGACCCCGTCGGTCTGTGGCAAACCTCTACTAATAGTCTACTGTACGCCTGACTGAGCTGGCCTAATATGTAAGTTGGCCCCTATACTGCTTACATATTTTGGAGTCGGGCAATCTTTAGCCCATGCCCTGATTGTCCTGCACGTGTACATACTCTCCCCATACACCTTAGGATTTTGGCATTGACGAAGTATGTCCGAGCTGAGCAAGTATGACACGACCTGTTTTCATCAGTCTCAGCCTGATTGCCATACAGCAGGATGACTTTTCTTAAAGGATTTCCTTTAAATTTCCTCTTCTTGTTTCCATACGAGGTGGTTTCTGGAATTTCCCTCCTAAGATGACCTTGATTGAAATCGGTCACTAACTACTACTGCTTCTAACTAAGAGGTTTTTTTCCATATTCTTAATGTTACCTGGTTTAACTTCAGTAATCTATCACATCCTCAAATTCCATCATTCTTTTTGGCAAAAAGAACGGGTTTTGAGAAGCAGCCGTGATCGAGCAAGTGTTTTCTCTGGTTTCCAATAGAAAGCTACAAGGTATTTTTTACCAAAACTTTGACAAGATTTTCTAAAGTTTATCTACAAAATGACTAAACAAATTCAAACAAATACTTACAGAAGATAGTTAAAAATCCACTACAAAAGGGTTGCCTCATAAGTTTTGAAATGAACTGAAACTTTGAATTGGTAATTTTTTTCTAAAAACCAAAGCCCTTATTTATAACTTTTGAAAATCACTGTACAAGTGATTTGTCTACCGCAAATTACCGTCGTGGGTGTCGGTGGTGTTGGTAGGTTTACTTTAACCTTTTATTTTCAAAATTTGGTTAAAAAGTTTAACTTTTCTTCCTCTTTCTAAGCACTTAAAATTGGATACTTAGGGATGATTTGATAAAATCTGACGCCGCTATCGCATTGAGAGCACGGGTTTTTACCAGGGTGTAAAATCCTATTTTCATTTTATCAACCAAAAATCCTCTATTTTCACAAAATAATTTTCATCTAAAATCGATGGTCTAAGCTTCCCTAAATTTTTGAACTCATTTTCAGTGTTTCAAACCCGTCAACTCAATTTTCTGAATACAAAAAGTTTACTTAAAACATAGATTGATTTGATCCAGTTTACTATTTTTGGAATACGAGGTATTGTCAAACTGGGTAGTTTAGAAAAATCACGTTTAAAGCATCGTACTTCGGGAAACGTCTGAAAATTTCAGAATACTGTTGAATAGGGTACTCAATACATAGAGTGTGTGAAATTCTAGGTCTGAATGCATCAGAAGAGTGGTCTTTCATACTCAGAAGTTTTCAGACACTATTCAATGATTTTTATATAAACAAAAGATATTGTGAAGTGTCTAAAATACTGTCGATCTTTGTCCGGCTAATCCTGAGCAAAACGACTCTGATTGGGTCAGATAATACCTTTTCGCAGAAGCTCTCTGCATACCTTATCACGTTATGGTCACAAAGTCGAGTTAATGGCCTAAAATTTTGTCATTTTTTCTAATTAGGGTATTTATGGTTTTGAAAGATATGAAGGCTTGAGATTAATCAAGGTTTAGTTGGAGATTGAGGGCTAAGATTGGATCGATAGAAATGGTGATGGATATTTAAAGTTGCAAAGAGTTAGGGTTGCAATAGATGTACACGAATTTGGCTATGTGTGGTGGTTTGGAGTTGAGTTTCAAGTAGGTAGAGAAGTTTTTTGGGATGGTTTGGCATGGAAGTTTTCAAAATTTGCCATGTTAGGATTAGGGTTTGTTTTGTGCATGGTGAATGAGTGGATGAATTTAGAGATGGGAAATGGTTGGATGAGATTGCAATGGAGTGATGTGTAGGTCAACCTAATACAATATGTGGCATGAGTGGGTTTAGGATTGAGAAAAAACAGTGGGTCTTGGAGATGATGAGGAGGTGATGTGGCATGAATGAATCTAGATGGAAAATGGGTTAAAAACATGAGAAAAAATTAGATGCAAAAATCGTTGAATTGGGTTGTGGCAAATTCGAATGGAGCTAGCTTGATCTCCAATTGTGTAAACTTAGGGTTAAATGAAGTGAATGGATGTGATTACTTGGGTTAAGATCTACGGCTCTAGGTTGATTTGACTAAAAATAATTATAGGACTGGGTAGTATTATGGAAGGTTTGATTCATGGGTTGATCCTAGATGTGTCGAGAGAGAGAGGGAGGGAGGGAAGGGGTGGGGGGGGGGGGGGGGGGGGGGGGGGTGGGGGTGAATAAAACAATCTCCATTTTTTTCGATTCTTTTGCAAATGCCTTGATTATCAAAAAAAAAAAATGATAGATTAATCAAGTTGCAAGCATACGCAATCAACCAATCACAAAGATGCATGATGTCTAGTGGTTCGGTTAATCAAACGTACATCCACTGTTGGACTTACCCACTCTTGGGTTATCCCAAATTCATTAAGTAGGGAATTACACCCACACTAATAGATTAGGACTTCCACCTAATCAATTGATTGGAATAGTCCCTAGAGTAAACCCTCTATTTTTTATAGTGGTTCTGGAGTACACCCTCCTTAATCCACTTCATAAGATGATAAGTAAAAATTGGAAATCTAAATGAAACACTTGCCTTTGGAGCTCTTTTTAGTTGTAGATGTTCTTCAAACTTCTCCCTTGCTTGACATTCTTGTGATGATATACCAATGTATGTCCAATCACAAGCTTGAGGGATTCTAGGATCTAAAGTTTTCCAATGTTATCTTAAAGGTGATTCTTTCTTTCTCTATAATTTCACTCAAGAGTTGATGTTCCAAGATGAAGATTTATTAGAGAGTGAGGGGTGGAGAGTGAAGAGACTTCAAATAATTCCTCAGATATTTGTTTGTTTTTCAAAGTCTCAACCTTCCTAAAGTGAAAATTCGGGAGCTTAAATAAGCAAACCGAATAAGTTCAAATTTGGATTGTACCGACAGGTCAGTCATACCGATGGTTGGTCGTACCGATGGGTCGGTGAACTTTAAATATTACCGTTCAACTACTCGAACCATTGTGCATTAAATGCACCTCAATGGTAAGAACAGGTGTCACGAGTGGGGTCAAGTACACCGACGGGTCGATGATCCCATTACCGACATGTTGTTCTTGTCGACCGTCTCATCCTGGGGCAAAACCATGTTGATAGAGTTTCAAGTCCAGAAACTAGTCAAACTAGGTCGACATGTCGGTACACACCAATGGGTCGGTTCGATTTTTGCTGTGCCATAGCCTCTGTATTTATAGGCTTCAAGTTAGAATGGATGGCTAGCATTTAATTTTGGTTTAGGTGTTCGGTGAATGGCTAGATTAAGTCATCTTGATTATGGACGCTAGGATTTAAAAATGAAAAGGAGGCTAGGGTTACAAGGGTTGGTCGACTGGAGGTGGCTTGGGGATCAAGTTGATTGGGATGCAAGCAGGAATTCCAAATGGATTGGATGGTATAGGGTATGGTCGAATTGACACATGGGATTTAGGGTTTTATGCATGCAATGCATGAATGAATGGATGAGATGCAAAGTCAACTTGAATGGATGGTGACATGGAGTGTGAAATTCGAATGGAGTGTTTAAAGATTTGAGAAAATTGTGTGTGAGGTGTATGGATAGGTGATGATGTTTACAAAATCTAGGGTTGTTTGGAGTGCAAGTTGGGTTAGATCTAGGGTTTGATGGAGGCTTGGTAGAATGGATGCAATGGGTTTGAAGGGTTAAGATCTAATGATTCAAACAATAGATGGTTAGGATGGGTTATGTAAATGGTAAGGTTTTCCATGGTGGGTTGTGATTCAAAGGTTTATCTAGATGAATGCTCAAATGGATGACCTAGATCTAATATGTGGAATGTATGGAATGGATTAAGACAGGTGGCCCTAGGGTTTACCTAAGTTTCGTGTATGCAATGAATGGTTTGGGTTAAAGGATGACTAGATTGGTGTGGATATATGGAGATGACAAGGAGAGGGGGCATGTGGACTTATGGTTTTCACGTGAAATTCGTGCATGGGTACATGGATCTCAGGGTTAAGCCGTTGGGCCACAAGTGGATTTGGACTTGCAATCTTGAACTGATGGATTTGGACTTGCACACTGGCCTGGCCCACTTGGAGAATGCGCATGAATTACTTGAGCCTAGCCCATTGTCTGGTATGTGGAGTATAGCTTGGCGAAATTGTAGTAGATTTTTGGCCCATATATTTGGAATTTAGACTCTGGCCTCTTGAACTACAGTTTCTGTAACACCGCATATTTTCAGACTATTATTTTATATGACAATTATTCTTTTGAATGGTGGATTTTAGAATTGGACCTTATTTGGATCAAGAATTGGGCCATGACCCAATTAGGACCCAACCAATGTTGGAATTGGTTTTATTAAATACAAATGGGTTGAATTAATTTAGTGATGAATTATATCTAATTTTAAACAAAAGATTTTTATGGCCGAATTTTGAATGTGAAACCTATAGATTTTGCGCATGAGAGATATGTGGGATTTTAAATGCACAATCATATGCTAGATATTTAAAAAGGGATGAAATATCTATGAAATAAATAAAATATTAAGCATGGCCGAAATTTGGATAATAATATCCATATTATGTGCATAAGATATTCTAAAAGGGAAGGTAGATTGTCTTAAATTAAATTAAAAGATTATTTGGATTATGATTAAGGTTATGCGCATAGTACTTACTAATTAGAGTTAAAGGGAAGGTTTTAAATTAAGAAGGAGAGGTTGGCCATGGCTAAATAACGCAAGGGAAAGTCGGCTATGGCTAATTAAAGAGGGAAAGTCGGTCATGGTTAAATAAGACAAGGGATGACATATGTCCAGTGTTTTGGTTATAACTTTTCACTCCGATATTTGATTGCTTTGATTCGTTTGTGTTGGAAAGAAGACTTCAAGGGCTACAACTTTTTAGTTTACCACTTTTTCTGATTCGGAAGTTAACAAGGTCAAAACTGAGCTACAATATAGTATACGTGTAAAAAAAAATGGGAAACACAAGGGGCGCATGGCTAAGGGGTGCTTATCTTAAGAAATTTCTAATGTGGGACTAAGGAGAGCTAATAAAAGGAGAGGCAAGGACCGGGTGCACGGTTTTTACAACCCCATTATCAAGTTTTTACTCTTCTCTCTCTCTTTCTCAATTCATCATTCTCTTTCACGCCAAAAGTAAGAGAAGAAAGGGGAGCAACAAGAAAGAGTTCTTGTTTGGAGAAAAGCAAAGGGAAAAGAAAAGAAAATTGGAAGGGCAAGAAACCAAAGGGGAAAAGGTTAGTATCTTGATTTATAATTTTATGTTTTGAAACAAAAGAACCATAGGGTTCGGCAATGGTGGTTGGCCGAACCCCATGGAGAAAGATTAAGTGTTGGATTAATGGGTTAAATGGAGAGAAAGAACTATGGCTGAACCCCATGGAAAGATTTTATTTAATTGTTGATTTTAAGATTGAAAACCATGGAGAGATTTGATTTATGAATTGGGTTTATGTTCTTAAATTTTGGAACATGGAAAGACATGGTGATTTCATGATAAAAACCATGGGGATTTATGGTTTAGATTTACAAATTTGAATGACGGAAATCCATGGAAGATTGCATAATTTTAAAGGGAGAATTGGATAGAGATGTGGGTCGGCCATGGTGTATGGCCGAACCCCACCAAACATTTATGGATTGATGATCGGTTTTGGTTGGATCTAAACCAATGGCCAAAATCATGAACCATAGGGTTCGACCATGGTGTATGGCCGAATCCCATGGGTTAAGTTTGGAATGTTAGATGGAAATGGTTGCTAAATTTGGAGAGCAATCTAAATATGGAAAGGTTCCAAATATGGTTAGTATTGCTAAAACTAGAAAACATCTAAGTATGGTAATGATTGCTAAATTAGGAAAGCAATCTAAAAATGGAAGGAAGGTTATTATTTTTGGAAACAATCTATTTTTGGAAGGTGTTTCCAATTATGGAAAGGAGGATTGAACATTAAAAAAGTTTCTATTCTTGGAAGTTGATATTAAAATTAGAAAATATCTACTTATTGACCATGAAGATTATTTAAGGAAACTATCCAAGAATGGAAAGTGGGGTTTGATTATGGAACTTAGATTAAATAAATGGATTGGATGCCATGAGTGAGGTTCGGCCATGGTGTATGGCCGAACCCCACTAAGGTTTAGTTTTTGAAAACCTATTTAATTATGGAATTAAATATATGGTTTAGGCTCTTGTATAATTGAATCAAAGGAGATGGATGGTATGAATTAAATGGCATGGTTGGAGCTTATACACCATAGGGTTCGGCCATGGTGTATGGCCGAACCCCATGGTCCAAATTCAGGGATTAATGGCATCTTTAATTCATGGTTTAAGGGCTGATTATGAATCAGATTATGAACGTATGTCATGAGTTAGGTTATGTATAGTTTTAAAATAAAATAAAGGATACAATGTATGTTATGAATTGATGGAGAAAGGAATGGCAAAAATGTAATTAAACACTAAAGTGGAGAACCATGGGTTCGGCCATGATGTATCGCCGAACCCCATGAGTTGTGTTTGATGGATTTATTTGGTTAGGGAAATTTATGAGGTCTAATTATGGAAGATTTAAAGGAAAGAGGAAACCAATGGCATTGTTGTAAATATGTATGAAAAATGGTAAGCCATGGGTTTCGGCCATGATGTATGGCCGAACCCCATGGGGTTTTGTTTATAGACTTAAAACTTTGTAATTAGGTGAGACTTGGTGTTGATGTATCATTATATTATAAGGTAACGGGATCTCACAAGCGGTGCACAATCGGTGATCGAATCTTGGACGGGAAGGCAAGGACTTGTGAACTGTCTTTAGTAGGATTCCACCTCATTGAAACCATGGGTTTATGTACACCTGTTTTATCTTATGTTTTGATGAAATTATGTTTCAAAGGATATGCTTTCTACGAATTTTAAATGCCATGTTTATTTGTATAAAATAGCATGTGCTGATTATGTTTCAAAGGTGATTTATAATGCTATGTTTATTTGGATAAAATAGCATGTGTTGATTATGTTTCAAAGGTGATTTATAATGCTATGTTTATTTGTATAAAACAATATATGTTGATTATGTTTCAAAGGTGATTTTAATAATGCTATGTTTATGTTATAAAATAGCATGTGTTTCATTGGCATCTCATGCATGGCATGGAGTGAAGGATTTGGTAACCGGAGGGTCCACACTCCGTCGGGGCGTTCGAACAACCTATGTGGTATACCTTGATGTGCATTATCCATCAAGAGGGAATCGGAGGGTCCACACGCCGTCGGGGCGTCCCAACAACGTATGTGGTATACCTTGATGTGCATTATCCATCAAGAGGGAACCGGAGGGTCCACACTCTGTTGGGGCTTCCGAAAGACCTATGTGGAGGGATTTATATGTACTTGTGATGGGTGGGACTCATTGCATTTGACATCGTGACATGGCATGGATTACATGGTTTTATGACATGTTTTATATGGTTTTATGACAAGGTTTATATGGCTTTTTGGCACTATGATAATATTATATGTTTTGTAGTAACCATGTGTTAACCCTAACTGGAATTCCTACTGGGCGGTTGTACTAACGCCCTACTTCTACCCTTTAGTGGATGATGTAGGAAACGAGGAAAACGCTGAATGCGGAAAGGGACAAGCATAGGTGCTTGGAACGTTTTTAGTTTTATATTTTGTTTAAGATACTCAGAGATTGTATTTAGAGTATCCAGAATTCAGAATGTAATAACTTAGATGAATTGCTATGGTTGGATGTTTTATTTGGATAATGGTTAATGTGATTATTTGACTATGTACTTTGCTATCAATGGAGGGAACTTGGTTCTAATTTTATTCCGCACATTATGATGTATTCCGCATTTGTATCGTGTTGCTATGTGTGAAACTATTTTCGTGGACTTGGTCCATGCACACATAGGGTTGGCCAGTTAAGGGTCGGACTTTGGAAGTTCGGACTTAGCTCGCGTCGTGACGTCCCGCGCTCTATCACTCTACTCTTTTTAAATATATATATATATATATATATATATATATATATACACTGAATTTACGGGAAAAAGCGAGTGAAAAAGGGCGGGGCGTTACAGTTGGTTTCAGAGCGAACCCGAAACTTGAATCTCTCGGAGTAAGTTAATCCGGTCTTGTGCATTAATTTACTTCATTAGACTCAGATGAATGATAGCAAAGGAAGTACAGTCAAAATAATCAGATTATCAAACGTAGCAACATAGGATGTATTTCCCCTGAAACAAAACAAAATCAAGAGAGCTTATTTGGCAATTTCCCCAAAACAAGAGACATAATGTGATACATAGGAAAGTTCCGCAAACAAGAGACATTATAGGATACATAGAGAAATTCCCCCAAAACAAAGGTTAATTGAGTAGATTTATTGTTGGCATTGGATATGCTTCGGTTTTTGTGATACAGAAGATTAGCCTAAGTGGTGGTAAGAGAATGTCGGGGAAAAAGGAAAGATTTTGTAAAGGTTGTGGTTACGTTTTGAAGGGTTTGTTCTAACCCTACCTATTGTGAGGAAAGTTTGATAAAATTTCAATAAATAAGGCAAATTTAAGAGTTTACTAGGATTTTGGCACTAAGATGTAGGTGACAAGGTCACTTGATTTTATTGAGATATGGCATGGGTGTGTTTCACACGTGATATTGATGAGATAAATATATAGATTCCATGAGTAAGGCTTGGAGTGGCTGTAAGACCGTGGGAACCTCGATATGAAGTACGGAGACTTGGTCCTGTAGGGATACCGTTGAGGAGTGGGTCCCTCGCATGCTACGCGCTGGAGGGCGCTCTCACGGCTGTTTTGCACACTTGATGTGCGGGATGCGCAGAGCTAGGTACTATTTTACCCCGTGGGGGTGGTACTAGCTTCGTCAGACGCGGTTCGACCGCCTTAGAGCTCGACTGAATCACCCTTGGGGTGAAGGGATGCAGGACGAGGTAGACCGGATCACGTTGGACGTGGGTCTTCCGCTTAGTAAGTCATGGGCCCTAAGTCTTGCTAAGGGGTCAGGGTATATTTATGATTTGGTATTGTTACTACAGTGATTCATTCGAGTGTTGTTCCTACGGATAAAATATCTCATGGTGGAAGATGTACCTGGATTAATTATGATCAAGAATGGATTAGTTATGCCATGAATGGATTATACCCAGAAGGAGGGTTATATTCATGGATGGTTATTAACCATGGACAGATGATACAAACTGATAGAGTGGTACCAGGGATGGATGTATATAACCGCGGATGGTGATTTCCGTAGTGGGTTGGATTAATGGCAAGAATCGGTACCATGGAAGATATGTCGAAAGTTTGATGGACTTGTTGATCTCATAGATGACATATAGATTTAATGATTGGGACATGTTTCGATATACATTCCACGGTATAAGAAAAAAAAAAGGGTGTTAGTCGTATTACGACTTGTATCACAAGAAAATTAGTGATGAAAGATACCGGTATCATAGAAATTTTGAACAGAAAGTGTTAGTCACATAGTGACTTATGTGCAAATGAAGATATGTGTATATTTGGAGATATACTTAAGGGAAAAGTCTAGTGAGACTTGACTGGGAAGCTATGGGCGACAGGAGAGTGAAGCTAGAATTCTAGTTAAAATAGAATCATTGAAAGCCTTGAACATAGGCTCGTATTCGCAGGCTACCTCACACAGAGAATAGACAAATGAACGTATTAAGCAAGTACGTGTGGAAAATATTTTTTAGCAGGTAAAGTGAAAGAGAGTAAATTGATTTACATAGGAATTGTAAATGGGTTCATGAGGAAAAGAGAAAACATGGGGCAGAGTAAAATTCTGCGGGAAAGAAACTCATAGGTTGATATGAGTAAGTATGATGTAATTAAGTGGTACTTGACAAGATTGAACAGGACCAAAGGATGGATACGGAAATGGACGATATATGAACCAAGATGACTACCGGTGAAGTCATACCGGAATGAGAATTAAGACCGGGACAGAGCCTGGCAGTCCGAGGAAGGATTTATATACCACATAACTGCAGAAAAGAGTTGTTGGTTGAGGCAAATTAGACCAAACTCTCTATTCATCCGGGCAGTACCAAGATGTATCATGACCTGAAAAGACATTACTGGTGGCACGGACTCAAAACAGATGTGGCAGTATTTGTGCCTCATTGCTTAACTTGCCAGCAGGTTAAAACGGAACATCAGAAGCCACCAGGGTTACTCAAACCCTTACCAGTGCCGGAATGGAAATGGGAACATATTTCTATGGATTTTGTCACAGGGTTGCCAAGGTCATCAAAGGGCAACGATGCAATATGGGTTATAGTAGACTGACTAAGTCTGCACATTTCATTCCTATTAAGATGACAGACTCATCTGAAACTTTGGGTCGGTGGTATATCAAGGATATCATCAGGTTGCATGGTATACCTCGGACTATTGTGTCTGACAGAGATGGTCGATTCACAGGCAGAGTATGGCAGAGCATGCAGGCAGCCATGGGAGCAGATTTACTGATTAGTACGGCATTTCATCCACAGACTGATGGACAGTCTGAGAGAACAATTCAGATACTGGAGGACATGCTGAGAGCATGTATGCTAGATTTCAAGGGTGGATGGGAGGATCACTTGCCGTTGGTAGAATTTTCATACAACAACAGTTACCAGGCAAGCCTCCAGATGGCATCATTTGAGGCATTATATGGTAGACCATGTAGGTCACCAGTGTGCTGGACAGAGGCCGGTGAGCCTGCACTGATTGGACCTGAGTTAGTTGCAGAGACTACAGCGCAAATACAGTTGATACGACAACATTTATTGACTGCGCAGAGTCGTCAGAAGAGTTATACTTACAAGAGAAGGAGGTTCCTTGAATTTGAAGTGGGAGACATGGTGTTCTTGAAAGTCTCGCCACGAAAGGGACACATGAGATTTGGAAAAAAAGGAAAATTATCACCAAGATATGTGGGACCATTTTCAATCATAAGAAGGATGGGGGACGTGGCTTATCAATTGGCACTCCCATCACAGTTGGCATCTTTACACGACTTGTTCCATATATCGATGTTGAGAAAGTATAATCCTGATCCTTCTCACGTATTGAACGTACAAGACATAGAGGTTCGGAGCGACGTGACATACGTCGAGAAGCTTGTCCGAGTGGTGGACACAGAACAAAGGGTATTACGGAACCGAGCGATCCAGTTTGTCAAGATAGTATGGGATCGACACGGCGTTGAGGAAGCTACATAGGAACTCGAGTCAGAAATGAGAAAGGCTCATCCTGAATTATTTGGGTAAATGTTTGAAAACCCTACTTCACTCGATTTTCGGGACGAAAATTATAAAAAAGGAGTTGTATTGTAACACTGCGGATTTTCAGACTATTATTTTATATGACAATTATTCTTTTAAATGGTGGATTTTAGAATTGGACCTTATTTGGATCAAGAATTGGGCCATGACCCAATTAGGACCCAACCAATGTTGGAATTGGTTTTATTAAATACAAATGAGTTGAATTAATTTAGTGATGAATTATATCTAATTTTAAACAAAAGATTTTTATGGCCGAATTTTGAATGTGAAACCTATAGATTTTGCGCATGAGAGATATGTGGGATTTTAAATCCACAATGATATGTTAGATATTTAAAAAGGGATGAAATATTTATGAAATAAATAAAAGATTAAGCATGGCCAAAATTTGGATAATAATATCCATATTACGCGCATAGGATATTCTAAAAGGGAAGGTAGATTGTCTTAAATTAAATTAAAAGATTATTTGGATTATGATTAAAGTTATGCGCATAGTATTTACTAATTACAGTTAAAGGGAAGGTTTTAAATTAAGAAGGAGAGGTTGGCCATGGTTAAATAAGGCAAGGGATGACATATGTCCAGTGTTTTGGTTATAACTTTTCACTCCTATATCTGATTGCTTTGATTCTTTCTGTATTGGAAAGAAGACTTCAAGAGCTACAACTTTTTAGTTTACCACTTTTTCCTATTCAGAAGTTAACAAGGTTAAAACTGAGCTACAATATAGTATATGTGCAAAAAAAAAACGGGAAACACAAGGGGCGCACGGCTAAGGGTTGCTTATCTTAAGAAATTTCTAATGTGGAACTAAGGAGAGCTAATAAAAGGAGAGGCAAGGAGGGGGTACATGGTTTTTACAACCCCATTATCAAGTTTTTATTCTTCTCACTCCCTCTCTCAATTCATCATTCTCTTTCACGCCAAAAGTAAGAGAAGAGCAGCAACAAGAAGGAGTTCTTGTTTGGAGAAAAGCAAAGAGAAAAGAAAAGAAAATTGGAAGAGCAAGAAACCAAAGGGGAAAAGGGTAGTATCTTGATTTATAATTTTATGTTTTGAAACAAAAGAACCATAGGGTTCGGCCATGGTGGTTGGCCGAACCCCATGGAGAAAGATTAAGTGTTGGATTAATGGGTTAAATGGAGAGAAAGAACCATAGGGTTCGGCCATAGTGCATGGCCGAACCCCATGGAAAGATTGTATTTAATTGTTGATTTTAAGATTGAAAACCATAGAGAGATTTGATTTATGAATTGGGTTTATGTTCTTAAATTTTGGAACATGGAAAGACATGGTGATTTCATGATAAAAACCATGGGGATTTATGGTTTAGATTTACAAATTTGAATGACGGAAATCTGTGGAAGATTTGGATAATTTTAAAGGGAGAATTGGATAGAGATGTGGGTCGGCCATGGCATGGCCGAACCATGATGTTTTATGGTTAAGTTATTGGATAAAAAATAATGAAAGGAAGAGGTGAGATTCAGCCATAGTGTATGGCCGAACCCCACCAAACATTTTATGGATTGATGATCAGTTTTGGTTGGATCTAAGCCAATGGCCAAAATCATGAACCATAGGGTTCGGCCATGGTGTATGGCCGAACCCCATGGGTTAAGTTTGGAATGTTAGATGGAAATGGTTGCTAAATTTGGAGAGCAATCTAAATATGGAAAGGTTCCAAATATGGTTAGTATTGCTAAAACTAGAAAACATCTAAGTATGGTAATGATTGCCAAATTTGGAAAGCAATCTAAAAATGGAAGGAAGGTTGTTATGTTTGGAAACAATCTATTTTTGGAAGGTGTTTCCAATTATGGAAAGGAGTATTGAATATTAAGAAAGTTTCTATTCTTGGTAGTTGATATTAAAATTAGAAAATATCTACTTATTGACCATGAAGATTATTTAAGGAAACTATCCAAGAATGGAAAGTGGGGTTTGATTATGGAACTTGGATTAAATAAATGGATTGGATGCCATGAGTGAGGTTCGGCCATGGTGTATGGCCGAACCCCACTAAGGTTTAGTTTTTGAAAACCTATTTAATTATGGAATTAAATATATGATTTAGGCTCTTGTATAATTGAATCAAAGGAGATGGATGGTATGAATTAAATGGCATGGTTGGAGCTTAGACCCCATAGGGTTCGGCCATGGTGTATGGCCAAACCCCATGGTCCAAATTAAGGGATTAATGGCATCTTTAATTCATGGTTTAAGGGCTGATTATGAATCAGATTATGAACCTATGTCATGAGTTAGGTTATGTATAGTCTTAAAATAAAATAAAGGATACAATGTATGTTATGAATTGATGGAGAAAGGAATGGCAAAAATGTAATTAAACACCAAAGTGGAGAACCATGGGTTCGGCCATGATGTATGGCCGAACCCCATGAGTTGTGTTTGATGGATTTATTTGGTTAGGGAAATTTATGAGGTCTAATTATGGAAGATTTAAAGGAAAGAGGAAACCAATGGCATTTTTGTAAATATGTATGAAAAATGGTAAGCCATGGGTTTCGGCCATAGTGTATGGCCGAATCCCATGGGGTTTTGTTTATAGACTTAAAACTTTGTAATTAGGTGAGACTTGGTGTTGATGTATCATTATATTATAAGGTAACGGGATCTCACAAGCGGTGCGCGATCGGTGATCGAATCTTGGACGGGAACGCAAGGACTTGTGAACTGTCTTTGGTAGGATTCCACCTCATTGAAACCATGGGTTTATGTACACCTGTTTTATCTTATGTTTTGATGAAATTATGTTTCAAAGGATATGCTTTCTACGAATTTTAAATGCCATGTTTATTTGTATAAAATAGCATGTGTTGATTATGTTTCAAAGGTGATTTATAATGCTATGTTTATTTGGATAAAATAGCATGTGTTGATTATGTTTCAAAGGTGATTTATAATGCTATGTTTATTTGTATAAAATAACATGTGTTGATTATGTTTCAAAGGTGATTTTAATAATGCTATGTCTATGTTATAAAATAGCATGTGTTTCATTGGCATCTCATGCATGGCATGGAGTGAAGGATTTGGTAACCGGAGGGTCCACACTCCGTCGGGGCGTCCGAACAACTTATGTGGTATACCTTGATGTGCATTATCCATCAAGAGGGAACCGGAGGATCCACACTCCGTCGGGGTGTCCGAACAACCTATATGGTATACCTTGATGTGCATTATCCATCAAGAGGGAACCGGAGGGTCCACACTCCATCGGGGCGTCCGAACAACCTATGTGGTATACCTTGATGTGCATTATCCATCAAGAGGGAACCAGAGGGTCCACACTCTGTTGGGGCGTCCGAAAGACCTATGTGGAGGGATTTATATGTACTTGTGATGGGTGGGACTCATTGCATTTGACATCACGACATGGCATGGATTACATGGTTTATGACATATTTTATATGGTTTTATGACAAGGTTTATATGGCTTTTTGGCACTATGATAATATTATATGTTTTGTAGTAACCATGTGTTAACCCTAACTGGAATTCCTACTGGGCGCGTTGTACTAACGCCCTACTTCTACCCTTTAGTGGATGATGTAGGAAACGAGGAAAACGCTGAATGCGGAAAGGGACAAGCATAGGAGCTTGGAACACTTTTAGTTTTATATTTTGTTTAAGATACTCAGAGATTGTATTTAGAGTATCCAGAATTCAGAATGTAATAACTTAGATGAATTGCTATGGTTGGATGTTTTATTTGGATAATGGTTAATGTGATTATTTGACTATGTACTTTGCTATCAATGGAGGGAACTTGGTTCTAATTTTATTCCGCACATTATGATGTATTCCGCATGTGTATCGTATTGCTATGTGTGAAACTGTGTTCGTGGACTTGGTCCATGCACACATAGGGTTGGCCAGTTCGGACTTAGCTCGCTTCGTGACGTCCCGCGCTCTATCACTCTACTCTGTTTAAATATATATATATATATATATATATATATATATACACTGAATTTACAGGAAAAAGCGAGTGAAAAAGGGCGGGGTGTTACAGTTGGTTTTAGAGCGAATCCGAAACTTGAATCTCTCGGAGTAAGTTAATCCGGTCTCGTGCATTAATTTACTTCGTTAGACTCAGACGGATGATAGCAAAGGAAGTACAGTCAAAATAATCAGATTATCAAACGTAGCAACATAGGATGTATTTCCCCTGAAACAAAACAAAATCAAGAGAGCTTATTTGGCAATTTCCCCAAAACAAGAGACATAATGTGATACATAGGAAAGTTCCCCAAACAAGAGACATTATGGGATACATAGAGAAATTCCCCCAAAACAAAGGTTAATTGAGTAGATTTATTGTTGGCATTGGATATGCTTCGATTTTTGTGATACAGAAGATTAGCCTAAGTGGTGGTAAGAGAATGTCGGGGAAAAAGGAAAGATTTTGTAAAGGTTGTGGTTACGTTTTGAAGGGTTTGTTCTAACCCTACCTATTGTGAGGAAAGTCTGATAAAATTTCAATAAATAAGGTAAATTTAAGAGTTTACTAGGATTTTGGCACTGAGATGTAGGTGACGAGGTCACTTGATTTTATTGAGATATGGCATGGGTGTGTTTCACACGTGATATTGATGAGATAAATATATAGATTCCATGAGTAAGGCTTGGAGTGACTGTAAGACCGTGGGAACCTCGATATGAAGTACGGAGACTTGGTCCCGTAGGGATACCGTTGAGGAGTGGGTCCCTCGCATGCTACGCGCTGGAGGGCGCTCTCACGGCTGTTTTGCACACTTGATGTGTGGGATGCGCAGAGCTAGGTACTATTTTACCCCGTTGGGGTGGTACTAGCTTCGTCAGACGCGGTTCGACCGCCTTAGAGCTCGGCTGAATCACCCTTGGGGTGAAGGGATGCAGGGCGAGGTAGACCGGATCATGTTGAAATCATATGGGGTGTTGCATAAAGTTGCTACTCCTTATCACTCGTAAACAAGTGGTCAAGTGGAAATTTTGAATAGAAAGATCAAACATATTCTAGAGAAGACAGTCAATCCCAGCAGGAAAGACTGATCTGCCCGACTCATTAATGCGCTATGGGCATATCGAACTACTTTTAAAACGCCCATAGGAATGCCACCCTACAGATTGGTTTATGGCAAGGCCTGTCATCTGCCAGTAGAGTTGGAGCACAAAACATTTTGGGCAATCAAACGTTGTAATTTTGCTCTAGATTTTGCTGGACAGCAGAAAAAGCTCCAGCTTGCTGAGATTTTAGAGTTGAGAAATGAGGCATATGACACTGCGAAGAGAGAGAATGACTGAGTGAAGACCTTTCATGATAAACACGTTCTAATAAAATCATTCACTGTTGGTCAGAAGGTCATTTTGTATAACACTCGGTTGCACCCTTTTCTTGGAAAGCTGAGATCCAAGTGGATGGGTCCGTACATTGTTCACTTTTTTTTCTTACATGGAGTAGTTCAATTGAAGCATCCTAAGAATGACCATGTTTTCAAAGTCAATGGTCAAAGATTAAAACCATTCCTAGATTTCCAAAATCCTGAGGGAGAAGTTGAGATTCTATTCGAAGATCCTGTTCATCATGATTGATTTGAAAATCCATTTACCCTTCCACCCAGACCCATTTTCACCTATTATCACCCATCCACCCCTCCACCAAAACCCACGTACCCATTTGTCTATGTCTGAGTTGACCTGAGTCTTTAGTGTCCAATTCATGTTGTCAACAAGTCAGACTAGCCTAGGAGTCAGTTTAACACTTCATGCACATTCCAAAGTATGTCCAAACCTTGATTGTTCGTTTTCTAACAATTTTCTTCTTGTTTGCACTTGGCCAGTGTAGATTAGGGAACATTGAGGACAATGTTTAATTTAAATTTGAGGGTATTGAGGTCATTTAGGTCAAAAAAAAAAATTTGTCTTTGTGACCATTAGACGTTAAAGAACTGTATAGGAGTCATGCACATAGACGGTCGAGTCTTAGTTTTTCACTGTGTCTGTCTAGAACACAAATTCCCCCAAATTTGTGTACGAAAGTCATTTCCTCAGCTATGAGGGTGTGGAAGGTGGAAATCCAAGAGAAGCAACCCAGACCTCTTTGTGGTCGAAGCAATTTGGCTGTAAAAAGAAAAACTAAGAGGCTAGGTCTGTGTCACAAATGTGGATGAAGCAATTGTAATGGAATAAAATCTGATTATGGAGTCCGACGTGCTACAACCATGAGTAGACCTACAAACACGAATAGACAGATTTATTGGATCTAATCAAGGGTGGAGTATGTACAGAAAGATTGAGACACTTTGAGCCCCAAAAAACTGTTGATTTTCGCTTAGGGGAATACAAACGTCTTGACAATCTGATGTTAAACAAGTCATGATTTTGTTTAGATAGAGATAGGCAGAAATATTTTAAGAGAAGAGTAAGTGAGGACTGCGACTTCTTGGGGCTAAACCACTGTCAATTTTTGTATAAAGAGATTAAATGCGTCTTGACGATCTGATGTAAAGGAGTCAATGTTTTTAGCAATGATACGTTAATAAAAAAAATTGTGTCATGCTTTTCCAAAAAGATTTTTATGAGATTTATACTTCAAAACATATGTACATAGCCATATTAAGATTAGTCTGAAAAAGAAAAATATTCATGAGTCGAGTGATCACTAGAGGAATACCAGTGGAGACTTATACCCAGTGAACTTTAGAGCCATTCTTTTTTTTCTTCTTGAGGGTTATAACTTAAATATTTTTTCTTTGTTAAGCGCACTAAGTCGTTGTGTGATCTCATTATTTTTTTTGTCTTGCTCATATTACTGAGAACGACATGAAACTTTTCTGAATCTATTGAAACAAGGAAATCACCTTATGTAGCTTAGGATAGGATATATGCCATTTTTGGATCGTTTGAGCCTTCAAACCTACCTATTTTGGTCAATATATCTTGATAGTTCCCCAGTTGAGCCTTATATAGCATGTTTTACTGATAGCCATGTTTACCATACCCAACTCCGGATATTAAGCCAAAACTGAAATATCTGTGACCTATTCTAGTGATCAGAAAAGGTTAGAGATGGAAAAATTAACATGGTGTTCTAAAAAAATAATAGCACTTGATAAGAAAAATTAATGATGCAAAAAGAAAAGAAAATATAGCATTAGAGAAAAAAAAAAAGAGGAAAAAGAAAAAAGGGAACATCCAGACATCAAAAAGAAGGATATGAAAGAAAAAGAAAAATAAAAAATACATACTTTGAAAAGTGCTTAAAGAAAAATAAAGGAAGACATCCCACTCAAATTATGAAGACCTCTAACTTTTTCTGTTCAAAGTACTATTTTTAGTTTCTTATATCTTTCTTTGATTTGATCCAGTCCTAAGCCACGTTTCGTCTTACTAGGAAAGTCATATTGATCTTAGTCTAAATATGGTATTTCATGTGGAGAGTAGAGAAAGGGAAAATGATAGTGTTTGACTCAACATTTTCAAGAAAGTGGCATCCATTCATGAGATCTTTTATTTTCTTTGATATGAGCCGTATTTTCTTTATACATATGTGAGATATTTTGATTTGAATACATAAACTCCACTAATATATACCTTTGAGAGAAAATAAACCCAAACCTATAAGTGTTAGCCTTTCTGAGAGATATGTCTAGTAACATTTGAAGTCAAAGCGCATTTTCCAATCGTGATTATAAAACTTGTGTGTGTATGGAAAAAGAAGACTGTCCTAATATTTGGCTATCACACACTACACTCTGGGTATTAGGCTTGTAAAATGAATTTTAGAATTGTATCATATCTAGGTTTTTTTCTATGTATTTTCTGAGATAATTTGATGTTTGTGGGTATCATCACTGCAAACCCTCACGAGACTATAATTCGTCCACTAGGGGAAACTTAGGGGTTTAAAGGCTTATTCCATAGGCTAAATGCAATCGTGAGTACCGGCGAAAGTGGCGTAGTTTTAGGACTAGATTAGGTTTTTGAATTCCAATCTTAGTTTTTAGGTAGTTTTGCTTGAGAACTAGCAAAATATGAGTTTGGGAGTATCTGTTGAGACATGAAAAATGACAATTTTACACCTGGTTATTGGACCAATTAGTCTTCAATTTGGTACATTTAATATGGTTTGTTTAATTTGTAGATAAAATTGGAAAGTACAGGAAATAAATAAAAAAAAAAAGGAGAAATTGCAAGATTTATGCTTGCATTGGAAGACCTAGAACTTTTAATAATTAACTTCATACCACTTTTAGGATTTCAATTGTAAATTGAATAATCTAGACCCAATTATGAGAGTCTAGATTAATTCAATAATTTTAGATTTTAAGTGGTAAAATAATTATTTTAATTCTGGAGAAAGAAGCTGCAATTCAAGAGGCCAGAGTTGAAATTCCAAATCAATGGGACAGGCTTAGTAATCCATGCGCATTTCATATCATATGTGGACCAGGCTAGAGTGCAAGTTAAAGTCCAACAGGACAGGCCTCAGTCCAAGCTCACAAAGTCCAAGTCCATTTAGAATTTCAATGGAGGCCCAACTGCTCTAAACTCGAGTCCATAGTCCATTTACACGAATTCTGCAGTCCAATCCCTCCCTCCAAGCACATGTAATATTCACCATTCATTCCATGCATTCATTATCCACATGTTTTCACAACTAGAAACCCTGCATGCACACGATTTTACACCTAGGGTTTCTCCATTCAGAAGCCCTTAATTCCATCGAGATACATTCATCCATATCCTACACATAATCCATGAAAATCCTCCCACCTCATCTAAGCTAATCACATTGTTTCGTGCCCATTACTCATGCTCCAAGCCACCTCACACGTTTTTGCCAAATCCTATCATGATCTAGTCGAATTTTCCACCTCATCCAATCCTAGTAAGAACACACTCATGCACATAATCCATCCATTTTATCCAATTTAGATCACAACCATCCATTCATGCATGCATTAAACACAAAATAGTAAACCTCCCATGCATAGGATCGGCCACCATATCTTTCCACCTATATTTTCTCCATTCAAGCGCATATCCATGACTTGACACCCAAGATACCACCGAGCCCTAGCCGTCCATGCCTCTATCTCTCTCACTCAATATCTTTTAATCCAAGCCATCCTTTTACCATCTTAAACCCTGATTAATCCTGACTGTTCATCCTTTCCCAAAGCCTATAAGTAAGAGAATTAGGTCTCGAATTTTCAAATTTAGACTAAAGAAATTAAGGCTAGGCATGGACCAGAGAAGAGAAAGAAAGAAAAGCAAGGAGAACACTTGGAAAATCATGTACACCAAGAAGGATCCACTAGTTTGATTTGATCTCTTATTTCCAATTGTTTGATCCTTGTATTCTTTTATTTCAAATCCATAGCATTGTAAAATTCGAATTTCATATATTCAATAAATTCAAAGTGTAGTGAAATAATTAGTCTTTGGTTTTTCAATCAAAGAATATATGTGTTATGATTATGATTCATTTAATTTTGTCTTTAAATTTTAATATCATGATTGAATCTTATTGTGCATTCAAAAGTTAGATGTAGTGAAAATTTAGTATTAAATAGGACTTCAATTTCAATTTCTAAAGCTTTTGGTTTTCAAAAGTGCGGTGAAAATTTAGAGTTGGAATTCAACTTCTGTTTAATCTAAGGTCTAATTTTGTAACACCCCGGATTCTTCAGATTATTATTTTATATGACACTTATTCTTTTAAATGGTAGATTTTAGAATTGGACCTTATATGGATAAGGAATTGGGCCATGACCCAATTAGGACCCAATTTAATTGTGACATTAGTTTTATTGAAAATTAAATAGGATAGTGCATAGCCGAATTTTTGATGTGAAATTTATAAATTTATGCGCATGGGTGATATATGGGATTTTAAATCCACAATGATATGCTAGAATATTTTTAAAAGGGATGAGATACTTAGGAAATAATTAAAAGATTATCATGGCCAAATTTTGGATATTAAATCTATGGGATATGCGCATGACACCTTCCAAAATGGCAAGCCGAGGTTGGCCAATACATTTTTTATCATTTACTTTGGCCAAATGGGGGAATTACTAAATAGAGAGCAATGGAGGTCGGCATTGCCATAAGTGGCAAGGAGGTTACACGGCAAAGGAGGGGGCAAGATTCTATTAAGAACATTCTAATATTGGATTAAATGGAAGCTTAAAAGGAGAGGCAAGGAGGGGGTGCACGGTTTTTACAACTCCATTACCAAATTTTATTCCTCCCTCTCCCTCTCTCAATTCACCATTTTCTTCCATGCCAAGAGCAAGAGAAGAGAGGGCAGCAACAAGAAGGAGTTCTCGTTTGGAGAAAAGCAAAGGGAAAAGAAAGAAAATTGGAAGAGCAAGAAACCAAAGGGGAAAAGGTTAGTATCTTGCTTCATAATTTTATGTTTTGAAACAAAAAGAACCATAGGGTTCGGCCATAGTGCATGGTCAAACCCCATGGAGAAAGATTGGTGATGAGTATTAATGGATTAAATGGAGAAAAAGAACCATAGGGTTCGGCCTTATGGCATGGCCGAACCCCATGGAAAAATATGATTAGTTCTTGGGTTCTAAATTGAAAAACCATGGAGAGATTGGATTTACTTCATTGGGGTTATGTTCTTAAATTTTGGAACAAGGAAAGACATGGTGATTTCATGATGAAACCATGGGGATTTATGGTTTAGAATTACAAATTTCAATGATGAAAATCCATGGAAGAATTTGATAATTTTAAAGGGACATTTAGATAGGGATATGGATCGGGCACGGCATGGCCGAACCATGATTTTTTTTATGGTTAAGTATTGGATCTAAAATAATAAAAATAAAGGGGTGAGGTTCGGCCATGGTGTGTGGCCGAACCCCACCAAACATTTTATGGATTGATGATCGGTTTTGATTGGATCTAAACCAATGGCCAAGATCATGAACCATAGGGTTCGGCCATGGTGTATGGCCGAACCCCATGGGTTAAGTTTGGAATGTTAGATGGAAATGGTTGCTAAATTTGGAGAGCAATCCAAATATGGAAAGGTTTCAAATATGGTTAGTATTGCTAAAACTAGAAAACATCTAAGTATGGTAAGTATTGCTAAATTTGGAAAGCAATCTAAAAATGGAAGGAAGGTGGTCATTTTTGGAAACAATCTATTTTTAGAAAGTGTTTCCAATTATGGAAAGGAGGATTGAAGATTAAGAAAGTTTCTATTCTTGGAAGTTGATATTAAAATTAGAAAATATTTACTTATTGACCATGAAGATTATTTATGGAAACTATCAGAGAATGGAAAGTGGGGTTTGATTATGGAACTTGGATTAAATAAATGGATTGGATGCCATGCGTGAGGTTCGGCCATGGTGTATGGCCGAACCCCACTAAGGTTTAGTTTTTGAAAACCTATTAATTATGGAATTAAATATATGGTTTAGGCTCATGTATAATTGAATCAAAGGAGATGGATGATATGAATTTAATGTCATAGTTGGAAATTATACACCATAGGGTTCGGCCATGGTGTATGGCCGAACCCCATGGTCCAAATTAAGGGATTAATGGCATCTTTAATTCATGGTTTAAGGGCTGATTTATGAATCAGATTATGAACCTATGTCATGAGTTAGGTTATGTGTAGTTTAAAATAAAATAAAGGATACAGTGTATGTTAGGAATTGATGGAGAAAGGAATGGCAAAAATGTAATTAAACACCAAAGTGGAGAACCATGGGTTCGGCCATGATGTTTGGCCGAACCCCATGAGTTGAATTTGATGGACTTATTTGGTTAGGGAAATTTATAAGGTCTAATTATGGAAGATTTAAAGGAAAGAGGAAACCAATGGCATTTTTGTAAATATGAGAGAATTATTGGACATTGGGTTCGGCCATGGTGTATGGCTGAACCGCATGAATTATTTTCTGGGATTATGTGCTTTGGAAGCATGAATGGATGACTTGGAACCTAAGCAAAGAAAAGGGGTTAGGGTTATCAACAATGGCATTTTTGTAAATAGGTATGAAAAATGGTAAGCCATGGTTTCGAGCATGGTGTATGGCCGAACCCCATGGGGTTTTGTTTATAGACTTAGAACCTTGTAATTAGGTGAGACTTGGTGTTGATTTATCATTATATTATAAGGTAACGGGATCTCGCAAGCGGTGCGCGATCGGTGATCGAATCTTGGAAGGAAACGCAAGGACTTGTGAACGGTCTTAGGTAGGATTCCACCTCTTTGAAACCATGGCTTATGTACTTTGTTTTTATATTATGTTTGATGAAAATATGTTTCCAAGGATATGTTTTATTATATTGAAATTTATATGCTATATTTAAGTGTTTAAAATAGCATGGGCCAATTATGTTTCAAAGGATGATTTTACATGCTAAGTTTATTTATATAATGAGCATGTGTTGTATGTGGTTTCAAATGATGATTTTCAATGCTATGTTTATGTTATAAAATAGCATGAGTTTCATTGGCATCTCATGCATGGCATGGGGTGGAGGATTTATAACCGGAGGGGTCACACTCCGTTGGGGCATCCGAAAAACCTATGTGCAACATCTTGATGTGATTTCCATCAAGAAGAGTTTCGGAGGGTCCACACTTCGTCGGGGCGTCTGAAAGACCTATGTGGTGGGCACTTTTATGTACTGGTGATGGGTGGGACTCATTGCATATTTTTCATCATTGCATGACATGGATTTTATATGGTTTTGACATCACTATATTATTATATATGTTTTGTACTAACCATGTGTTAGCCGTAACTGGAATACCTACTGGGCGGGTTGTACTAACGCCCTACTTCTACCCTAGTTGATGATACATGTAATCAGAGGTACAATGAACATAAAATGGACCAGGCATAGGAGCTTGGAAGATTTACTTTACTTGTTTTGAATAAAGATACTTATGAACTTGTATTTGTGTATTTGGATTTTGGAATGTAATAACTTAGATGGTCGAATGTTTTGGTTTGATGATTATGATGTACTTTGCTATCCGAATGGAATGGAACTTGGTTTTATTATGATTCCGCATTTTGATGATATGATTCCGCAATTTAAGATTTTGTTCCGCAAGTCGGTATTGCTATGTGTGAACTATTTTATTGGACTAAGTCCATACACACATAGGGTTTGCCAGTTAAGGGTCGGACTTTAGAAGTTCGGACTTAGCTCGCGTTGTGACGTCCCGTGCTCATCACTCTACTCTGTTGCAAAAAAAAAAAAAAATATATATATATATATATATATATACACTGAATTTACGGGAAAAAACGAGTGTAAAAGGGCGGGGCACTACAATTGATATCAAAGCGAACCCGAAACTCAAATCTCTCGGAGTAAGTTAATCTGGTCTCGTACATTAATTTACTTCATTAGACTCAGATGGATGATAACAAAGGAAGTACGGTCAAAATAACCGGATTATCAAAAGTAGCAACATAGGATGTATTTCCCCGGAAACAAAACAAAATCAAGTGTGCTTATTTGGAAATTCTCCCCAATAGGTAGGAAATACAAAAATTTTGTTTATAGATACAAAGTCTTGATGTTTTCAATGGCTTAGGGAAAAATGGCTCCAAGGGAAAGGCCAAGGAAAAATACCCGACAAAACCCAAATGGGGGTGATGAGGAGGAACGACACTCTCACCGTGAGGAAGAACACTCTTATCACGAGGAGGAAGAAAGCAGTGTGAACATACCACCAGTGCCTCCTGAATTACAAAATCTGGTTCAAGCGGTGGTTACTTCAGTGCTCCAACAATGTCTGAATGAGAATGGAATCGCCAATGGTAACAATGACAGGAACATGGTCAGGATCTTCCAGCAATAGCGTCCCCCTTACTTCAAGGGAAGGGAAGGGGCTGTCGGAGCAGAAAATTGGCTGAAGAAGATTTCTCAGATCCTGACTTTGCTGAATATTACGAATCATGCTCACAAGATCTTACTGGCCACATCACAGCTAATTGACGATGCTGGTAAGTGGTGGGAGGTGATAGAGAAGCAGCGATCACTTATACTGGAAGAAGAAAGGACTGCCATGACTTGGGATCAGTTCTCAGCTACCTTCCTAGAACATTATTTTCCCGAGGAAGAGAAGGAACGACAGATACAGGCTTTTCTATCTTTGGTACAGGGTACCATGACGGTGGCAGAATACCACCAAGAGTTTCTCGGCCTATCTGTGTATGCATTTTATATGGTGGATACCGAACATCGAAAGGCACGGAAGTTTGAGCTGGGCCTTCGGCCTAACATAAGGGCCAGGGTCACTATATTCAAGGCGGCTACATTGGCAGAAGTGGTCAGTAGGGCCACAATAGCAGAACGGGAATTGGCTGAGTCGACGCGGTTTGACAATCGCCGAGCTCAGAGTGGAAGGGGAATATTCCAGCCCAACAAGAGGTTCCGACCAAACTTTAGCAGACCCGCACCATCTACAGGGTCAACCGGGGGCTTCCGTCCCAACGATCCCTCCCCATCTGCATCAGTCGCACAGGCTCCCAAAAGTGGGAACAACTGTTGTCATTGTGATCAGCCTGGTCACTTTAAGAGGGAGTGTCCCAAACTCAACAAACCCTCATACTCCAGGGGCTCATCTTTCGTCCACCAGTTAGGCCAGCTAATTCACGTGGAGGCAGGACAGCTAATCAGGCGGGGCGGCCACCTACAGGATCTGGACGGGTTTTCACTTTAGCACCTCCAGCAGCAGAGGATCATTCTGTGATAGAAGGTATGGCAGTAGTCAGTAGTTCCTACGCCTTTACATTATTTGATTCGGAAGCATCACACTCATTTATATCTGTTGTATTTGTAACTGCTACTGGTACGTTGGTACAAAAACTGTCCACATCATTCACTATTGTATCCCCCGTCGGAGACACATCTTTGGGACTTATATGCATGACAGTGAATACGGAACTTGCTGGACTCAGATTTGAGTTCAATTATTTGGTGATTGATATGTCAGAATATGATATTATTTTCGGCATGGATTGGTTGGCTAGCTTTAAGGCCAACATTGATTGTTATCGTCGCAGGGTGACATTTTGGTCACCCGAGGAAAAACAACATGTGGTGCGTACTGACAAGCAAAGTAGACTGCATGAAGGATTGGGTCATGTAGTATTGAACATTATCAAAATCAACAAGACACCGGTGGTTGAACTTCCGGAAATAGTAAGGGACTATGCCGACGTCTTTCCAAAGGAACTCCTTGGTTTGCCTCCTATAAGGGAGATCAATTTTGAAATCAAGTTGTATCCTGGCACTACACCAGTGTCATTACCACATTACCGGATGGCACCAGTAGAGATGTCAGAGTTAAAGAAGCAGATTGATGAACTGCTCAGATTAGGGTGCATTCGGAACAGTACATCGGCTTGGGGAGCTCTAGTTTTATTTGTAAAGAAAAAGGATGGTTCACTCCGTATTTGTGTGGATTATCGAAAACTGAACCAGCTGACAGTCAGAAATAAATACCCTCTAACCAGGATCAATGACTTATTTGATCAACTTAAAGGTTCCAGTCATTTTTCTAAGATTGACTTGATGTTTGGATATCACCAAATCCGGGTTAGGGAGGAGGACATAGAGAAGACATCCTTCAGAACGCGGTATGGGCTATATGAATTTGTAGTCATGTCGTTTGGACTCACCAATGCACCGGCTGTGTTCATGGATTTACTGAACAGGATCTTCCGTCCTTATTTGGACCAATTTGTTATTGTATTCATCGATGATATTTTGATTTACTCCAAGACTCAGAAAGAGCATACTGAACACCTAGGAATAGTTCTGGACACTTTGAGGAAGAACCAGTTATATGCTAAATCCAATAAATGTGAATTTTGGCTATATGAGGTCAACTTTTTGGGACATGTTATATCGGAAGAAGGCATAGCTGCGGACCCGGCTAAGATAGCGGCAGTAAGAGACTGGAAGGCGCCAAAGAATGTAACTGAGATCCGTAGTTTCTTGGGATTGGCGGGTTATTACCGGAAATTTATCATGGACTTCTCTAAAATTGCATCTCCATTGACTCGACTCACTCAGAAAGGAGTCAAATATGTATGGTCGGATTTGTGCAATCAAACGTTTGAAGAGCTGAAGAAGAGACTTACCACTGCTCCCATCCTAGTTTTGCCGGAAAGAGGCAGGAGTTGCGAGGTATATTGTGATGCTTCAGGAGAGGGACTGGGGTGTACACTCAGTCAAAGTAATCGTGTGGTGGCATACGGATCAAGACAGCTTGAAAATACATGAACATCTCTATCCTACACACGATCTTGAACTGGTCGCAGTGGTCTTCGCTCTCAAAAGTTGGAGACATTATCTTTATGGAGAGAAATTTGAAGTGTTTTCAGATCATAAGAGCTTGAAATATTTGTTTGATCAAAAAGAGCTCAACTTAAGGCAGCGTAGATGGATGGAATATTTGGCAGATTATGAGTTCGCACTTCGATATCACCCTGGCAAGGCGAACAAAATGGCGGATGCTCTCAGTCATTTATCTTATGCATCTGTGGCATGTTTGATCAAGACAAAATGGGAGATGCTTAATACCGTTGGAGAATTTAGACTTTATCTGAATAACCATGGTACTATTTACAATATGACCATATGGTCCAACATGGTTACCAAGATTGAACAGGAACAGCAGACAGACCCAGAAGTGGAGGAAATTTGGGCCAAGATGTCCAATGGTGAAGTCATACCGGAAAGGGAATTACGACCGGGACAGGGTCTGGCATTCCGAGGAAGGATTTATGTACCACAGAGCTGCAGAAAAGAGTTATTGGTCGAGGCACATCAAACCAAACTCTCTATTCATCCGGACAGTACCAAGATGTATCGTGATCTAAAAAGACATTACTGGTGGCACAGACTCAAAAGAGATGTGGCAGTGTTTGTGGCTCATTGCTTAACATGTTAGCGGGTTAAGACGGAACATCAGAAACCACCAGGGTTACTCAAACCCTTACCAGTGCCGGAATGGAAATGGGAGCACATCTCCATGGATTTTGTTACAGGGTTGCCAAGGTCATCAAAAGGCAACGATGAGATATGGGTCGTGGTAGACCGACTGACCAAGTAAGCACATTTCATTCCTATTAAAATGATAGATTCATCTGAGACTTTGGGTCGGCCGTATATTAAGGATATCATCAGGTTGCATGGTATACCTCGGACTATTGTGTCTGACAGAGATGGTTGATTCACAGGCAGAGTATGGCAGAGCATGCAGTCAACCATGGGAACAGATTTATTGATTAGTATGGCTTTTCATCCACAGACTGATGGAGAGTCTGAGAGAACAATACAGACACTGGAAGACATGTTGAGAGCATGTATGCTAGATTTCAAGGGTGGATGGGAGGATCACTTGCCGTTGGTAGAATTCTCATACAACAATAGTTACCAGGCAAGCCTCCAGATGGCACCATTTGAGGCATTATATGGTAGACCATGTAGGTCACCAGTATGCTGGACAGAGGCCGGTGAGCATGCACTGATTGGA
Organism: Chimonanthus salicifolius; assembly: GCA_013350335.1. Classification (NCBI taxonomy): domain Eukaryota; kingdom Viridiplantae; phylum Streptophyta; class Magnoliopsida; order Laurales; family Calycanthaceae; genus Chimonanthus; species Chimonanthus salicifolius. Next base: position 51,475,747 of record CM023535.1, on the reverse strand, counting down.
CCTGAATTGGTTGTAGAAACTACAGCGCAAATACAGTTGATACGGCAGCATTTGTTGACTACGCAGAGCTATCAGAAGAGTTATGCTGACAAGAGAAGGAGGTTCCTTGAATTTGAAGTGGGAGACATGGTGTTCTTGAAAGTCTCGCCACGAAAGGGACACATAAGGTTTGGAAAGAAAGGGAAATTATCACCAAGATATGTGGGACCATTTTCTATCATAAGACGAATGGGGGACGTGGCTTATCAATTGGCACTCCCATCACAGTTGGCATCTTTACACGATGTGTTCCATATATCTATGTTGAGAAAGTATAATCCTGATCCTTCCCACGTATTGAACGTAAAAGACATAGAGGTTCAGAGCGACGTGACATACGTCGAGAAGCCTGTCCGAGTGGTGGACACAGAACAAAGGGTGTTACGGAACCGAGCGATCCAGTTTGTCAAGGTAGTATGGGATCGACACGGCGTTGAGGAAGCTACATGGGAACTCGAGTCAGAAATGAGGAAAGCTCATCTTGAGCTATTTATGTAAATATTCGAAACCCTACTTCACTCGATTTTCGGGACGAAAATTTTAAAAAGAGGATTGTATTGTAACACACTGGATTTTTCAGATTATTATTTTATATGACACTTATTCTTTTAAATGATGGATTTTAGAATTGGACCTTATATGGATAAGGAATTGGGCCATGACCCAATTAGGACCCAATTAAAGTGTGACATTAGTCTTATTGAAAATTAAATAGGATAGTGCATAGCCGAATTTTTGATGTGAAATTTATAAATTTGTGCGCATGAGTGATATGTGGGATTTTAAATCCACAATGATATGCTAGAATATTTTTAAAAGGGATGAGATATTTAGGAAATAATTAAAAGATTATCATGGCCAAATTTTGGATATTAAATCTATGGGATATGCACATGACACCTTCCAAAATGGGAAGCCAAGGTCGGCCAATACTTTTTTTGTCATTTACTTTGGCCGAATGGGGGAATAACTAAATAGAGAGCAATGGAGGTCGGCATTGCCATAAGTGGCAAGGAGGTTACATGGCAAAGGGGGGGGCAAGATTCTATTAAGAACATTCTAATGTTGGATTAAATGGAAGTTTAAAAGGAGAGGCAAGGAGGGGGTGCACGGTTTTTACAACTCCATTACCAAGTTTTATTCCACCCTCTCCCTCTCTCAATTCACCAATTTCTTCCACGCCAAGAGCAAGAGAAGAGAGGGAAGCAACAAGAAGGAGTTCTAGTTTGGAGAAAAGCAAAGGGAAAAGAAAGAAAATTGGAAGAGCAAGAAACCAAAGGGGAAAAGGTTAGTATCTTGCTTAATAATTTTATGTTTTGAAACAAAAAGAACCATAGGGTTCGGCCATAGTGCATGGCCGAACCCCATGGAGAAAGTGATGAGTATTAATGGATTAAATGGAAAAAAAGAACCATAGGGTTAAGCCTTATGGCATGGCCGAACCCCATGGAAAAATATGATTGGTTCTTGGGTTTTAAGATTGAAAAACCATGGAGAGATTGGATTTACTTCATTGGGGTTATGTTCTTAAATTTTGGAACAAGGAAAGACATGGTGATTTCATGATGAAACCATGGGGATTTATGGTTTAGAATTACAAATTTCAATGATGAAAATCCATGGAAGAATTTGATAATTTTAAAGGGACATTTAGATAGGGATATGGATCGGGCACGGCATGGCCGAACCATGATGTTTTTTTATGGTTAAGTATTGGATCTAAAATAATAAAAATAAAGGGGTGAGGTTCGGCCATGGTGTGTGGCCGAACCCCACCAAACATTTTATGGATTGATGATCGGTTTTGATTGGATCTAAACCAATGGCCAAGATCATGAACCATAGGGTTCGGCCATGGTGTATGGCCGAACCCCATGGGTTAAGTTTGGAATGTTAGATGGAAATGGTTGCTAAATTTGGAGAGCAATCCAAATATGGAAAGGTTTCAAATATGGTTAGTATTGCTAAAACTAGAAAACATCTAAGTATGGTAAGTATTGCTAAATTTGGAAAGCAATCTAAAAATGGAAGGAAGGTGGTCATTTTTGGAAACAATCTATTTTTAGAAAGTGTTTCCAATTATGGAAAGGAGGATTGAAGATTAAGAAAGTTTCTATTCTTGGAAGTTGATATTAAAATTAGAAAATATTTACTTATTGACCATGAAGATTATTTATGGAAACTATCAGAGAATGGAAAGTGGGTTTTGATTATGGAACTTGGATTAAATAAATGGATTGGATGCCATGCGTGAGGTTCGGCCATGGTGTATGGCAGAACCCCACTAAGGTTTAGTTTTTGAAAACCTATTAATTATTGAATTAAATATATGGTTTAGGCTCATGTATAATTGAATCAAAGGAGATGGATGATATGAATTTAATGTCATAGTTGGAAATTATACACCATAGGGTTCGGCCATGGTGTATGGCCGAACCCCATGGTCCAAATTAAGGGATTAATGGCATCTTTAATTCATGGTTTAAGGGCTGATTTACGAATCAGATTATGAACCTATGCCATGAGTTAAGTTATGTGTAGTTTTAAAATAAAATAAAGGATACAATGTATGCTAGGAATTGATGGAGAAAGGAATGGCAAAAATGTAATTAAACACCAAAGTGGAGAACCATGGGTTCGGCCATGATGTATGGCCGAACTCCATGAGTTGTGTTTGATGGACTTATTTGGTTAGGGAAATTTATAAGGTCTAATTATGGAAGATTTAAAGGAAAGAGGAAACTAATGTCATTTTTGTAAATATGAGAGAATATTAGACATTGGGTTCGGCCATGGTGTATGGCCGAACCCCATGAATTATTTTCTGGGATTATGTGCTTTGGAAGCATGAATGGATGACTTGGAACCTAAGCAAAGAAAATGGGCTAGGGTTATCAACAATGGCATTTTTGTAAATAGGTATGAAAAATGGTAAGCCATGGGTTCGGGCATGGTGTATGGCCGAACCCCATGGGGTTTTGTTTATAGACTTAGAACCTTGTAATTAGGTGAGACTTGGTGTTAATTTATCATTATATTATAAGGTAACGGGATCTCGCAAGCGGTGCGCGATCAGTGATCGAATCTTGGACGGAAATGCAAGGACTTGTGAACGGTCTTAGGTAGGATTCCACCTCTTTGAAACCATGGCTTATGTACTTTGTTTTTATATTATGTTTGATGAAAATATGTTTCCAAGGATATGTTTTATTATATTGAAATTCATATGCTATATTTAAGAGTTTAAAACAGCATGGGCCAATTATGTTTCAAATGATGATTTTACATGCTAAGTTTATTTATATAATGAGCATGTGTTGTATGTGGTTTCAAATGATGATTTTCAATGCTATGTTTATGTTATAAAATATCATGAGTTTCATTGGAATCTCATGCATGGCATGGGGTGGAGGATTTATAACCGGAGGGGTCCCACTCCGTCGGGGCGTCCGAAAAACATATGTGCAATATCTTGATGTGTTCCATAAAGAAGAGTTCCGGAGGGTCCACACTTCGTCGGGGCGTCTGAAAGACCTATGTGGTGAGCACTTTTATGTACAGGTGATGGGTGGGACTCATTGCATATTTTTCATCATTGTATGACATGGATTTTATATGGTTTTGACATCACTATATTATTATATATGTTTTGTACTAACCATGTGTTAGCCGTAACTGGAATACCTACTGGGCGGGTTGTACTAACGCCCTACTTCTACCCTAGTTGATGATACAGGTAATTAGAGGAACAATGAACCTAAGATGGACCAGGCATAGGAGCTTGGAAGATTTACTTTACTTGTTTTGAATAAAGATACTCATGAACTTGTATTTGAGTATTTGGATTTCGAAATGTAATAACTTAGATGGTTGAATGTTTTGGTTTGATGATTATGACGTACTTTGTTATCTGAATGGAATAGAACTTGGTTCTATTATGATTCCGCATTTTGATGATATGATTCCGCAATTTAAGATTTTGTTCCGCAAGTCGGTATTGCTATGTGTGAACAATTTTATTGGACTGAGTCCATACACACATAGGATTGGCCAGTTAAGGGTCGGACTTTAGAAGTTCGGACTTAGCTCGCGTCGTGACGTCCCGCGCTCTATCACTCTACTCTGTTACAAAAAAAAAAATATACACTGAATTTACGGGATAGAACGAGTGAAAAAGGGCAGGACGTTACAAATTTTTGGATATTTTTTTCGGAAATCATGGATTAAACTTTTAGACAATTTAGATGGATGATTTGAACACAATGTTATTTGATTTACGCGAGCTCAGGACTCTAGGCTTAGACTTTTATTGTTAAAATTTGAAGAATGATGCCTTCTTAATTTCTTAGATCATATTCCAATGTAATATATGTATTTCATATTGTTTAGATGATTCTTTGTCTTTTATTTTAATTCCTTTATTCTTTGATTCTTTTATTATTTATTCTTCTCCAACTCCACATCTGAATGTTGAAATAGAATTGAGATTAAATAAATTAATTTTTATTAAAATCTATGTCAGATCTAGAATATTTCTGTGTCATCTAATTAAATCAACCAAGTTTCAAAGTAGATCTCTAAATTGATTAATTAATAAATGAGTGTAAATATTTTATAGATATATTTTCTTTAACTCCGTTGGGTTCGACCTCGTACTCACACTGCTATATTATATATGGTTCGTATTGCGAGTAATAAATGTAAAACTTTGCATTGCACAACAGTCACCTTTAAGTCATCAGCCATGGCCAGGGTATTAAACATCCAACCCACTTGAGTGATCCATTTCTCAGCAGCCGTTGGATCCTCAGCTCCTGAAATGCTTGGAGGATTTAACCTCCTGAACTACTTTAGAGCCGTAGTGGCTCTCTCCTCTTGGGTTCCTAGCCAGAGGTCTTCGCATATCCTTGGCGATCCTCTGGAATGCTTCCATTGCTAAACGTACAGTCTCATGTGTTATGTCTTGATTGGCTGAGGACCTGTACTCCTTCCTCAGCCTCTTGCATTTCTGAATGGTCCTGACATTTTCCAGTCATTAACATTCGTAAATATCAGATAATATTTCCAAATTTTTTATCAAGACATACAATGTGAGTTGTGTTCTAATGTAAACATACACATAGCCATAGTATGTAGAATATTAACATTACATTACATATCTTATTTATTTTACAGAGAGGGGGGTTCTTTTTACACCCCTATACAAGTACAAAACAATATGTACATATTCACACACACACATATATATATATTCCCAACATTATATATATACAATTTTCCTCTCTCCCTTCCCAACTAGTAAATCCACAAACCGGGCATATCAAATTAATAGGATAAGGACAATTTTCCACTATATGCCCCCAATGGTTGCATAACAAACAAGGATAATACTTTATTATGTTGGCAGGGGTATAGCATGGTGACGGGGGAGGTTGTTCTGTTGAGGATGATATTTCTATGGGCCCATTGATTCTAGCTCCCTTTGCACGCTGGAGACACTTGAAGAGTTCAATGATATGGGATTTCCCGATGTTCCCCTCTTCTCTACTCGACACAAAGCCCCGTTGTTTGACATATCTGTCCAAAACGATTCATCAGAAACATTAGATAATAGTGTCAACGCAAAATAATAGGATTCTACTCTAATACAAATATCTTAACATATGCTATAAACATGTATTTAACCTTCGCAGTCCGAGTACTTGAATGAAAGTTCTGATACCAAGTTGTCACGTCCCGACCCGTGTGGACCCTCAACATGACTAATTTTTTTTTATATATAAAATCCCCAATCACATAACATCATAACTGTGTTGGATCCTCAAGTTAACGGAAGCCCATTATAGAAAATGTCACATGTACTCTTCATACGTGAACTCAAACATGTACCATATGTCCCCATATACAAACAAATATTTACATTCATACCATCAGAGTTACGTACAAAAACATAGTAGTTTAATACATGCTTAGATTTTAAAGTACCACAGACGGTACTAAAATCAACAAAACATCTTTGGCATAAAAATAGATATAATAAACGTATTTCCCATCAACGAGAAAACACGATTGACTGCAAAGGCTCCCTCATCCTTAGACAACAGTGGAGGTTCCTCCTCCTCAGGTGCTAAACCTGTAATGTAAGGGACGTGAGCTCCTAGCCTAGTGAAGAGAGCTTAAGTAGCATCTTAACATGTTAGATAATGCAGTCAAACTTTGCAAATATCATAATAACAGTAATGGTCTATTCTACCATTAACATCATAAATTATCTTACTCAAAATCACAAATGGTCTACTATACCATTCGTACCAATTTACCACAACTATCACATCACTATCACACATACAAAGCACTACACTGGCTTCCCAATTGCATTAAGTCCCAACACAGTCAAATGCAACATCTTGCAAGAGCTAACTGACACCAATGGTCCGTCCTCAATTGTCAATAACAACCCAATGGCTAAATGTGTGATGGAAGTACCAATAACCAATTCCATATCAGGAAATAATCCAAAATCTCTTACCATATCATATTGCTCAGGTTCTTACATCGGAGAATATCATACTCAATATCTCTAAGCATAAACACTATGCATAATAAACATCATTATGTATCAACTTAATATATCTTAGTAATTCATCAATCTAGGCATGTAAGTGGGTTCATTCTTCGTTATAGACTACTAGGCCTCGATTCCCTGACACCGTGTTATGCTTCCGTTCTAATAGTTAGAACAAATTTCATCCCTTACACAAAAGCAGTGTCAAGTCTTGTTTTGTGGCCCACTTAGTCTTTTCCATCTTCAAGTTTTCTAAACCTGATTTACTAACTCAATTTGATCAAGTGCCCTCACAGTTAACTGTAGAGTATTCGCAAGAATCTGTAATACACAGTAGAGTACAAGTAAATACATATTTACAAATAAGATAATACACAATCGCAGAATAATCAATCTTCCCAATTTTTTGTTTCTAAAACTTGAGGGAAATGGATGTGAGTCCATTTAAATGTTACTACATTTTAAATTGATGTCAGAAGAGTTAGCCATCCAAAATACTAAAAAGAAAATGAAAGTACTCAGTGCCCAGTCTCGTATTTTTCCAGCGCCAGGAAAGTATTGAGACTTTGCCCAGAGGGTACAACATAGAAATGTAAAGTGCTCAGGCCACTACATGTATTATTTCCTGGATTAGGACTAGGAGACATATTGAGTTAGGCCTAGAGAGTATAGTAAATAAATCACTTAGTGCCCGATCCATTTTTACCAACAAGCGGCGTTTCCGCTGCACTATTGATGGCTATCGAGCGACGATTTTGCTGTGCTACAGGTAGAGAGTATCAGCCTGGAAGTGACCACCCAATATACAATAATGTAAACACACAAGAGTTAGAGTCAGTTGCATTTTTAATTTAGAATCAAGCCTCTAGAAACTTGATTATTAAAATTTTAAAATCACTAATCTTAAAAATAATTTCAAAAATAAGTTCTGGTTCCCTTAGAACATGCTTCAAAACCTGCACAGTGGCTTCGGAATTTCCGAGCCACTGTATTCTAACTAATATTTTAAACTGATCTTCGAAACTTGATTTGGTTCCTTTGGAACCTGAGTTAATCCCTTCGAATCCTCTGAGTCACTGTCTCGGAACTTCCAAGCTTGTTTCGAACACAGATCAGCAGAAGCAAGAGAAACTATTGACCTCTGTGCCCTTCAGAACCTCCGGACAATGGTTCGAAACTTCCAAACTTAGTTTCGGACCTTCCGAAGATCATCTTCTTCAGCCAGTCACCTGCAACCAGTGCAGTGAAGGGACAGATGGGTGGTTTACGAATCCAAAAATAGAGTGACTTCTGGATTCATTTTCTACATCTATCTGGTCAGATGTGTTCTAAAATCAGTCCTATATAATTTCAAAATCAACTGGATACTAAAAAATCGAGAAAAACTCTGATTTTAAAGGTGTAATAACCAAAACACATGAAAAATCATAGTTTCCAATAAATTTGAAAATTCATTTTAAAGCTCAATTCAAAATCTTTTTACTTCTGTTTGATCGTACACTTGTTAAAATTTAAGAAGGAAAACAATGCATATCTTCGCTTTGGAAATTAGGCAGAGTTTTGACAATTTGAAAAGTTTCCATTTAAACTTGAGTTTTGTAAGAAGAAGCAGTTTAGATGAAGAAGAAGAAGTAGAGACAGCAGCAGCAATGGAGTTGGGATTTCAAACTAATGAAATCCACTGCATCTGCTGCTCTTTAAATAGAATTTTGAAGGTAGGGAGGCATAGGCTGCCACTGGTATGAGGATGATACACGATCGTCTGTGGGCTATGAACATAGGCTGCATGAATCATCCGTGATTCATCAGTTACGCAATTGGGATAAAAATATTTTATTTATTTATTTTATTCTCTTAAGCTTATCTATATTAGTTAAACATAAATGGGATTTAATTAAATTAATCCAACCAGTCCAAAACGTCGGGTTTTAAAAATCATAAACTTTGTAAAAATTTGGGGAAGAATACATTTTGAAAATCAATTGATTTCATTAAAAACAATGGTTTAGGCAATTTGAATAAATCAAATTGTATTTATTTAAAGGGTCTTAAAATTTTATTTAGAAAATCTAAAAACACAAAATGATAGCTTAAACCGCAGATTAAACACCGTATAATTTATTAAAATTTTCTGACTTCTATAAAATAATTATTGTGTAAAATAGAGACCTCTTCGGGTCACAGAAATTAATATTTCTGAAAATAAAAAACATAGATTAAAAGGTCCTACATATTCAAAATTAAAAATCATTACAAGTGTATAATTTTGAAAGCCTAGTTAATTCAAATAATGCTTCAAAATATTTCTTCTTCCAAAATTCTCTCTTTCTTGCTTCCACAATGCTTCACATGAATTTCACTGGGCCCACCTTTTTCTTTTGGACTTGGATCCCATATTTGGACTTCTATTTGGCCCGGAATACTGGTGGACTTTGGCTTATTGGTTTCCAATTGCAGACTTGGACTTTAGGCTTGATAAATGGGCATATTTTCCTAGTGTTGTGAATTTACCACATTTACAATGCAACTCCCAAAATTAATTATCCTTATCCAAACCTCATAGTTGGATTTGAATTAAGATAATTTTACAATAAATTCTAAAAATTAGTGGTAAATTACATACTTTCCAAAAATAGCAATTATGGCCCACTTTTCTGTATTTCTTTCCAAATTTTAGCTCAATTCCTTGTATTTTCTAAAAATAATGTTGAAAACTCAAAAACATTAAACATATCTAATATACACAAAACACAGGCAAACTAATCCAATATTCAAGGGTAAAATAGTCATTTTCTGTGCTCAACAAATTCCCCCGAACTTAGAATTTGCTAGTCCTCGAGCAAAACAAAACTAAAAACAAAAATCCTAACTAATCCTATTCTACACCACTTTCCCTGGTACTCTCTATTGCATTTAACGTATGCAATAAGACTTTAAACCCCTAAGTTACCCCTAGTGGACGAGTTACAGTCTCGTAAGGGCTTGCAGTGATGATCCCCACAAACATTTTCAGCAAAAAAAATGTAGACAAAAATCTAGACATCATACAACTCCAAATTGATTTTACAAATTTTATACCCAGAGTGTAGTGTATGCTTAGCCAAATATTAAGATAGCCTACTTTTTCCAAACACACAAGTTTTATAATCAGTAGCGGAAAATGCGTTTTGACATCAAATTTCACTAGACATATCTCTCAGAAAGACTAACGCTCAGAGGTTTGGGTTTATTTTCTCTTAAAGGTATATGTGACCAAAGTTTATGTTTTCAAATCAAAATTCTCACATCTGTATTTAGAAAAGACAGCTCAAATCAAACAAAATAATAGATCTCATGAATTGATATCACTTTCCTGAGAATGTTGAGTTAAACATCATCATTTTTTCTCCTCTATTATCTACATGAAACACCCTATTTAGACTTAAGATCAATAAGACTTCCTAACAAGAAAAAAATGTGGCTTAGGACCAGGTCATATCAAAGAAGGGTAAAAGCTCTAAAATAAATACTTTGAACAGAAAAAGTTAGAGGTCTTCAGAATGTGAACGGATATTTTTTTCTCTATTTTTCTTTCAGCACTTCTAATTTTCAAAGCATTTATCTTCCTTTTTTTCTTTCCTGCATCATTCATTTTTTTTTCTTTCTTTCTTTTCAAGTTCCATTTTTTTAGAGTACCATTCCAATGTTTTCATCTCCAAATTTTTTTGGGCTCTAGAATAGGTCACAGATATTTCAATTTTGGCTCCAACTCCATAACCAGTGTTGGTATGGTAAACATGGCTAATCAATAAAATAGGCTTAATGAGGCTCAACTGGGGAACTGTCACGATAAACAGACCAAAAATAGGTGGACTTGAACGCTCAAACCATCCAAAAATGGCCTAAGTCACTTCCTAAGCTTCAATAGGTGGTTTCATTGCTTCAAAGAAATTCAAAAAATTTCAAGTGTACTAACTCAAATTTAATGTCATTCTTAGTAATATTACCAAAATAAAAGATAATGAGATCAACAACGACTCGGCTCGCTTGACAAGAAACCATGAATAGACTTATAACCCTCAGAAAGATAGAATGGCTCTAAAGCTCACTGGGTTTAAGTCTCCACTATTATTCCTCCAGTGATCACTCGATTTATAAATATTTTTCTTTTTCAGACTAACATTAATATGGCTGTGCAAAAGTTCTTCCGAGTATAAATTCCATAAAATGTTCTCCGAAAAAACATGATATAAAATTTTTTTGCCACATATTAATGCTTGAAAAATCACATTGACTACTTGTTTTTCTTGCACCAATGAGTCTTAGTTCTTATGAACTTACTCTTCCCTAAATTAAAAAAAAGAAAAAGAATTTAGACCAAAAACACAAAACTTTTTTTATTGGACTCAACAACGACACAAGTGTAACTCCTTAATACCCCCAAACTTAAATCAAACATTGCCCTCAATGTTCTCTAATCTACAGTGATCAGGTGCAAATCAGAAAATTTTTAGAGCAGTGTTAATTCGGGTTTAGATGTACCTAAAAGGAATCACTTGCAGGATCTATAAATAGACACAAACAAAAACAAAAGACTCTAGACTGACTCTAACAGATTAATTAAAATCCTAGACTGAGTTAACAAATTGACCGACACTGACACAGAACAGGTGACCTTAGATGGTGATTATGGTATTTTAGGTGATTTGGGTGGCTCTATGTAGGGAAGAAATGGTACTAAAGAATGTATATTTGCGAAATATTTTGCTCTTTGCCACTCGTCTGGATCTACAGATCTGGTAAAATCCCATGGATTATTCATATTATACGGGGGAAACTCTTGGATAGGAGTTTCTCAATGCTAGGGTTTACCACGTTGTTCCCATCAACATTTAAGTTCATATCACCATCGGTCAGACTCTCCTCACCATGGTTACAATGATTAGGATTTAATGAAAGTGTCGAAATGGAAATTGTCATCACTTCACTAACCCTCTTGTCGTCCACACGTAATCGATGACTGACACGAGATTCACTACCTAGAGACTCTATTCTAACCAAACAATTGGTCGAATCGTGCCTTCAAATACTCATTTTTACACACAAGGACAAACAAGACCAAACAAAAATCACACAATACATGACCTAAATCTAAATTTCAAATCTCACTAGAGAGATCGAATTTATTGGTTTGCTACAGGGATCCTAAAATCTAGACTGCTCCTAATATTTTTTTCATAAAATTTTAAGCCTCCGATGGAAGTTTAACCAAAATCATGGACAGGTAAGTTCTCAGGTAAGTGGGGGATTACAAATAGCATTCCATCCCAATTTATCCTTAGACGTGCTCGACCTCACGTCTTGGTGATAGAATAGCCTTAGACACCATGATTGAAGAAAAACTATAGACCGATGATCCAAATTTAACTGAATTAAAGATTGTCCTATTGAGCACGAAAGACCCTACTTCTAACTAATGATTCTAAATTGATTTTATTTTTAATGCATTGAACCATTTTTACTACTCTTTTTGGCTTTTCTATTTTTTTTTTTTTGTGAATGAAATCCTAAATCTAACAATGCAAGATTCAAAAATAAATATGCAAACAATAATCAAACAATCTAAGCTATTGTATGAATACTAACAACCTGCACAAATGAAATATGCAATTTTTTTTTATGCAAACACCCAAAATAAAACCATATGAATGCATGAAAAATTAAAATTAAAGAAAATGAATTTAGACACTTACCTTGGCCTGTGGTGCTTCCTGCCTAAAATTCTTAGTACACTTCAAAATCCTTCCAAAATTAAACACCCAGAACCTATGTGAAGAATTTGAATCTCATATAAAAAATGCATGACTCCTAATCAATATGCAATTTTCCTAAAATTATAACTAGTAGGGGAATTAAAAATAAATAACCCTAATTAAAATTCAAAGTTAAATGGAAGTCATTCTAAGATTTCAGAATTAATATCCACCAAAAATTCTCTAATTTCAAATAAAATTCAAAGAAAATAAAAAATCAAGAGTTTAGGGCAACCAGTCAATGATTTTTTTTTTTCCTGTGTTTTGAATCTCTTGGAATAAAATCTGAAATTGTGAGTTTTTTTATATATATAACAACAAATTGGCATTGAATGTACAAGTTTTAATAAAAAAAAATCCCAAAACTACTCATAGTAAATATTTTGCAATATTTCTTTAATTCCTCGGCAACGGCACCAAAAATTTGTTGTGATAAAAGGTTTACATTTATAACTCACATGCGCAGGAACCATTGTTTAATACAGTGAATAAGTGCGAGGTCAAACCCAAGGAATTACGGAAAATACATTTAGAAAAATATTAACAAAATATAAACTATTGTAGGCTTTAGATTAAAACCAATTAAAACAATTAACGGTGGAATTAATTAAGAAATCCAAAAATAACATAAATCTAACATAGATCTATTTAGAACACTTAAATTTAATTCCAACCTAGTTCTCTCATTTGAATTGGATTTATAAACAAAATAAATAATAAATAAAGAATAATGAACAAATAAACTTATTTACATATGTACAGTGGAATTAGACCAGAGACTCATGGAGGCATAATCAACCAAATATTAATGATAAAATAAAGGCCTATAACAAGGAGCTCACGTAAGCTATTCAACATGCATTCAAATCCCTCAATCATTAAATTTCTTAATATAAAATCTATGAAGTGTATTAAACTAAGAAAATTCAATTCCGGCATTAGTCTTAGGCAGAATTTCAACTTGAAATTCCAGATCTAAAACAATCTCACTCTTAAAAAGAGCCTTAGATTGAAAAATCCATGTTCTTACCAATCCTAAATCATTCTCATTTTCCTTGAATTTCTTAATAAAATTTTCAACATAGAATTATATAAAGAATGAAAATAAAATTGAAATTTTCATTACACATGAAAGAACAATTGAAAAACCATAATTCTAATAATCTCACCTTCTTTTATTAATTAAAATATTGAATTAAAAATTATAAATCAATGAAATTTGGAAAAGAAATTACAAAAGAATTCAAAACACTGACCCAAAACCCATTGTGGAAGTCGACACTCCACATTGTCTTTCCTTCCTTTGCTCGTCCTTTCCATCTTTCCACGTCCAAGCCTTGAATCTCCAATGCCAAATTCGAATTTTACTGTGTGTTGGTACCTCTATTTATAGTGTTCAAAAGAGATTGGATTAGGCAAGGCTTAAAGAATTCCTATATAATTCTCTCTCCTAAACTTTCTCCAAAATTCTCTCTCCAAAATTCCTCTCAAATTCTCTCTCCTTTAATTATCCAAATTTGAAATTCATTGTCCATTCCAAGCCATGGGCGAACTTTGCAGATAAGACTCCATGATTTTAGGGATTTTGGATTACTTTGGAAAGTAGGTGCAAATCCCCTTTTTCTACACATGTACCATCTTGTAACTCAATTTTGACCTAGTAAATATCCGAATTACGAACATTTCGTGAAATACAAAGTTGTAGCCTTGAAGTATTCTTTTCAACGCAAAAATAATCAACGCAATCAGATATCGGAGTGAAACGTTATCGCCAAAATACCGAAGCTGTTACAAAATATTACTTCTTCCAAAATTCTCTCTTTCTTGCTTCCACAATGCTTCTCACGAATTTCACTGGGCCTACCTAGGTATTTTGGACTTGGATCCCATACTTGGACTTTTATCTAGCTTGAAATATTGGTGGAGTTTGGCTCATTGGCTTCCAATTGCAGACTTGGACTTTAGGCTAGATAAATGAGCCCAATTTCCTAGTGTTGTGAATTTACCACATTTACAATGCAACTCCCATAATTAATTATCCTAATCCAAATTCTCATAGTTGGATTTGAATTAAGATAATTTTACAATAAATTCCAAAAATTAGTGGTAAATTACACACACTTTCCTTCCAAGTTTAGCTCAATTCCTTCTATTCTCTAAAAATAACATACAAAACTCAAAAACAACATTAAACATATCTAATTTACACAAAACATAGGCTAACTAATCCAATATTCAGGGGTAAAATAGTCATTTTTCTGTGCTCAACATATACCAATAATCAACATGGAATGAAATCAAGATACCAACGGAGATTCCAAACTGTGAATCACTTTGGCACACATTATCATATTTGATGAAACATAGTAGGACTTGGAATCTATAGTCCATAACTGTATGACTCTTCAAGCATGACATATACTATAGCCAGGAAAAGTATAATCAAGTGCTTGCTTGAGTCAATGTGCCATGACACAGCTCAAAGCTTGTTTGAACTCAATTGAATGAAGAATGAGGTCAACTACAATGATCTAGAGATACTCCAATGAGGCACAAGTCTTAGACCAATTGTAGGGCATGAGTAAGGTCTTATCCCTTAGGGATCCGTTTAAAGTTTTGATCTTGACCTTTCCTCTCAATTCTTTGGAAGTTGGGCATTTTAATTTTTCCATTTTGAACATTTGGCCCAAGTCCATTGAATTGAGACAAGAATCCCATCGTGAAATTCCAACCCATAGTATGAGGAGGTCTTGGTCTATTCCTAATAGATTTTCCAATGTAAGGATGATGCATGTGTGAGGTGCTTTGTGTTTTCTTGGAAAATTCACATATTCAAGTTGATTTACCTTTTTCTTCTTTGAAAGGTGTGAATTTCTATTGGCCTCCTTTCTTCTTTTCTTAGCACTTCTGTGATCAACATTCTTATTCTCAAAGTGTAACATTCTTAACTTGAATTCATATTTGAAATAACCAATTTTGTTACAATAATGGCAAGTTAGGTGGTCTTTTTCCTTTCGGGTCTCCTTTTGGGTCTTGGACGATGAGATGGGAATCACAATATTTTCTTTTTTAAGGTCTAGCCCAGTCTTGTTAACAAGGGAATTTGATTTCAACTTAGTATGCATAATTAGTCCCTTGAGAGGTTTTTCAAAGTTTTGTTCACCTCAGGCAACCTTGTCTTTAAATTGTTCTTTGAGACAATCCAAATCTGAGATTAGTTTCAAATTTTCTTCGTCAAGGCCTTCTTCTAGTATCATTTGACTTTTTAATATTATACATAAAAATTTTGAGTTTTCTTTGAAGAGATGTCTCTTTTTCTCTCATTTTTGATATTTCAATATTTCCAATTTTTAAGTTTGATGAGAGAAGGGAATTTTTCAGATTTTTCAGTTTCAAGCAAACAAGAGAGTTTGGCATTCTCAGATTTTACTTGTGAAGATTTGTAGCCGTTTTTAAACTCTCAAAGTACAAGGCATTGTAGGATTCTTGAAGATCATCATCCTCTTCAATATCCTCTTCATCACCCTCTTGATCAGGTGAAATGGAGGCAATACAACATTTAAAATTTTCACCCCTTTCTTGTTTCTCCATGTATGAAATAATTTCACATTGATATTCCTTTTCATTTTCATTGGAGTTACAAGGAACATAATACTTGTAAGGTTGAGCCATCCATAGATTTTGAAATATTTTCAATGAAATCAATTTGGATAGAGTTCCAATCAACTTCATCTGAATATGCCCATATATTTTTCAAATAAATCAAGATGGAGTACACAAACAATAAATATCTGTAGACGATTTTTCTGGCATCCATATTTGATGTTCTTGCACTTAGATCAACTCAGATTCTTAAATCCTTATGAAGAGCATGAGGTTCTGATACCAATTGAAAGTTCCTGATGTGCTAGAACATGATTGCTGCTAGAAGGAGGGAGAGGGGGAGGGAGGGGGGGAGAGGGGAGAGGGGGAGAAGAGGGGGGTTGAATAGGACAATCACAATTTTTATGGTCTTTAAAAAGTTCTTGATTAATTAAAATGTAAGCAGTAGAATAAACAAGATTAATCAAGATAAGTGTGTTGTGTGAACAATAGAGTGTACAAATAAATTGAACAATCACACAACCAAGAGACCAAACACCCACAACACCCTATGTATTGTGGTTCGGAGTAAATCTCTCCTACATCCACTGTTGTAATCACACAACCTTGGGTTGATGAACACTGGAAAATGACAATTTTAACCTTGAATATCGAATTTGTTAGCTCTTGAATTTTGTGTATTTTGTATTATTAATGGGATTTTGAAGTTTTGCAAGGAATTCAAGAGAATACATGTTATGATGATTAAAATTTCGAAATAATGCAAAAAGTGGGGCCATGTTTATTAAGAGGCCCAAGCCATCACTCCACATGTGTAAGCTCATGGCTGACCCATTCTCCACACACCCAATTTGCACGTGATAAACAACAAAAAAGCAACAGTTTTGTGCAACAGAAAAGAAGAGATGAATGATTCAGCCAAGCAGAGGCTCACAACATTGCAAAAGTTCTCAATCATCCATGGATTGAAGAGTATGGAGAGGCATTCTGTAACACCCGCCCCTTTTCACCATAATCAGAGTCTAATTTTTTTTTTTTTAACGTAAAAGTGACAAAGGGCACGGACGTCACGACGCGAGTTAAGTTCCGAGCTTCTAAAGCCCGGCCCTTAACTGGCCAACCCTACGCATGCGTGGAACATAAGTCCACGAGTACGGTTCACGCGTAGCAAGTAAGCTCGCAACACATAAAAATCAATGCGGATGATAATAGACACTATCCTACAAATTTTCAGATAACAGGGAAGAGATATCCATTAAATTACTAAAATGCCCTCATACCGTACTTTCCAAAATAATTTATAGAAACCATCACTCAATCCATGGTTTACAAAAAGGTTAGAATCCTACCGAATACTGACTCGCGTCTTCGTTTCATTTTCATCCGATAGTCCGGCTACCATCACGCGTACTGCCCGCGATATCCAATACCTTATTAAATTTCCAAATCAGTTCAAGTTTTAACCATTTCTAAGCCCATATGAAAAACCGGTCACTATTTAGGTTTTGTGGGTCCCCATGTCATCTATTAAACCTTTTAATCCCATAAGTCTTAAAATTCGGCCACCCTAGGCTTTATTAATCACTTATAAGGTTATTATATTAGATCTCCTAAGTCCATGATCAATTTCCATGGAATTCTTGAATTTGGCCACTAATTACGGTTTTGCCACTACCTCATTTTCCATGATTAAACACTCGTTTATCCATGCATGACTTAATCCATAATTGATCGTAGACTTAGATCCCTAACTTAGGTCCATTAATGACCCATTGAACCATGTCATAACATCATTAAAATTAGTCTTTTTATTAATTTCACCATTATTCATTTAAACCCATCCATAACCCCATACTTAACCCTTTAAATGGTTCACCAATGGCCATGGGTTCAAAATACCTAATTCATCAACTCTTCCCATGGGATTTACCTCATGTATTTAACTTCAATGAGTTCATTACTCATTCATTTCCTTTGGAGGCCACACACACACACCATTCATCATCCAATTTAACCCACCAAAATGGATCACAATTGGGCCCATGGCCCAATTACATTTCCATCTAGCCCATTTACCTTAGAGCATAACCATCTTGACCCATTGGGTACCAAATGGGTATTTGACCCCATTTGACCATTCTTGACCCATTTAAATAAGTTTAAATCCAAACCATAGTCTATTGGGCCACACTTGGGCCTTTATCCAATTTTGGCCCATTTACCATTTACTCCACCAATTTTCTAATTTCCATCATTAAAATAATTAATATTCACATTTATATTAATTCCCAAATTCCGAGACCTTACACATTCGATAAACCACGTGATAATGATGTGCATGCAGTGTCTTAGATTGTTCTCTGTGACCAAAACAGAGCCTATGCAGAGTAGCCGAATCAACATGGGCTGGGTTCTTCATACAATGAATACATGAAAGCCAGATTAACAAACAAAGGATGAAAAGACAGTAGTAGGACCATCGTGGTTGTGTGCAGTATGATATATAGCTTAATTTAGTTTTTAAAAGCATGGAAGATGGGCTGATGCCTTTAATTAGTGGCTTAAGTCTTAGAAGCTATCCAATGTGAAATGCAATGTACAGTAATGGGAACCAAGCATTAGTCAGTGTTGGTGGCTTGTTGAAAAAGGTGAATTCAACACTAATGAAAGAAAATACAAAAGGAAAAGGTGGTAGCCGAATGCACTAAGCTAAATAAGAAAGAGAAGATAAGAAGGAAGGTGTTGGCTAATTTAACCAAATCTAGTAGAGGAAGGACGGTGCAGCTTGAAGAAGGAAATGTGAGAAAAAAGGCAATGGTTGTTATTGCTTTTCTCTGCAGTCTTACGGATGACAGAGAATAGAAGAGAAGATTAAGAAAAAAAAAAAGGAATTGCTATTACCGATTTACCTAGCAGTCCAACCGAATGAGAAGAGAAAAAAAATTAAGAAGTTGTTGTGGTTACATGAGAATGGGCTGAAGAGTGGGTCCCACATAATTTGCAAAGTTTATCCCTCTAAAACTCTATAAATTAAAGCCATCGGCATAGGTAGAAGCGGAACAAGAGAAAGGCGTGTGGACAGGGACTGAAACAGAGGGATCGTGGTTAATGCTTGGGATCTCCGACGATGGCTGGGGTTTTATTTTTCTATTTCTTTTATTTTAATTTCTTAATGTCGAGCTAATTTTTTATACTGAGGTTGAGGATGAAACCCCATTAATGAAATAATCTTCTTTTATTTATTTATTTGATTCCAAATTATGTGTATTTGATTATTTATGATTTTGACTTCATCAAATTAATAGATGTTAGTTATTTTTACCATCAATGCCATTATTTTTGTTATTAATATTAATATCTAATTAATTAATGCTTGGTTTTTAATTGAATAAAAGTAAACCCTTTGATTTATTGTTTTCTTTTATTTTAATTTAAATACATTGGATGCTTAGATTAACACTTTGATCCATTGTCTTTTGAATTAAGATAGGATACATTGAAGTCTTAGAATTTATACTGTTAAGCGAAGGAAAATCAATTTTTGAACACCAAATTAATGTACTTGGATGTTTAAATCTTTAAAACTTGGGAATTAATAAATAAATAATTAAAAGATTATGGATTTAGTGGTGGTGGAATTTGATGCCTTAGTAATTTCTCTCACTTGATTCAATTTGTTTTAATTAATTTTTGAACGTTTAATTCAACCATCCTTCATAAAAAGTGTTAACTAGGTTAAGGTTAAATTGTTAGGTTTTTTAATTTGTTTTCCCGTTCATTCATAAATCAAGTCCCTGTGGGTTCGACCTCGCACTTGCATATCTCTATACTCCAATTTCATTCATGCGTTTGCGAGTTATAAATTTAAAATTTGTATAACAGGTTATCCCAAATATACTATGTGGGGAATTATGCCCTATAAATTTAAAATTTGTACAACAGGTTATCCCGAATATACTATGTGGGGAATTACACCCTCACGAATAGAATAAGAATTCTATTTACACAATTGAATGGGAATTTCACCCACTCGCCTGAGATTTGGAAAGGTTCGACCTACCCTGGTCTACTCCCTTATCCCTTTATTTTTTATAGCAGTTCAAACACCTTGATTTAATCCACTATACTAGATGATTTTGAAATTAAATCAAACACTGAGAAGAACTTGCCTTTTGAAAGCTCTCTTGATGTAGATGTTGTGCTTCTTGAAGATTCTCCCAACTCGAATTTCGTCGATGACGAAGATGTACCTCAGTGTACGCTCAATCACAAGTGTTGATGTGCAAATTTTACATTTATAATCTCACAAGTGCACGAACCATTTATAGCATAGCAGTATGAGTGTGAGGTCGAACCCAACAGAAAATCACAAAATATATGCACTAAAATTAAATTAGCATTCCTTTTAAAAAGATATATTTCTAAGAAAATCAAATCAATTGTTTAAATCCAATTTGTATCTAACATGTAAAATTAATAAAATAAGATGTTTTAATGTCAAGAATCAAATCTATGTCCTTTGTATTTAAATTAGTGAACCATAATGATAATCTTAATCTCCATTTAAAATCTCATGGTTTAAAGTTAAAATAACACATCTCCAGCCTTAGTTAAAGGATATTTGAGAGAGAGAATTTTGGATACCAAGATTTAAAAAATAGAGTACATGAACATACAAAAGTAAAATAAAAAACATAAACATATATTGAACATTAAAAATACAACAAATAGACAAAGAAACTAACATAATAAAAGACTGGAAATAAAATTGCAAGTAAAGTAAATGATAGAATTTAAAAGTGCAGAATGTAAAGGTTGGTTGTTGGAATAAACCTCTCATCACCCAAAAAATATAAAAACAAATATAAAACCTAGATCTGAAGTTCATGTAAAAGTCCAAATATCAATTCATGTCCATCATCAATGTTAAGAATTCATAGACTTTAATTTAACAATTGGGCCTTAATAACTTAGGTTCAACACTTACAATCTAAGTTCTAACTATTTCACGTCCAATTAATTAAATAAAGAATACAAACTTTAAGATCAATTCTAAACAATCATAAAAGAGACTTGAAAATTGGATGTTTCAGGGTTTTAATTTCATGGAAGAATTCAAGTACAGGCATACATAAAATTAAGTTCATGAAAACAAAAATGAAATGTACAACTCTTACTTGTAAAATCGTGTCGGGCTTCTATCCTCATGCCTTTTCTTTGCAGCCACTGGTCCTCTTGAGCTCCTGGTCAAATTCGAATTTCACTGTGTGCCAAGTGCTCTATGTATAGGCTTTGGGAAATGATGAATGACTGGGATTTAATCTTAGTTTAAGTGATAGGTAAATGGCTTGGATTAAATCTCATTGAACATGAGTGGTTTGGATTTAAAATGGAAAAGATAGGGTTTATACAAGGCTCACACGAATTTGGATTGCTTGGGACTTAGGTTGGCTTGGTAGTTAAGCAATGGATGAGAGAAAATTGTGATTTCAGAGAAAATATAGGTCATGGTCGAATTTGGCTATATTGTTTTAGGGTTTTGGCAATGCAAGATGAATGGATGGGATTAAGAGATGAGATGCATGAATGGTAGGATGATGAGAAGATGTTGTGGAGGGTTGACCAAATGTATATGTGAATTTAGGTGGATAGATTGTGCAAATATAGTGTGAGGTGTTGGTGATTTTGATGGTGAGGTGTTTTAGGGATCTTAGGAGTGTATTTGGATGGGATTTTGTCTAAGTACATGGAGGGATTTTAGTGAGAAAATCGAGTGGGATTGTGATTGGATTGGATTGGGAGAAAAGATAGGATATAGATGAGGTGTACATGACGTGGATGGATTGGAGAGGAAACTTAGGGATTGCATGCATATGGTACCTTGTGGAGTTTGAGATTTTCGTGCGGTGCAATGGGATATACGCATGGTGTCCTATATTCTAGGGTTTGGAATGATATGCACTAGATCTAGGGTTTATGAATGGCCATGATAAAATGTCCTAAATCTAATGGCTTTAATGAGTGATGGATGATCTAGATGGATGGATGATGAGACGGTGTATGGACGGTTACGATCCTAAGGTTAATCTAGGTGATGGATGGGTTGGATAGAGTAGATCTAATGTCATGAATGTATGGGTTGGATTTAATAGGTGGCTCTAGGTTTTGACCTAATTTTAATGCATGAGATGAATGGTTACGATTTAAGATGGAGATTGGATGGTGTGGATTTGACAAGGGAATGGACAAGGTTTGGGCATGTGAATGGGTTGTGGGCTTAGGTTTTGGATTTATAAATGAGCACATGGGCCTTCAGTGGACCTTGGACTTGAGCTTGAGGACTTGGGCCTTTGGACTTTGAAGTGCACATTGGCTTGGCCCAATTGTGATATGTGCATGGACTGCCTATAGCCTGGCCCAATGATAGCATGTGGAGCTTAGCTTGGCCCAACTGAAGTGGATCTCTAGCCCATTAATCTTGAATTTCAGCCTTTGCCTTCTGAATTGCAGGTTTTCTCTTCCAGAATTAAATAAATAACTTCACCACTTTCAAATTTAAAATATTAATGTAATCTAGACTCTTATAACTGGATCTAGACTAACCAATTTACATGAAGACCCTAAAAGTGGAGTGAAATTAATTATAAAAATTCTAGGTCTTCTGAATTAAGCACCAAACTTGTAATTATCCACTGTTTTAAGATAGTTTTCCTGAACTTTCCATTTTTATCTACAAAACTAGAAAATCACATTAAATGCATGTGATATATACAAAATCAGGGCTAACTAGTCAAATAATCAAGGGTAAAAATATAATATTTCAGTGCTTGAGAACAAGCTTGGGAGGGTTCTAGGATTTAATATCTGCCATTTGATCCTAGATTGGTCTTCACTCTCTCTTAATCTCAATCAAGGGTTTGATTGGATTCTCAAATGATTCACCTATGTGAAGCGCATAGCGAGAGGTTGGGTCGGTACTTAAATTTGTGCAACCAATTTCTCCAAGATCCACAATTTAAATAGGCATCCAGAAAAATCCAACTCAGGGTCACCGATGGGTCGGTACTTAAATTTGTACCGTTGCAATGTGACAGTTAAGCATTTAATGCACTTCCTACGGATATAAAATGGTCACTACTGATGGGTTGAGTTCTGTGATAGGTCGTTAAGCCCATTATCGATGTGTCCACACTGAAGATCGTATCGTCCTGAGGCTAACTCAAACATACAGAGTTTCTCATCCAGAAACATGTCTGACCCTGATTGACATATCGATTCCACCGAAGGGTCGGTCATGTTACTCTCGATGGGTCTGTGACTACGATCGTATCTATCTGAGAGTAACACAGAAATACAGAGTCTTCCCAACCAGAACTCTGTAAACGTAGGTCGATATGTCTTGCTCACCGATGGGTCTGTCCCGCCCATATCGATGGGTCGGTGAACACGATACTATCGATCTGAGAGTAACAAATTTTGGCAATGTCTTCCAACCAGAGCGTTTGTCATTCTGGTCGATATATGGAAGACTACGATGATCTATCCTGTCTCCACCAATAGGTCGTAGACTCGATGTATCGACTGACAGTAATTTTTTTTTGCCATTTTTAGTTCTCTTGTTCTGTTGGCTGTCAAGGGACCACTTAGACTTAGATTAGTTGTACCAATATGATTTCTAAGTCTAGGTAAGGTCCTAAGTTCATCTACGGACAATATACCTTTGTGTGATTGCCATACACTTGGTGATCTTAAATCATGCACTTGATCTTCTAATGCTTCCACTTTGATTCAACCTTCACACCACTTGAGTTTTGATCCATTGCTTCATTCTTCCAATGTAATGCTTCTCCTGAGTCATAGAATTGACAAATAGGTGACTCGGCAAGCGGGGCACTAACATAGATCAATAGCAAACTCAACATCCCTATGGGGTGAAAATCTTGTTAACTTCTCTGGGAACACATCCTGAAAGTCCAACACTACTTTGAGCAGTTTTATATCTGAAGATTCTTAATTCTCCCAACCCATATTGGTCACTTGACCGATCAACATCTGATGGATCAAACAAGGTCTACAAGAAAGGCTCAATTTCTCATTAAAAGTTTCCCCGGCAGGTGATGAACCAGATACTCGCTTCCAACAACAATCTATAGTCACTCGAAAGGCAGACAACCAATCCATGCCTAACATGGCCTCAAATCAAGACCCAAAACCAATGAATCACATTCTAACTCAATCCCACAAATGGCTATCACACAAGTCTGACAAACTCAGGTAACTCTAGTGGTTCGACCTAAGGGGGTTTTAATAAATAGGGGCTCATCTGTTTCCTCCATATCTAATTCCAATTTACCAACAAGCATAGATGATATAAAGGAATGCGAAGCTCCAGAATCAAACAATATTCTAGCCCAAGTACCAAATAACAAAAGCAAACCTTACATCACTAGTGGCTCGATTGAGTCACCATCATGAGAAGTGATAGTGTAGACATGACCCTGAGTGACATGAGTCGGATGTACACATCCTCTGTTCTGCTAGGACTGGTTATTATTCTGGGGAGCCTGTGGATTCTCAGCATTTTTCCCTTTTCTCTCTGAGCAATCCTTAGAAATATGTCCATATTTCCCATAGATACAGCATTCGTGTCTCTTTTACTGGGGTGGCTGAGGGCAATATGGCCCCATTTCTTGTTATTGCAACACTGTACTTAATTCTGACCTGAATTGCTTGCCCTTCCAGATGCATTCTTCCTTGGAGGGAATCGACTTGTCTTTCTTTTGTTATTATAATGCCGATAAGAATTTTACTTCCCTGACTTCTGTTGTACCATTCCTTACATCCTGGAAGTTGTACCCTCTGTCAGTTTACCCTTCAGCACAACCACAGAAAATGTAGGAAGCCTCATAGGAATCATCATGTGTTGTATCTCCAGGTTCAGTTTGTTACTGAGTCCCTAGTTTGTCAATTCCATGAGTCGGGAAGCACTTGTTGGAAGCTTGAAGACCCAAAGAGTGAAGCTTGTTAGTGTCTAGGCTTGACCGAGTCCCTGTTTGTCAAATACATGACTCGGGTAAAAGCACTTGCCAAGAAGTTTGAAGACTCAAGATATCGAGGAAGAAGATCATGCTCCATCAAGCTCAAAGATCGCCGTCATGGCAATCATAAGAACAGGTATATGGCCATAGATGACCCTAGGTGGAACCCACACCTGAGAGAGGACTACTAGGCTTAGTTGCATATGTTGGTAATAAACATAACATGCCTAGAGAGGTTGCTGAACAGTGAATTAGAAGTGAACTTGGAAACATGAATTATGTTCATTGTCAGCACGACCAGTCTATTTCACCGACCCCTCGGTGTAGTCAGGATCAAACCATTGTGGTCAAAGACTGGTCGGCCAGATTGACATTCATTCTGTAAATTATGAACTGTCATTCTGGAAATACCTCTGACTGAGTCATGTATGTACCGACCCCTTGGTGATGAACTTGAACGACCCCTCGTGGTCGACGACTCGTTAGTATAAAACTTATAAGTTCTAGACTGGGAACTTATAAGGGCTCTCGATAAAATAGAGATATCGCCAATCAAAGACCGAGCGAGAGATACAGGACCGACCCCTCGGCAAAGGGCGACAGGTCGTTCTGGCTAACAGGTTTCCTAAGGAAAACTACTCTCAAGCATGTTTTGCTCCAAAACGAGCCTTTTGTGTGGATCGACCCATCGATGCCATAAGTGTCGACCCATCGGCGACAACGACATGTCGGCCGGAAAGTAAGTATGTCGTTGGGGGTACATTTAATGCTCAACAGTCCGATGGTTGGACGGTAATAAATATGAATACCGACCCATCGATGCCACTGACATGTCGGTCCAGGACAGTCAATATGACCGTTAAAACTCTTTATAAATATAAGTGCTTGGTGATCGTTTTACTATCTTCCTTGAGCTTAAAAGAGTTAAACACTCTAAGGAACGATCAACACTCTTGAGAGAAAGATCATAAACAACCAATCTACGTATTGTGTTTGCAAGTTAGAAAGAGAGGAGGAGAGAAAGATCATAAATAACCAATCTTCAGATTGTGTTTGCAAGTGAGAGAGTTATAAACTACGAAAGATTTCGTTAAACCAAGTTTCCTTGTCGCCCACAAGATTGTGATTGCTACAAGACGACTGCAAGAAGGAGCGTTGACACAACTTGGGTGGGATTTTCAATAAGCACACATCAACTGGAAAGAGCTTTAAGGCAAGTGCTTCTTGGTTTTTAATTTTCTTTTCAGAACCTATAACTTGAAAGTGGATTAAAGGGAGGTACCCTGGATCCACTATAAAAACTTTAGAGCGTCATCACTGGTACAGTGGTGGGTGGAATTCCCAGCCAATTGAGTGAGGTGGAATTCCTACTGTAATTGTGAGGGTGTAAGTCACAACATAGTGAATTTGGGGATAACTCAAGGTTGAACGAGTCCTAACAGTGGATGTAGGTTGGCGAACCGAACCACTATATATTTTGTGTCCTTGTATTTGTGGTGTTAAAGCCAAATTATTGTGTTGATTGTTTTAATCACATTTGTTAACACACACACTCTTGATTGTTGTTTCTATTGAATTTAAATTAATCAATCAAGTAATTTCAAAAATGACAAACGAATGTAGATTGACCTATTCACCCCCTCTAGGGTCAATCAGGTTGTTCTAGCACCTGTGTAAATGGTACTTTCAATTGGTATTAGAGTTAGGTGCTCATTATAAGGATTTAATCATCCGAGTAAATCCAAGCTATAACACCATGGGAGACAGTCATGCAATATCCAAACCTCCCTACTTTAATGGATCAAACAATGCCTCTTGGAAGGCCAAAATGAGAAGCTTCTTTATTTCCATTGATTCATCGGTTTGAGATACTGTAAAGACTAGACGGCAAGAACCCATGGAAGAAAAACTAGTAGCAGAGACCTCAACCATATCCAAGACTCCCAAACCATATCCAAGACAATTGATGGCAAAGCCATGAATGCACTAAATTGTGCTTTCTCAGACAATGAATACAGGAGAATCATGACTTGTAAAACTGCAAAGGAAGCATGGGAAGTTCTTGAGAGAAGCCATGAAGGCACCTCAATAGTTAAGAGGTCCAAACTTCATATCCTCCAAAATTAGTTTGACACCATTAAAATGAGGGAGGATGAAGTTTTCATGGATTTTTATTCCAAGTTTAGCGACATTGTTAATCAAATTTACGCTTTAGGTGAAGGGATACTCGAGGACAAGGTATGCACCAAAATTGTCCGGAATCTTGTAGAAAGATTCAAGCCCAAGGTTGTGGCTATGAAGGACAACAGAGATGTGTCCTTAATGAAAATTGATGATTTGGTTGGATCATTGCAAACCTATGAACTACATTTTGAACAACTAAAGGATAAATCAATTTCCTTGAAATCATCCTTAAAACAAATAAAGAGAACTAAAGAAAAAGAATAAATTTCGGAAGATGAACTCTCAAGTGATGAAATGGCAATGTTTGCCAAAAGGTTTTATAAAAACTTTACAAAGAGAAACAACTTGAGAAGAATGGGTAAGGGTGAACAAAGTAAAAAATACCCAAGAAAGCAAGAAGAAAACAGAGGGAAAGGGAGAGAGAGAGAGATGTCAAGGAACAAACCTGTTACAACTGTGGGGGGAGAAGAAACTTCATGAATGAATGTCCCTCAGACAAAGTAAAGAAGGCTATTAATGTGAGTGTGACCCATGTAAAAACTTCTGAATTAGAAAACGATTCAGATGAGGAGACCCCAACAAAAAACTATTGTGTCAAAAGGTCTCATAGCCTCGATCATTGATGATCGTGAAAAACCCACAATTGTAACAGAGAAAGATGAGAGTGAAGATGATGAAAATCTTCAAACTTCCTACAGAGCCCTGTTCCATGAGAGTGAGAGGCCGGCTAATAAACTCAACAAGGTTAAAAATGAAAACCTTAACCTCTCCAATCAAGTGGAAGAGTTGAAAGATGAAAAATCTCTTCTATTCTCTAAGTTTAATCTCTCAGATGTTGAAAATTCTAAGCTTAAAGAAGAAAACTAGACTCTTCAAGAAGAAATAAGTATATATTGCAAGGATGTCGAGAATTCGTGGAATCTCAATAAAATTCTTGAAGAGGATATTAAGAAACTGTCTTTGGAAGTAAGGGAATGAAAAAATCACAAAGAAAAATTCCAAGATAAGTTTACCCAAGGAGATGAAAGACTGAAAAGACTCCTTGGCTCTGAAAAAACAGTATGGTAATATGTCTAGTCATGGTGCTTCATCTGCCAAAGTATCTATGAACCATGAGGAGCCCAGGAAAATAAGTATCTCTCGCCCTTCAACAAGTAAATGCAATTACTGCCACAAGGTTGGGCATTTCAAAAGAAATTGCTATCATCTGAAGAGATACTTGGAAAACAAATCACTAAGACAAAATCAAGTAAAGTCTAAGCTTAAAAGACATCCACCAACACCTAATCCTAAAAGAAACCCAAGGAAGGTGGATAAAAGGCAAGGCTCTTTGATAAGACAGATGAATCATGTCTTAAAAGAGTTGATGAATCCAAGGCTTGGTCATCAAAGGTACGATAGTAGGGGTGTGTATGCAACACCAATTGCCACAATCTTTGTACTTAGGAGATAAGCCTTTAATCATGTTTTGTTGAGGTTTAAGATTCACTTCCATACCTTAGACCACTACAAATGAACTCACAAGAGACCATGTGAGTTCACATAGTAGAAAAGTGCTATGACATGAGGAGAGAAATTGGCTACAAAACAAGTCTAGAATGTACTTTTCCTGGCTATAGTACATATTCTACTTGAAGAGCCATACATTCCATTCAAAGTATTTCGAAAAGTATACATTTTTTAATAAGAATTGCTTGTGTGCATGATTTGATTAAACTCAGCATATCACTGCATTAAAATGAATTTATGTATGTCATACTTAGAATAAGATCTCCATCAAGTTGCACAAATCAAGGATGATTGCTTTGCAATCTGAACATCTCGGTGTTGTCTACATGTCGGTGAATAGACTGTCGGAGTGACAGACATGTTGTTACTGTGAGAAATCAAAGCACTATTGACAAGGGGGAAAAGTCAAAAAAGCCGACCTGTCGATGGAACCGACATATCGGTGAGACAAAAAGTTCAAAATAAAAAAGGGTCACTTTCTATGAAAGCGACAACACTTTTGAATTCGTTGTCTCCCCTCCCACGAAGGGCTGTGATCCCTCCTTCTCCTCCCGTGCCCTAGACCAGTCAATAGGACCTCTTGGAGTGATTTCTCTCCGAAAAATAATGGGACTTTCATTCCTCAAGTCTTTAGAAGCTTGAAAATCACCAAGTCTGTGATTTTCGTAGATCTGGTAAGGGTCAGTCCCCATCCCATCCTTCTTTGAACCAGTGTTTGATGATTTCCTCCAAGAAAAACCATGCCTCGGAAGACGGTAGCTCTGACACATCCTAAGCACTCTATAGAACGAGGTGGATCCAATCGTGCCAATAGATGGACTAAAAGAACCAAAAGGACAACTTTTCAGTCTTGCCCTAATTCAAGCTTTGAAAATCCTGTGTATATTCAAGAACAACAAGAAACCCAACAAAAGGTTTAGGAGAAAACCTCATAGTTGACAACGGTCTCATCTTCGAAGAATGACAAGAGGAAAGGAGAGAAGAAGCAGAAGAGGAGAATAGTCGTAGAACTAGAAATGAAGACCGTGTTGACAGTGAAGAGGAGAGCGACGACATTGACGACTTTTGAAGTGACTCTGACAAAAAAAGAAGAGTATGAGCACCCTTTTCTAGATAATATGGGCAGAAAGGTATGCAAATTAGCAAGGAGAATGAACTATCTTGAAAATAGTCTTTGTTAGTGTCTCGACTTGGCCAAGACCCAATGTTTGTCAATTCCATGACTCGGAAAGAAGCACTTGCCGGAAGCTTGAAGACCCAAGATGATCAAGAGTAAAGATCATGCTCCACCGAATTAAAAGTTCATCATTATGGTAATCATAAAATATGTATGTTGGCCATAGATGACCTTTGCTGATACCCAAACCTTAGAGAGGACTATTGTAACGCCCCGTCCTTTTTCACTCACTTCTTCCTGTAAATTCAGAGTCTATATATATTTTTTTATATATAACAGAGTAGAGTGATAGAGCGCGGGACGTCACGACGCGAGCTAAATCCGAACTTCTAAAGTCCGACCCTTAACTGGCCAACCCTATGTGTGTATGGACTCAGTCCAAGAAAATGGTTCACACATACCAATATAAACATGCGGAATAAAAGTCATAACATGCGGAAACATAATAGAACACAGTTCTATTCCATTTAGATGGCAAAGTACGTCAAGTCAATAATCATCATTATCATAACGCAATTATCCAATAAGACATCCAACCATAGCAAATCCATCTAAGTTATTACAATCCAAATTCTAGATACTCAAATACAAGCCCATGAGTATCTTAAAACAAAATATAAACTAAAAGCGTTTCGAGCTCCTATGCTTGTCCCTTTCCGCGTTTAGCGTTTTCCCTTGTTTCCTGTATCATCAACTAGGGTAGAAGTAGGGCGTTAGTACAACGCGCCCAGTAAGTATTCCAATTAGGGTTAACACATGGGTTAGTACCAAAAATCCAGATATAATAAACCTACCAAATCCAGTATAATAAAATCATACCATACTTATAAAACATTGTATCCAAAACAGTGTATGATAATAGAGATCCAATCATACCGATAAAAACCAGAAACCTTGCATGATAATAAAGGTCATAATCATGCCTATTCAATGCCATGCCATGCTATCATATACAATGAATCCCACCCATCACAAACTCATAGTATCCTCTTAATGGAATTCTCATCATCAAGGTATCCTTCCACGAGTGTTTTACGGACGCCTCAACGGAGTGTGGATCTCCGGATATATAGTATCCTCTTGATGGAATGCTCATCATCAAGGTCTTCATACATAGTATCCTCTTGATGGGATTCTCATCATCAAGGTATCCCCCCACGAGTGTTTTACGGACGCCCCGACGTAGTGTGGATCCTCGGTTACCTGTCATCCCTCCCATGCCATGCATGAGATGCAAATACCACATGCTATGCAATTATACAAAATCATAGCATTTAAAAGCTCATATTTAAAACACATGTTATTTTATCAAATAAACATAGCATATAAAATCACCATTTGAAACATATCCTTTGCAATATAAATTCATTAAATCAAGATTAAAAACACTGTACATAAACCCATGGTTTCAAAGAGGTGGAATCCTACCGAAGACGGCTACGTGACCTTGCATCTTTTGTCCGGTAACTACTGACGATCGTAAACACCTGGTGAGGTCCCATTACCTTATAATATAAAATCAATTAAAACCAAGTCCCACTTGATTTATAATATTTTAAGTCCATAAATCAATCCCCATGAGGTTCGGCCATACACCATGGCCGAACCCATGGTTTATCATTTTTAGCCGATATTACCAAATTGCCATTGGTCTAATGTTTGAGTTCCAAAACATAGTTCCATTAATTCTACGTAATTACCAAAATGCCATCCATGGCTATCATTCTATTATTCTCATATTTACAACATTGCCATCCATGGCTAACCTTCCATGTTAGCATGTATTTACAAGATTGCCATCACCTTCATCACATTAGGTTTTGGTTCCAAACATAGATCCATTCACTTATTCATTATACATCAAAACTCCAAATACCCTTTAAATGTTCCATAATAATTCCTTAATCCAAACATGATCTATCATTGAGGGATCCATTTAAAAATTGGTTCATGGTTATGGCCGAACCCATGATATCTTGGTTCCATTCTCCTCCTAAATTTATTTAATAATAATAGAAACATTATTGAACTAAAGACTTAATTCATGGGGTTCGGCCAAACACCATGGCCGAACCCTATGATGTAAACGTTCCATTTCATCAACTTCCATACTTGAATTATAATTCAATGTTCCTTCTATAATTAGAACTTCCCAATTTAATCTCCACTTTCCTTAATTAGAAAGATTCTAATTTAATTTCCAACTTCTAAACTTAGAAACTTACTAATTTAATAACCATTCTCCATATTTAGAAGGTTTCCATAATTAAAAGGTTTCCATAAATAATCTCCACCTTCCATCATTAGAAGGTTCTCATAAATAAACTCCACTTTCCATTATTAGAAGGTTTCCAAAAATAAACTCCACCTTCGATTATTAGAAGGTTTCCATAATTCAAAGCTTTCTAAATTTAGCACCCAACTTCCATAATTAGAGACTTTGCAATTTAGTCTCTACCTTCCAAAAATTAGATAGTTTCCTAATTTAGAAACCATCTTTCCATAATTGGAATGCTTTCAAATTTAGCAACTTCCAATTAATCCAAGGTCCATGATTAGATATTTTCTAATCTAGTAACATCCTTGCTAAATTAAAATCCATACTTTGATTACTTTCTAAAATAATAATCCTCTTCCATGGGGTTCATCTTATTCCATTTATTCCCTTCAAAAATCATATAACATTATCAACAATTCCCATTTAAAATTTACCAACAACCTTCCATGGGGTTCGGCCATGCACTATGGCCGAACCCTATGGTTCTTTCTTTATAAACAACTTCCATTTTGAAACAAATTAACCTTCATCAAAATACCAATTCCACTCCATGGGGTCCGGCCATTAACCTTGGCCGAACCCTATGGTTCAAGGTCCTTGGCCATTATCTAACCTTGATCCTCCATTATTTTCTCCCATTAAAATTCAATGATAATACTAACACCACTCCATTAAAATTATCAAACTTTCATAAATCAATTACTAGTGAGGTTCGGCCATGCACCATGGCCGAACCTCACTCATAGGAATAATCCATAATAATTTCTTTCTAAGTCATCATCATCCTTCCATTTTTAATCAAATAATTTCCATAACAATAACCATGTCCTTCCATGGTTTTAAATCCATTATAAAAATTCTCCAATTACTTCCATGGTTTCCAACCCATAAAAGTCCATTGTCTAAACCATGTCTTTCCATGGGGTTCGGCCATTAACCTTGGCCGAACCCTATGGTCCATTTTTCCATTAAAAATAACCATAGTTCTTAAATCAAAATTTGGAATCACTTACCGGTTCGGCGACTCCTTCGGTTATCCCTTGCTCCGATCTTTCTCTTCCAATATTTTTCTTTCCCTTTGCTGGCCGAACAATCTTCTTGCTGATTTCCTTCTTCTCTCCTTTGTTTTTGGCGTGAATAGGAATTGAGAGAGAGAGAGAGAGAGAGAGAGAGAGAGAGAGAAATCGGCCTATGGGTGTCTCTTTATATAAGTTTCCCTTTATTTAAATGGGGAAGGTGCCATGCGCCCCTCCCTTGTTGCCTTTCTATATAATCTTACAATTAATCCTATCTTAGAATGTGCTAAGATAATTAATTCCCTATGCCGTGTGCACCTCTCTTTTATCTTATAAATCTCCTCTTGATCCCATTTTTAGAATAGCAATGCCGTGAGCCCTTGTGTCTGTCCTTTTAATAAATTCCACATAATCCAAAATAGAAAGTGCCATGACTCTCTAAATTAGCCTTTGCTAATGTCGTGTACACCTTATCCTCATACCTCACATTCGGCCATGTATCCTTTCAAATTATTCTTAAATATCTTCTCAAGATATTCTAGCATATTACATAGATATGCATATCACTCATGCGCACAAACATGGATTTAATATCTATAATTCGACCATGTAAAATTATCCCATTCTTAATCCCTTTATGCGCATGCAATCTTCCAAATCCCTTATTTATTACTAATTAAATATAACCCCATTTAATTTATTTGAAACCATTTACCAAAATCGTTGGGTCTTAATTGGGCCAATGACCCAACTCTTTACCCAATTAAGATCCATAACTAATATTCACAAATTAAATGGATTATTTTCATACAAAATAATTAACTGAAAATCTGAGGTGTTACAACTATCCCTAGGTTTAGAAAAACAAATGGTTAAAACATATGAAGCCTAGTGAGAAAGGTTGACAGTGAATTAGAACTCAACTTGGAAATATGTATTTGGTTTCACTGTCAGCACGATCAGTCGTATCTCACCAACCCCTCGGTGCAGTCAAGATAGACCCATTGTGGTCAAAGACTGGTTGGCCAGAATGACATTAGGTTCTGGAACATTAAACTGTCATTCTAGGTTTGCCTCTGATCGAGAGTGTCGTATGCACCGATCCCTCGGTGAAAGGCTAAAACGACCCATCGTGGTCAACGACTCCTAGATCAAGATTTATGAGTTTTGGACTTAGAACTTAAGTGGACTTTCGAGAAAACAGACATATCGGTAGTTTAAGACCGATCGACAGTAGCCAGGATCGACACCTCGGTAATTGGTTACAGGTCGTTCTAGGTAACGGGTTTCTAAATTGAAACTACTGTTAAGCATGTTTTGCACCAGAACAAGCCTCTCATATGGACCAACCCCTCGGTACCATAAGTGTTGACCCATTGGCGACAATGACATGTCGACCGGGAAACAATATTACCATTGGGAGTGCACTTAATGCACAACAACCGAATTGTAATGGTAACATTTCTATTCACCGATCCCTCTGTGCGACCGAGCTGTCGGTACATTACCATTACTACCACTGGTTGCCTTTGCTATATAAACCAACCTTTATGCAACCATTTGGTATCCTTCGAATGGATCACTTAGACCCTCATCTTTACCAGTGAACTTAAACAAGGGCCAATAGAAGGATTGCTCTCTCTCTCTCTCTCTCTCTCTCTCTCTCTCGTGCTTGCACTAGGGGAATCAAATAGAACCAATCAAATGGGTTGAATTGTGAGAGAGAGAGAGGAACGATGATTAACACTCATAAACAACCAATCTGAGGATTGAGTTCGAAAGTGAGAAGGAGAGAACCATAAATTAGGAGACCTATGGTAGAACCAGTTTTCTTGTCACCCTGGACCATGATTGCTAAACGACATGTAACACCCGGATTTTTCAATGTGTAAATATATATTGGATTTTGTCTATTAAAATTGTTAAATTGGTTGAATTTAAGATTTATGAATGAAATGGACCATAGATGGGTAAAGGAGTTGGGTCAATAACCCAATTAAGATCCAATGGATCATGGATAGGATTTGATTTGAAAGTAATTGGGTAAATGAGAATAAATGGGCCAAATGCCCAATTGGGACCCAATGGGTTATAGATGAACTGATTTTAAGTAAATGGGTAAGGTTTAATTTGATTGGGTCAACTACCCAAATTAAGTCCCAATGCATAAATCCACCTGATCAAGTGAGGTGGCATGTAAGTGACATGGCCAAGGAGGACCTAAAATGCAATGTGGGGCATGGTCAGCTAAGGTCATGGTTGAATTGGTCAACCATGAGTGAACTCAATGGGGTTCAAGATTAAAGTGAGCTAAATATTCAATAGAGTTAAATTGGCTTGAATTGGAAAGTGAGTTCAAGACTAATTGCATGAGTTGAGTTGCATGGAAGTGGAGTAGACTTCTTAGTGAGTGGAAAGGGAAGATGGAGAGTTTCCATCTCAATGGATGGAACTCCATACACACGTTGGAAGGCCAAGGGTTTTCTTGGTTTGGCCAAGAGATTCCTTGGTCAGATACAAATCATAAAGAGAAGAAGAGAGAGGGATTGGGCAGGTATACAAGGGAGCACACTCCACCCCTTCGCCGAATTTTATCCTTGGAACAAAAAGATCTCTCATCTTCTTCTCTATCTCTCTCTCTCTCCATCTCTACACTTAGAGGATCAGTGAAGCACCAAGGAAGGAGAAGGACTAAGGAGGAATTCAGAGCAAAAAGAAACGAAGGAGATGGGAAAGAAGGTAAGGTTCTATGTTTCATGGTAGTAGATTAAGACTAAGGGAAACCATAGATTTGGCCATGGTATGGCCGAACCTATGGGTTCCATATTGGACTTCAAGGGCTGGCAAAACTATTATAGGGCCATGAAGTTGGACATCTCTTCAGAAAGTGAATACGTGGTCAAATACAAACAGTCTAAGGAATGGATCCAAAACCATGCTGAAATGGTTTAAATGATTGGAATGATTATGAATAGATCCTAACTTTGGATAGTGAGAAGCGTAAATTCAACTAAGAGTTGTATGATGATGATAACCATGTATAGGAATGATTAGAAGTGGATTTCATGAAAAATATCGAGTCAAATAATCAAACAAAAGAGTCTGACAAATAAGTCAGTCGACTGAATTGGAGTTGGCTGTAATAGAAATCAGTTTTTAGGAGTTTCAACGACTGAATCTTGTGATTCAGTCAACTGAACATGGACAAGATTAAAATATACAAGGTTTATTGGTGTTTCAGCCGACTGAATATATGATTCAGTCGACTGAAAGTAAACGTATTAGATAAGCAATGTAATATGATGTGTTTCAGCCGACTAAATCTATGATTCAGTCGACTGAAGAATTACTTAACAAACACGTAACCAGTTTGTTGGTGCTTCAGCCGACTGAATCCTTGATTTAGTCGACTGAATGTACATTGGCCGAACACACAGTTTATCTGGTCCAAAGTCAGCTGACTGAATCTCAGATTCAATTGACTGAAAGGGAATTGACTGAGAATACAAAGGTTTGACTCAGAGTCAGCAGACTGAATCTGTGATTCAGTTGACTGAAATGTTAAGTAAGTCAAAGAATAACAGTACTAAGTGGAGTTCAGCCGACTGAAAATGTGTTTCAGTCGACTGAAAGTCTGTGGTAAGGCAGAATACTGTAGCTGAGCGTGATAAAGTTGACTGAAATGAAAAGTTTAAATTTCAGTATATCTGGAAGGATGTAAGGGATGATGGGAATTAAATGGATAATCAAATTGACATATGTGCATGATTGAATTCATTAAGGTAAAGAGTTTTCGCAAAAGGGTTTGCGTTTCGGTTTCGACGTGATCGTCGTACGGAATCTACACAAAACAACAAGGATATTACTGGGATTGGTAGGATTCCTACCTTATTGAAATGCATAAGGATCTATATATGTATATGTTTTTGGTTTTGATTTACAAACATGATGAGTCATTTTGGTTAAATGAATGGCATATGTTTTATGAACTGTTTTCAATGTTATTATGTATTTTGATACGAAATGACATTTGTGCATCCATAATCTTGTGCATGGCATGGGAGGGAATATATGGGGCAGCAAGCCAAGTTATGAGTTGTCCAGACATGACTTGGGGCTTGAGACTAGCTTATATGAAGTTATGTGAACCATTGATTTGTTGGCCTTGTCCAGGATTGCTAGATAGGGGTACGGCGTAAATGGGCCAAAGGGCTCTGGGCTAACCAGTCCAAAAACCCTGCGCAGAGGGAGGAGTCCACTCTCCATCGATAATTTCGATTAACACACATGGGGAGGTATAACAGTGACTTGGTGGTGCCGTCACAAAACATTGCGGACGTAAATGGCCAAGGGAGCACCTTGATATGGCTTCATTATATCAAGGAAAATGTTGTTATGATTTATATGGTGTTGATATGGAGATTGGGTGGGGGACCATTGGCATATGACACCCATGGCATGACACATATATTTGCATGATTTGGATATGGTTATCATGCACTGATTTTGGTACAATGATATGTTTACAGTTTTTAATATGATGTTCTTATTCTTATTTTCATATTGATCCTATGTGTATAAGCCTATTTGGAATTCCTACTAGGCACGTTGACTAACGCCCTACTTCTACCCTTAGATGATGGAACAGGAAATGGAAAGGACTTGGAGCGTGAAGGAAGCCAAGCTTAGGAGCTTGGGCACATTATGTTTACTTTACTTGGTTAATTCTGGAACAATGTATTTGAGATAATTAGCATTTTGGGATTGTAATAACTAGATTTATTTTGATATGGTTGGATGATGATTGTTGGATATTTGAACTTAAGTTAACTTATATTGATTGGCTTCCTTGCATATTAATATCATGGATTTGGATAGTTTTTCTATCCATATAATAATTCCGCAGTTATTTGTAAAGCGTGTGAACTGTTTTAGTGGACTTGGTCCACGCACACGTATTGTTGGCCAGTTAAGGGTCGGGTTTGGAAACCCGGACTTAGCTCATGTCGTGACGTTCCCGCTCTCTCTCACTCTTTAAATTTTTTTTAAAAAAATATACTCTGATTTTTCTTAGAGTGAAAAAGGGCGGGGCGTTACACGACAGCTAAGGGGCAAAGCTTGCCATACATGGGTGGGATCTCGAAGAAGTACACATCAAAAGAGAGAGCTTCAAAGGCAAGTGCTTCTTGGTTTTAATTTTCTTTTTAAGACCTTTGTTACGAAGTGGATTAAGGGGAGGGTACTCCGGAACCACTATAAAAAATTCTGGAGCAGTGTCTCCGGCACAGAGGTGGGTGGAACTCCCGACCAAATGGATAGGTGGAATTCCTATTCGACAGTGGTGGGTGAAATTCCCAACCGATTGAGTGAGGTGGAATTCCTACTCTAATTGTGAGGGTGTAAGTCCCTACTTAGTGGATTTTGGGGATAGATCAAGGTTGAGCGAGTCCTAACAGTGGATGTAGGTTGGCTAACTGAACCACTTTAAATTGGTCTTATGGTATTTGATCTATGTGTGTTTGTATTTAGTATTTAAGAACTTTTCTTAACACACATCACTTTGCATATTGATCATCTCATTATGCACATTGGATAATGAAAGTTTATGTAAAGGGTCATAATCTTAGTGTGATCGCTTAAAGAAATTATCACACTAAATAAATCTCTTGATAAACATTCCGCTGCACTTAAATAACAAAAAAAATTGTAAACACCATTAAAAATGTGATTAACCTATTCACCCCCTCTCTCTTCCTTCTCCTCCTCCTCCTCTAGGGTCAATATGATGTTCTAGCACATTGAAAATTGGAACTTTCAATTGCTATCAGAGCAAGGTAGTCTTGAGAAAAGATCTAACCATCCGAGTTTATCTGTGCTTGAACCATGGCTATTAGAGAAAGCCACGAAATTTCCAAGACTCTATTTTTGATGAAAAATGGAATGAAGAACTATAAAATATTTTCATCATAAATACATAGTTGGAAATAGGTGAATAGAAAGTGGTCTATGCCTATGGAAGAGGTATTGGATAAGCCTTCAACTTCCGTGACCACTCAGCCCAATGACCAAAACTGCTTGGACATGTGATGAATTAGCTATGCACGTACACCAAACATATGTGGCATTCATCAGTGTTGTTTCATGATATGCTGTCGAAATATTTAAAAGACATGAAACAACAAAAGAGACTGGAAGAATCCACTGAAAAATCGTCTTTCTTAGCCCAATGGATACCATCACCTATCGATCAATTTGTGTACTGAAAATACAAGTGATTCATTAAATTCATCCATTGAAAAGTACAAGCTATATCCTCTAAGAGAAGAAGAGGATGGAGAAAAATGAACTTGAAGAAGGTAGTAACCTACAAGTGTCCTATAAGGCCGTGTACCGAGATGTTTAAAGACCCACATAATGGTACAAAATCTGGAATATGACCCATAATATCAAATGGGAAGGTACCCAAAATTAAAACCAGATTTAACGAAAGGCCAACACTGGATTGTGAACTTAGACTCCAAGTCTCACAATGTATGTACATGTTGGTATGCACTCTTGTATTGGAATATACTTATCTCATTCATTTCATGTGCCATGTGATTTGTGCATCTTTAGGAAATGAATGTAGTGTGTACATTACCTCATGTATAGGGTATGTATGTGATTAAAACTGGTTTAATACGCATACACACTATCCTTTCATTCCAAAGTTCTAAACCATGCGAATCCTATATGGAATGAAACATGCTTTATGTAGATTAAATGGATATTTTGTTTTGGTGTGACCTACCAAAAGTAATGATCAAATAATCCATTTAAGTACCTACTCCTTTCAAGAAATTAGAACTGTCCTTTCAAGAAATTAGAACTGTCTTGAAAGAATAGTAGAGCTATTTATCATGTTCTAGGTATAAACATGATAACAAGCATAAGAGCTGTGTGTGAAGGGTCATACCTCATTCTTGTATGCTTGATCAGTACTCATATTAGGGAATGAATGTATGACTAGTGTGCTTTGAGTTTCATTCCAATAAACATCAATTTATACATTATGTGAAATGAATTATGTTCATATATGCCTTGCCTTGCAAAAACCTGGAAATGCCGCATCTTATGACATCACATTCTTGGACAATATACTTAAATTGGTGAATTAAATGTGTCCAAGAATCTTGGATTGATTTGGATCCAAAAAAGAGATTCGTAATCCATGGTTTGTGCATACTTTCAGAAAGGTGAATCGAATCTTCAAATGGCACAAATACAGTGTGAATGTATGTATCATCACTGACATTAAAAGGTGTATAAGCAAAACTTGAAGAATTATGAACATCACAAGCATACACATACACATATCAAGTCTTCCTGCAAAACCCAGGTCGAAGGATAGAATAGTCGGAGGAACAGACAGGTCGGTACTGTGGGAATTTAGAACACTATCTGAAAGAGGGAAAATCGAGAAGGGAGACAGGTCGTTAGTCGCGACCGGTCGGTGAATCAGAAAGAGTAAGTTAAAAAGGACTTTTTTGTGAAAAAGATAGACATTCCAAAATCATCGTTTTATCTCCCGTTGATGCTCTATGATTTCTTTTTCTCCTCCCGTGCCCTAGGTTAGCTGCTAGGACCTCCCAAAGAGAAATCTCGCCAGAAAACCATATGGTTTTTGTTTTTCTCACTTCCAGAAGCAAGGGTGTCACGGTGTTGTGAGATTTAGTGTTTGGATCAGCCTTGTCAGCTCTCCCCTAGCAACCATGTCGAAAAATGAGATAGTTAAATCTCGATTTTCGACCACCGAAAAATGATAGACATTTCGAAATCATCGTTTTATCTCCCGCTGATGCTCTGCAATTTCCTCTTCTCCTCCTGTGCCCTAGGTTAGCCGTTAGGACCTCCCAAAGTTACATGTCGCTGGAAAACCATAGGGTTTTTGCTTCTTTCACTTCCAGAAGCAAGGGTGTGACGGTGTTGTGAGGTTTAGTATTCGGGTCAGCCTTGTCAGCTCTGTCCTAGCAACCATGTCGAAAAAGGAGACAGATAAATCTCGGTCTTCGAACACCGAAAAAAATTCCTGAGTCCCTTCCCCATTTCCTTAGGAGATCACCTAGATTTACACGGGATGTTCTCGAATCTAGCATTGTCAGTTCTGCTCGGAAGAATTCTCCCCGCAGAAAGACCTCTGCCTCAAATACTGTACTAGACCTTGGAGTTGAAAAAAATGTGATCAAAATCGAGGATCCCAAAGAGGAAGCAGAACGCATGTCTAAGGTATATTTGAGAGAGTTCCAATCTCTTCGACAAAGGAAGATCCCACTTGATGAAAGAATCTCCTTGCTTGAAAGGAGTATGGATAACCTTGAAGAATTAGTATACGAAATGAATGTGGTCGTCCAGAAACTCCACGGGGAGGATATTGTTCCTAGATCTCATTGAATATCTTCCTCAGAGGAATCAGCTTAGGATAATTTTGTTTGAAAAACTTTATCTTTGATATTTTGATGCCCCTTCTCGTGAACCATATGTACTAATCTACTAATCATGAAATGATATAGTTTATTCTAGTATGTGTGCTGATCTGGTCCATTTCTTCCTTCTATCTTATGTCTTTAGTAAAACAGACAAACATGTAGGTTGTTAGGGAGATAAAAATCTGGCTGTGATATTACACATGTTTTGGAGAATGGAGGAGTACAAAATATGTGTTGATTATTATCTAGTCAGTGGTCATGACAGCTTATAGGGGAACTGGGTCGTGCAAGCTAAGGGAGACAACTTAAAAAATGGGGGAGAAGACTCTAGGAATGCGAGAACATTAACTCCACTCATGGAAGAAGTCAACAAAGCTAAGATTTAGTTTTTGTAGGAACAAACTAATATTGATACACGAGAAGTGTACATTGAACCATAAGGGAAAGCCATGAGCTAGAGCAAAACCTAGTCAAACACTAAATGCGAAGGAGCATGGGGGAGTGCTTAAATCCCTATGTCTGCCTACTAATCTTTGTCAATTGGATAACAAAATGGGGGAGAAATTAGTAGAAGCTAAAAGACATTAAAGACAATGGACATATAGAGAATGTCTATGCTTGGAGTTTGGGAGATCAAACTCAAAGAAGATTGATGAAGAAATCATCACAACACTGATAGCTTGGATAAACTACAGGTAGTATTAGTCACAAGGGAGAATGTCTATGCTTGGAGTTTGGGAGATCAAACTCAAAGAAGATTGGGAGGAAAATCTTCTCAACACTGTTAGCTTGGATATGCTATAGGTAGTGTTGGTCACTAGGAAATCAGGAAGTATGGGGAGCTTAAATACAAGCCTTATTTAATTCATGGATAAATATTTATATTTTGGGACTAACCCTTCTATTGATTTTCTAGTGTTGCTTGCTTACATACTTAAACAGGAAAATGAAATGAAGCAAGCTGAACAAAAATATACGAAGACCATAGTCTTGTTTTCCATTTGAATATGTACATGTAATCAATGTAATATTTTTATATTCAAATGTGTTGTAATAAGGGTGGGATTTTAAATGGGTTACCTTCTAGGTTTTGTCATGAAATTAACAAAGACGGAGATTGTTAGTGCCTCGGCTTGGCCAAGACCCTATGTTTCTCAATTCCAAGACTCGAAAAAAGCACTTGCCAGAAGCTTGAAGACCGAAGATGATCAAAAGTAAAGATCATGCTCCACCGGATTAAAAGTTCATCATTATGGAAATCACAAAACAAGTATGTTGGCCATAGATGACCTTTGTTGGTACCCACACCTTAGAGAGGACTATCACTAGGCTTAGAAAAATAAATGTTAAAACATATGAAGCTTAGTGAGGAAGGTTGACAGTGAATTGGAACCCAACTTGGAAATATATATTTGGTTTCACTGTCAGCATGACCAGTTGTATCTCACCGACCCTTGGTGCACTCAGGATCGACCCATCGTGCTCAAATACTGGTATACCCAAATGACATTAGGTTCTGGAACATTAAACTATCATTCTGGGTTTTCCTCTGATCGAGAGTCTCGTATGCACCGACCCCTCGGTGAATGGCTAAAACGACCCCTCGTGGTCAACGATTCCTAGATCAAGATTTATGAGTTCTGGGCTCTTAGAATCAGGAGGGTTCTCGAGAAAATAGACATGTTGGTAGTTCAAGACTGATCGAGAGTAGCCAGGACCAGCCCCACGGTAATGGGTGATAGGTCGTTCTGGGTAACATGTTTCTAAATTGAAACTACTGTCAAGCATGTTTTGCAATAGAACGAGCCTTTCATATGGACCGACCCCTCGGTACCATAAGTGTCGACCCATTGGCGACAACGACATGTCAACCGGGAAACAATATTACAGTTGGGAGTGCACTTAATACACAACGATCGGAATTGTAACAGTAACATTTCTAGTCAACGACCCCTCGGTGCGACCGACCTGTCGATACATTACCGTTACTACCACTGGTTGCCTTTGCCACATAAACCGACCTTTATGCAACCAATTGGTATCTTTCGAACGAATCAGTTGGACCCTCATCTTTACCAGTGAGCTTAAATAAAGGCCAACAGAAGGATCACTCTCTCTTTCGTGCTTGCACTAAGGGAATCATGTTACGCCCTGCCTTTTCTCCCCTTCACATAATCAGAGTATATTTTTTATTTTTTATAAATGAGAGAGAGAGCGGGACGCCACGACGTGAGTTAAGTCCGAGTTT
Source organism: Chimonanthus salicifolius (assembly GCA_013350335.1). Taxonomy (NCBI): domain Eukaryota; kingdom Viridiplantae; phylum Streptophyta; class Magnoliopsida; order Laurales; family Calycanthaceae; genus Chimonanthus; species Chimonanthus salicifolius. Next base: position 51,431,833 of record CM023535.1, on the reverse strand, counting down.
CCAAAACCCGACCCTTAACTGGCCACCATTACGTGTGCGTGGACTAAATCCACTAAAACATTTGACACGCTTTTCTGAATTCTTGCGGAATTATCTATATGAATAAGACACTATTCGTATACTTAATCATTATTAAGCAAAGAAAGCCAATCATCATATACTTGAAATGAACCTTAAATATTATCAAACCATAGCAAATAAGTCTAGCTTATTATAAGCCAAAATGTAGTTCTCCTAATACAACATTGAAATTAAAACTGAGTAATTTAAACATAATCTTCCCAAGTTCCTATGCTTGGCCCCCTTCCGGTCCATCATCCTTTTCATTACCATTCCTTGTTCCATCATCTAGGGCATTAGTCAACATGCCCAGTAGGTATTCCAAGTAGGGTTATGGTACACATAGGAATAATATAAATCAAGTCATATTTGTAAAACAACTTATAAGTATTAAAAACAATGCATGATGTTTATATCAAAATCATGCTAGTATATGTGCCATGTCATGGGTGTCAATGCCAAATGATCTCTCACCCAATTTCCATATCAAATCACATCATAAATAAATATCAATGGTTTCCTTGATAAATCGCCATATCAAGGTTTACTTGGCCAATTACGTCCGCAGTGTTTTGTGGTGGCAACCACCAGGTCACTGTATACCCATCCACATATTAACAACCGAGACTATCGGTGGAGTGTGGACTCCTCCTTCTGCGCAGGGTTTCGGGACCTTCCCAGGAGCACTTTGGCCCAAATTACGCCATACCTATTTCTATCAACCCGGACAAGGCCAAATCTCAACAGTTCACATAGCTTCATACAAGCTAGTCTCAAGCCCAAGTCATGTTCAGACCGCTCAGAACTTGGCTTGCTGGTCATATATGTTCTCTCTCATGCCATGCATGAGGTAATGTATGCAATAATGTCATTTCATTTTAAAACACATCACATCATTTGAAAATCAATTCATAAACATAATATACAATTTGTTTAATCAAAGTAATCATCATCTTTAGAATAAAAACTAGTATCATATCATATTCCATAGTGTTCTCAATAAGGTAGGAATCCTACCAATGTCCAATACTCTATTATTGATTGTCTTGTGACAACGCTAACGATAGCATTAAAATGAATCACAATCCCTTTGCGAATCTTTTTACCTTATTAAACTCAACCACATATATTAATTTGATTTTCCATTTTAATTTCATCATCCCTTACATTCTATCAAATAGACAGGGGTATCTGGAAAATAATCCAAAATATAAACTTTCTAATTCAGTCGACTGAATCACACCTAAATACCATCTGTGCTTTACCCGCAAACTTTCAGTCGACTGAATCATAAGATTCAATTGGCTGAAAACACAACTATGTACTGTATAAACTTCACCCGTAAACTTTCAGTCGACTGAATCATAAGATTCAGTTGGCTGAAAACACAACTGTGTACTGTATAAACTTGACCCGTAAACTTTCAGTCGATCGAATCATAGATTCAATCGGCTGACATTGGGTCAAATCCTCTGTGTTCTCTGCCAGTACACATTTAGTCGGTTGACTTTGGATCAGATCATCTGTGTGTTCGGCCAGTATAAATTCAGTCGACTGAATCAAAGATTCAGTCGGCTGAAATACCAAGAAATCGTTTACGTGTTTGGTTAGTATACCTTCAGTCGACTAAATCATAAGATTCAGTCGGCTGAAACACACCAGATCACTTACTTGTCTGGTACGTATACGTTCAGTCGGCTGAAATACCAATAGACCCCATCCGCGCTTAGCCAGTGTACTTTCAGTCGACTGAATCATGAGATTCAGTCCACTGACTTAGGGTAAGTTTCTTTTTATGCCTGCCCAGTCCACTTTCAGTCGATTGAATCATAGATTCGGTCGGCTGAAGCACCCAGATATCACTTATGTGCTCGGCTAGCACACTTTCAGTCAACTGAATCATAAGATTCAATCGGCTAAAATACCCAGATATCCTTTGTTTGCTTTGCCAGCACAAGTTCAGTCGATTGACTTTTTGTCAGTTCTATGTGTTTGCATATTTTGTACAACCCTTATCCACAAAATTCATTATTTGTCATATCCAAACATGGATTTCATCTTTCATACTTTAATTAATAAATTTACTCTACCCACTAGCCAAGGTTTGGGTCTTTTCCATAATTCATTCAATTCTTAGTGTCATATCATGGATTCGAATATCACCTTATTTTTGTTTCAACCCATTACCATTTCTTGGATGGATTTCCAACTCCATAGCTTTATAACAATTTGGCCATCCATTCCAACCAATTATGGAACTCATGGGTTCGGCCATACCAAGGCCAAACCTATGGTTTCCTTGGATTCATTCCTATGTTTGTTAAGCCTTAATCATACCTTCTTTTCTTTTTGATCTATCTTTTCTTCCTAAATCATTCTTCTTCTTTCTTTGCTCTTCAAGTCTCCAAGTATAGAGGTAGAGATGGGAGAGAGGGAGAGGAGAGGAGAGGAAAATACTTTTCTCACAAGTGGAGGAGTCAAGGGATGTGAGCAACCCCTTGGGTTTGTGTCTTTTGTATACAGCCTTCTCTCTTCACTTTACTTCCTCATAATAACTTGGCCTTTAACCAATGAGTCCCTTGGCTTAACCAAGGAGACCCTTGGCTTAAACTAAAGAGACCTCTTGGCTTCCAACTAGTCCCTTGGTTTCATGCCCCATGAGATGAAAACCTTTCATCTTCTCAACTCACAACATCTTAACTCAATTGAACTCACTAGTAGTTGACCAAGTCAACCATGACATGGCTGGCCATGCATGTGGTGACTTGGTCACCACATGGCACTTGGGTCCCACTTGGCCATGTCACTTGATGATGTGGCACCTTGCTTAATTGGCTCCCATATGATGACATGTATGCCATATGGCAATGCCACATCACTCACATGCCACCTCACTTGATGAGGTGGACTTAAATGCATTGGATCTTAATTATCCAATTCAAATAATTTAATTAAACTTACCTAATTACTTTAAAATTAAGCTCATCTATGCCCCATTGTGTCTTAATTGGGTAATTGACCCATTTCTTTGCCCATCTAATGTCCATTTCAACCATTTAATCTCAAATTCATTTAATTCGCAATTCAAATGGACCAATCTAATATATTTATAATCTAAAGAAAATCTGGGGTGTTACAATATTACCCTCTTTTGAATTTTTTGTCCCAAAAATCGAGCGAAGTAGGGTTTCAAACAAATTATATAAATAGCTCAGGATGAGCTGCTCTCATTTTCTACTCAAGTTCCCAAGTGGCTGCCTCATTACCGTGTCGGTCCCATACCACTCTGACGAACGAAATTGCTCGGTTCCGTAACACCCTTTGTTCCGTCTCAATCACTCTGACAGACCTTTCGACGTAAGATACATCGCTTTGCACTTCTATGTCTTGCACATTCAGCACGTACGATGGGTCAGGGTTGTACTTCCTTAGCATGGAAACATGGAATACATCGTGCAATCCTAACAACTGTGGAGGGAGTATCAGATGATAGACCACTTGCCCCACCTTCTCATGGATTGGAAAGGGTCCCACAAATCTGGGTGACAACTTCTCTTTCTTTCCACTATCTCATGTGTCCCTTTCGTGGCGAGACCTTCAAGAACACGAGGTTTCCCACTTCAAACTCACGAGATCTTCTTCTCTTGTCAGCGTAGCTCTTCTGATGACTCTGTGCCATGAGCAGATGTTGTCGTATCACCTTGATCTGTTCCGTGGTCTTTGCAACCAAATCAGGTCCAATAAGAGTAGGCTCACCGGCTGTAACACCCCGCCCGTTTCACTGTTAAAAATTTCAGAGTTTATTTTTTTTTTTTAAATAATAATAATCAATAAGTGATCGGGGCGGAGTGTCACGACGCGAGTTAAGTTCGGATCTATAAATCCGACCCTTAACTGGCCAAGCCCATATGCGTATGAACTAAGTTCATAAAACTGATCCGCACATGGTACATATTTATCTAGCGGAATTAACTTAGCCTAGATCTAACTGAGGTTATAATAGAACCTATGATTAATCCAATTTCCATTTTTAGATAGCAAAGTACCTTATTTATTTTCCAAAAGTATTATATGACCTTAGTCTACTATTCATTCCAAACCATTCAAATAAATCCAACCATAGCATCTACTTAACTACTTATTACATGCCAACATCTAATTTAACAAATTACATTGTTCCAAATAAATCAACTAATAAGTCCATAAATAATCCATGCATAGTCCATTGCAATCATTCAAATCGCCCAAGTTTTCGTACTTGGTCCTCTTCTCCAACCACGTTCTTTCCTTTCCCTGCATCATCCACTAAAGGTATAGATAGGGCGTTAGATCAACGCGCCCAGTAGTGTTTCCGAATAGGGCTACCACATGGTTAGTCAAAATCATGCAAATAGAATAATAGTTATTCATGTGTGACAAATTCTATAAAAATATGCTATGTATGAAATGAACATGTAATGAGTCCCACCCATCACCATTCAACATAGCCATCACTTGACGGGATTCTCATCGTCAAGTTAACCCACAGTGGTCTTTCGGACGCCCCGACGGAGTGTGGCCTCCGGATTCCTCCTGATGGGATTCTCATCATCAGGGTACCCCACAATGGTCTTTCGGACGCCCCGACGGAGTGTGGCCTCCGGTTACTTCCCCATCATCCCATGCTATGCATGAGATGTCTATGCAACATGCCATTTGTAAATATAACATATGATTCAAATAACTTATTCAAATAAACATAAAACAGCGAATAAGTTGTGTGGTTACAACAAGGTAGGAAACCTACAGTAGTTTACTTTGTTCGATCCTTCCTTTGGACCGTCTTCCGATCACGTCTCGCTCACCGTTCTAAAAATCCGAATACCCTATGCACATGGCAGCAACTTAATCATTTATCCACCTAATTTCCAGCAAACTTTATGTTCCAAGAATCACCTAATGGGGTTCGGCCAAAACCATAGCCGAACCTCATCCATTAACACATTGGTCATTCATTTATTTAATTAAAACCTATCTAATTACCCAAACTTCTAAACGAACCTTAGTAGGGTTCGGCCATACATTATGGCTGAACCTTACCACTTTGGTTTTAGCCCATTTATCCCATCATATGATCATTTTATTTTTGATCATTTCAGCCATAATTACAATTATGCCATTGAGACCAACCTTTGCTTTATATTAACTAACTTTCATCACCATACATAAAACCATCTTTAGTGGGGTGCAGCCATACACATGGCTGAACCTCATCACCTAATTTGATCCTTCTTTAACCCTCCATATACTCATAAAATCAACAATTATGTCCCCCAATCATCATTAGTGGGGTTCGGCCATACACATGGCCGAACCTCACCAATGTGATTTTATACTCCATTTCCATCATTCATATTGGCCGATTACCTACCCATACTAACTCCATAAACAACATATATTATTCTTATATCAAAGCATATTTATAACATCTAATGTTCATCATAAACTTAACCCAATTATTCCACAAAACAGTCCATGGATTTTCATGGTTTCCATGATTTCCATGGGGTTCTCAACATGAAAACCCACACCGTTTTACATGGGGTTCGGCCCTCTATCATGGCTGAACCCAATGATTACTTTTACTGTTTTTAAACCTCAATTAACCAGGTAATATCCGTATATCTAAATCAGGTTTTTAACCTTCAAAATAGTCCTCCAAAATTAGACCAATTTCATAGGGTTCGGCCATGTATATTGGCCGAACACCATGAGATTAATTTTGAACCTTTAGTCCTTCATCTTAGGTCTGAAACCAGCACCCAAATCCATGTTTTTAAACCATTGTAAAACATGTACTTACATCTTAAATTAATAACCCAAAACAGTCCATCAACTTCATGGTTTATTTGTTCCAAACACATCCAAAACAAACCATTATTTGCATGGGGTTCGGCCCTCCATGGTGGCCGAACCCTATGTCCTTTGGTTTTGAGTTTCTTAATTATTCATCTATGTCCAAAATAACTTCCTTATCTATGTTTTAACCTTTTTAAAATACACACTTAAAATCATCTAAAAACAGTCCCAAAATTGTATGGTTTTAATTTCCAAAAACCATCTAAATAAATCCAACATTTCCATGGGGTTTGGCCATCCAATGGGCCGAACCCTATGGTCCATCTTTTGATCTCATTCTTGTACTTCTAACCAACATTTAACCCTTGTTAGATTCAGCCATCAAATAGCCGGATCATATTTCTTAATTAAACAACATAGTTTATCGAACACCTACCGTTTCCGCGACTCCTCCACTTGATCTTTACTCCCGCTTGTTCCTTCCCTTTTTGCTGAACTTGTCTTGATGAAAAGGAATCAAACCAAGGACTGATTAACAACCAGCTACTGCTCTTAGTTCTTGGGAAAACAGAGAACGGCCAAGAGAAAGGGAGAGAGAGAGAAATGAGCACCCTTTGTTTAATCAAAAACCAGCCCAAGTTAAACTTTGTGTAACTCTCATTGCCTTTACCCTAATCTTTATGTTACTTGGGGGTTTCATCATGAGATGAAACCTCCCCATGTTCCCAACGTCCCTTGTACATTGGACTTGTGTAACCCCCCCTTTTCTTAGGTTCTCACATGGGAGTTTCACTTTGAAATATAACCCCCATGTGTTACACCGTCCCTTGTTGTTGTCTCTCCATTTTTGGCTTATGTAACAGCCACCTCTCTTAAGTGTAACTCCACCAACAGCAGCTCCAATCAACCCCATTTGGCCCTCATTAACGTCCCATGTGGGAGTTCTATCATTGGAATAAAAACTCCCCACTTCCAAGTGTGAAAACACATTGATATTCCCATTGATTTATTACATAATTTGAATTTAAAATGCTGTAATCTTTTGTGTGTAACTCCTCCAATCAGCTACCTATTTTATTCTCCAACCTTGGAGTTACATGCATGAACCATCAACCCATATATAGCTGTCTTTTGAAGACCAACCAATGCTCTCTAACCATTTCCAACGTGTAAAACACTTGCATTTGAAATCACACTCCCACCTCCAACATCTTCCATGTATATCTTTGTAATTATTTGCATCCTCCTTCATTCATGCATTTGTAACTCTCCAAGCCATCACTCTCTTATCTACATGGTAGCCGTTACATGCATGAATTGCTCATGCATGCAGCCAACGTCCTTGCAACCTTTGTGACTTCAAGAAGTAACTCCCATACAAAATGTAACTCCCATTTTTATTCATCACCTAAATGGGGGTTACATGCATGGTATTGTCTCCCCATGCACCAACGTTTTTCTTGCTCAAAGTTGGAATTTAAACCACTTCTCCTCCCATTCACACACTTCACTCACTTACATTAAAAATACATATTCATTCAACTCATTTATTCAACTCACCCAACCTAAGTCACTCATTTAATTTAACTTAACTAATAAATTCAACTTAACTAAACCAACCATTCATTTCAACTCAAACCAAACTCAAGTAATTAATAAAGTTAAATTTACTAAGCTTGAACTCAATCCATGATTAATCATGCCATTCACACGACCCATTGGGTCCCATCTAGCCATTTTGACCCATTTATCAAAATCTGACCCAAATATGATTCTTGACCCGTTTAAATTTATCTTACCCATTTATTTGTTTTGTAAACCAACTATCATCCTTTGGGTCTCGATTGAGCCATTGACCCATTTAAATTCCAATCAATTTTTATCACAATGGCAATTCCGTAAATATGAATACTTTCACATAAACTGATAACTTTGAAATTCCAGGGTGCTACAATACAATAATCTTTTTATAATTTTCGTCCCGAAAATCGAACGAAGTAGGATTTCAATGTAAATCATACAAACAATTCAGGGTGAGATGTTCTCATCTCCGATTCTAATTCCCAAGTGGCTTCCTCAACACCATGTCGATCCCATACCACCTTGACGAACTGAATCGTTCGGTTACGCAACACCCTTTGATCACTTTCCAATATTCCAACCGGCTTCTCGACATAAGTGACGTCGCTTTGCACATCTATATCTTGCACATTCAAAACATGAGATGGATCAGGGTTGTACTTCCTCAGCATAGATACATGGAATACATCATGTAGAGACGCCAATTGCGAAGGAAGTGCCAACTGATAGGCTACATCTCCCATCCTTCTGATAATTGAAAACGGTCCCACATATCTTGGCGACAATTTTCCTTTCTTCCCAAATCTCATGTGCCCTTTTCGTGGCGAGACCTTCAAGAATACCATGTCTCCCACTTCAAATTCGAGAAACCTCCTCCTTTTATCCGCATAACTCTTTTGCCGACTCTGTGCGGTCAACAAATGTTGACGTATCAACTGGATCTGTGCAGTAGTTTCTGCAACCAACTCAGGTCCTATCAGTGCAGGTTCGCCGACCTCGGTCCAGCACACTGGTGACCTGCATGGTCTACCATACAAAGCTTCGAATGGTGCCATCTGGAGGCTTGCCTGGTAGCTATTGTTATAAGAAAATTCCACCAATGGCAAATGATCCTCCCATCCACCTTTGAAGTCTAGCATGCATGCCCTCAACATGTCCTCCAACGTTTGTATTGTTCTTTCCGATTGTCCATCGGTCTGTGGATGGAATGCTGTGCTAATAAGTAGATCGGTTCCCATGGCCGACTGCATGCTCTGCCATACCCTGCCGGTGAATCGGCCATCTCTATCAGACACTATAGTCTGTGGAATACCATGTAATCTGATGATATCTTTGATATATCTCCGACCCAATGTCTCTGATGAATCCGTCATCTTGATAGGAATAAAATGCGCGGACTTGGTCAATCGGTCTACCACAACCCATATAGCGTCATTGCCCTTCGAGGACCTCGGCAACCCCGTCACAAAGTCCATGGAAATGTGCTCCCATTTCCATTCCGGCACTGCTAAGGGTTTGAGTAACCCTGGTGGCTTCTGATGTTCCGTCTTAACCTGCTGACAAGTTAAACAATGAGCCACATAGTCTGCAACATCCTTCTTGAGTCCATGCCACCAATAATGTCTTTTTAAATCATGATACATTTTTGTGCTACCCGGATGAATGGACAGCTTGCTCTGATGTGCCTCTATCAATAATTCTTTTCTGCAGCTTCTTGGCACATATATTCTACCCCGGAACATAAGACCCTGTCCTGGTCGTAATTCCCAATCCGGTACAACCTCGCCATTAGACATCTTGGCCCATGTCTCAGCCATTTCCGGATCTGTTCGTTGCTCCTGTTCAATCTTTGTAACCATGTTGGATCGTATGATCAAATTGTACATACTCCCATGGTTTGTTATATATAGATTAAACTCACGAATGGAATTCAACATCTCCCATTCAGTCCTGATCAAACATGCCACTGATGCATGAGACATGCGGCTGAGAGCATCCGCCACTTTGTTGGCCTTTCCCGGATGATATCGGAGCGCAAATTCATAATCCGCCAGATATTCCATCCATCTGCGCTGCCTCAGGTTGAGCTCTTTCTGATCAAATAAATACTTCAAGCTCTTGTGATCTGAAAATACTTCAAACTTCTCCCCATATAGATAGTGTCTCCAGCTTTTGAGAGCAAAGACCACCGCAGCTAATTCCAGATCATGTGTGGGGTAGAGGCGTTCATGTATCTTTAGTTGTCTTGAACCATATGCCACCACCCGATTACGTTGCATGAGTGAACATCCCAGTCCCTCTCCTGATGCATCACATTGTACTTCATAACCTTTGCCTCTTTCCGGCAAAACTAGAATAGGAGCAGTTGTAAGTCTCTCTTTCAGCTCCTCAAATCTCTGATTGCACAACTCTGACCATTCATATTTGACTCCTTTCTGTGTGAGTCGAGTCAATGGGGATGCAATTTTGGAGAAGTCCATGATAAACTTCCTATAATATCCAGCCAAACCCAGAAAACTACGGATTTCAGTGACATTCTTTGGTGCTTTCCACTCACTTACTGCTGCCACCTTAGCCGGATCAACGGCTATACCATCTGCTGTTATAACATGCCCTAAGAATTTGACCTCAGGTAGCCAAAATTCGCATTTGCTTGCTTTGGCATACAGCTGGTTCTGTCTCAAGGTGTTCAATACTATTCGAAGATGCTCAGCATGATCCTCCTGACTCTTGGAATAGATCAGGATATCGTCAATGAACACTATAACAAACCGATCCAAATATGGACGAAATATTCTGTTCATTAAGTCCATGAACACAGCCGGTGCGTTGGTAAGCCCAAATGGCATGACTACAAATTCAAATAGTCCATACCGTGTTCTGAAAGCTGTTTTCTCGATGTCTTCCTCTTTGACCCGGATTTGATGATAACCGGACATCAGATCAATCTTGGAAAAATGACTGGATCCCCTCAACTGATCGAATAAATCATCGATCCTGGGTAGAGGATACTTGTTCCGGACAGTTAGCTGATTTAACTTCCGGTAGTCCACACACATTCTAAGTGAACCATCCTTCTTTTTCACGAACAACACTGGAGCTCCCCATGACGATGTGCTGTTCCGAATGCAACCCAGTCTGAGTAATTCATCAAGCTGCTTCTTCAACTCGGACATTTCTGCCGGTGCCATCCGATAATGGGGTAGAGACACTGGTGAGGTACCAGGATATAGCTTGATCTCAAAATTGAGCTCCCTCATAGGCGGTATACCAGGAAGTTCTTTTGGAAAGACATCAACAAATTCTTTCACAATTGCTGGAAGTTCAGTGACTGGTGCTTTGTTGATGACAATATTGTTCAACACCAAATGATGCAACCCTTCCTGCAATCTGCTTTGCTTGTCGGCACGAACTATATACTGCTTTCCCTCGGGTGACCAAAATGTCACTCTTCGGCGATAACAATCAATATTGGCTTCATAACTAGTCAACCAGTCCATGCCAAATATAATATCGTACTCAGTCATGTCGAGTACCAAATAATTGAACTCAAATCTGAGTCCAGCGAGTTCTGTATTTATGGCCGTGCATATGAGTCCCAAAGACGTGTCTCCGACAGGGGATACTACTGTGAGTGTGGTGGACAGCTTTTGTACTAGTGTTCCAGTAGCAGTTATAAAGGATGCTGATATAAAAGAGTGCGATGCTCCAGAATCAAACAATGCATAAGCATAAGAACTATTGACAACGGCCATACCTTGAATCACAGAATGATCCACATCCTCAGGAGGTTCCAGAGCAAATAGTCGTCCAGATCCGGTAGGAGTAGGCGCCCGTCCCGCCTGATTATATGTCCTGCCTCCTCGGGAGTTAGCTGGCCTAGCTGGTGGACGGAAAGATCCTCTGGAATATGAGAGCCTATTGAGCTTTGGACAGTCTCTCTTGAAGTGACCCGGCTGGTTACAGTGAAAACAGTTGTTCACCCCTTTGAATGACTGGGTGACTGATGCAGATGGGGAGGGCTGGTTGGGACGAAAGCTCCCCGCGGACCCAGTAGATGGTGAGGGTCTACTGAAGTTCGGACGGAACCTCTTGTTGGGCTGAAACCCACCCCTCCCACTTGGAGCTCGACGATTGTCAAATCTTACTGTTGCATTCACCTCCTTTTCTGCTATTGTGGCCTTGCTGACCACCTCAGCCAATGTGGTGCACTTAAATATGGTCACTTTGGCCCTGATGTTCGGCCGTAGACCCCTCTCAAACTTTCTTGCTTTACGAAGTTCTGTGTCCACCATATAGAATGCATAAATGGATAAACTGAGAAATTCACGGTGATACTCTGCCACCGTCATAGAGCCCTGTACCAAGGACAGAAAAAGTTCCGTCTGTCGCTCCTTCTCCTCCTCCGGAAAGTAATGTTCCAGAAAGGTTGCTGAAAACTCATTCCATGTCATGGCCGTCCTCTCCCTAGCTGGTATGAGTTCCCTCTGCTTCTCCACCACCTCCCACCATTTACCGGCATCTTCTATCAATTGTGAAGTAGCCAGTAAAATCCTGTCAGCATGACTCGAGATCTTAAGTAATTTTAAGATCTGAGTGATCTTCTTCAGCCAATGCTCAGCTCCGACAGCCCCCTCTTTCCCTTTGAAGTAGGGAGGACGCTGTTGTTGAAATTCTCGTGCCATACTCCGGTCACTGGCATCCCTGGAACTTTCACTCCCATTCATATGTTGCTGGAGTACTGAGGTTACCACCGCTTGGACTAATCCCTGAAGCTCAGGCGGCACATGTGGTATATGTACACCACTGTTTCCTTCTCCCTCTTTCTGTGATGCATTCTCACTCCCCTGTTCTTCCCTCCATGAGTGCTGTGATTCTTCCCCATTGTGAGACTTTTCATGAACAGATTGCTCCTCATCAGGTTGGGTTACCTCTTTCTCATGTATGGACGGCTCCTTCTCATGCACAGATTTTTCGTGTTGTGGTAACACTTTTTCATGTTGCGTAATTTGCAACACTTTTTCCTTCCCTTTTTGATTCTGAGGGATCCTTCTCTTTGGAGCCATTTCCCTAAGTCATAAAAACATTATTGACTTAGTTTCCTCGTACAGTTTGTATTTTTCACAATTTTGGGGAGATTTCCAAATAAGCAAACTTGATTTTCTATTTGTTTTTGAGGGGAGAGTCTCTAAATTCCCTATGTTTGTTTTTCTTTTCTCAATTGGGGAGTATTGGGGAATGTATATCCTATTTTTACTACGTTTGATAGATGAATTATAATAATGTACTTTTGCTATCTTTCACTGTTGTTCTCAGTTTGATTTGTTCAGTCTGAGTCCACGAAGTAAATTAATCCGGCCCCCAGTCAGCGGACTCCGAAGAGTCGGTCAGTTGGGATTCTTATCCGTCAGTGAGACATGAAACCGTCTTAATCTTACTTCGGAAGATTCAACTTCCCGTTTCGCTCTGATACCAACTGTAACACCCCGCCCGTTTCACTGTTAAAAATTTCAGAGTTTATTTTTTTTTTTTAAATAATAATAATCAATAAGTGATCGGGGCGGAGTGTCACGACGCGAGTTAAGTTCGGATCTATAAATCCGACCCTTAACTGGCCAAGCCCATATGCGTATGAACTAAGTTCATAAAACTGATCCGCACATGGTACATATTTATCTAGCGGAATTAACTTAGCCTAGATCTAACTGAGGTTATAATAGAACCTATGATTAATCCAATTTCCATTTTTAGATAGCAAAGTACCTTATTTATTTTCCAAAAGTATTATATGACCTTAGTCTACTATTCATTCCAAACCATTCAAATAAATCCAACCATAGCATCTACTTAACTACTTATTACATGCCAACATCTAATTTAACAAATTACATTGTTCCAAATAAATCAACTAATAAGTCCATAAATAATCCATGCATAGTCCATTGCAATCATTCAAATCGCCCAAGTTTTCGTACTTGGTCCTCTTCTCCAACCACGTTCTTTCCTTTCCCTGCATCATCCACTAAAGGTATAGATAGGGCGTTAGATCAACGCGCCCAGTAGTGTTTCCGAATAGGGCTACCACATGGTTAGTCAAAATCATGCAAATAGAATAATAGTTATTCATGTGTGACAAATTCTATAAAAATATGCTATGTATGAAATGAACATGTAATGAGTCCCACCCATCACCATTCAACATAGCCATCACTTGACGGGATTCTCATCGTCAAGTTAACCCACAGTGGTCTTTCGGACGCCCCGACGGAGTGTGGCCTCCGGATTCCTCCTGATGGGATTCTCATCATCAGGGTACCCCACAATGGTCTTTCGGACGCCCCGACGGAGTGTGGCCTCCGGTTACTTCCCCATCATCCCATGCTATGCATGAGATGTCTATGCAACATGCCATTTGTAAATATAACATATGATTCAAATAACTTATTCAAATAAACATAAAACAGCGAATAAGTTGTGTGGTTACAACAAGGTAGGAAACCTACAGTAGTTTACTTTGTTCGATCCTTCCTTTGGACCGTCTTCCGATCACGTCTCGCTCACCGTTCTAAAAATCCGAATACCCTATGCACATGGCAGCAACTTAATCATTTATCCACCTAATTTCCAGCAAACTTTATGTTCCAAGAATCACCTAATGGGGTTCGGCCAAAACCATAGCCGAACCTCATCCATTAACACATTGGTCATTCATTTATTTAATTAAAACCTATCTAATTACCCAAACTTCTAAACGAACCTTAGTAGGGTTCGGCCATACATTATGGCTGAACCTTACCACTTTGGTTTTAACCCATTTATCCCATCATATGATCATTTTATTTTTGATCATTTCAGCCATAATTACAATTATGCCATTGAGACCAACCTTTGCTTTATATTAACTAACTTTCATCACCATACATAAAACCATCTTTAGTGGGGTGCAGCCATACACATGGCTGAACCTCATCACCTAATTTGATCCTTCTTTAACCCTCCATATACTCATATAAAATCAACAATTATGTCCCCCAATCATCATTAGTGGGGTTCGGCCATACACATGGCCGAACCTCACCAATGTGATTTTATACTCCATTTCCATCATTCATATTGGCCGATTACCTACCCATACTAACTCCATAAACAACATATATTATTCTTATATCAAAGCATATTTATAACATCTAATGTTCATCATAAACTTAACCCAATTATTCCACAAAACAGTCCATGGATTTTCATGGTTTCCATGATTTCCATGGGGTTCTCAACATGAAAACCCACACCGTTTTACATGGGGTTCGGCCCTCTATCATGGCTGAACCCAATGATTACTTTTACTGTTTTTAAACCTCAATTAACCAGGTAATATCCGTATATCTAAATCAGGTTTTTAACCTTCAAAACAGTCCTCCAAAATTAGACCAATTTCATAGGGTTCGGCCATGTATATTGGCCGAACACCATGAGATTAATTTTGAACCTTTAGTCCTTCATCTTAGGTCTGAAACCAGCACCCAAATCCATGTTTTTAAACCATTGTAAAACATGTACTTACATCTTAAATTAATAACCCAAAACAGTCCATCAACTTCATGGTTTATTTGTTCCAAACACATCCAAAACAAACCATTATTTGCATGGGGTTCGGCCCTCCATGGTGGCCGAACCCTATGTCCTTTGGTTTTGAGTTTCTTAATTATTCATCTATGTCCAAAATAACTTCCTTATCTATGTTTTAACCTTTTTAAAATACACACTTAAAATCATCTAAAAACAGTCCCAAAATTGTATGGTTTTAATTTCCAAAAACCATCTAAATAAATCCAACATTTCCATGGGGTTTGGCCATCCAATGGGCCGAACCCTATGGTCCATCTTTTGATCTCATTCTTGTACTTCTAACCAACATTTAACCCTTGTTAGATTCAGCCATCAAATAGCCGGATCATATTTCTTAATTAAACAACATAGTTTATCGAACACCTACCGTTTCCGCGACTCCTCCACTTGATCTTTACTCCCGCTTGTTCCTTCCCTTTTTGCTGAACTTGTCTTGATGAAAAGGAATCAAACCAAGGACTGATTAACAACCAGCTACTGCTCTTAGTTCTTGGGAAAACAGAGAACGGCCAAGAGAAAGGGAGAGAGAGAGAAATGAGCACCCTTTGTTTAATCAAAAACCAGCCCAAGTTAAACTTTGTGTAACTCTCATTGCCTTTACCCTAATCTTTATGTTACTTGGGGGTTTCATCATGAGATGAAACCTCCCCATGTTCCCAACGTCCCTTGTACATTGGACTTGTGTAACCCCCCCTTTTCTTAGGTTCTCACATGGGAGTTTCACTTTGAAATATAACCCCCATGTGTTACACCGTCCCTTGTTGTTGTCTCTCCATTTTTGGCTTATGTAACAGCCACCTCTCTTAAGTGTAACTCCACCAACAGCAGCTCCAATCAACCCCATTTGGCCCTCATTAACGTCCCATGTGGGAGTTCTATCATTGGAATAAAAACTCCCCACTTCCAAGTGTGAAAACACATTGATATTCCCATTGATTTATTACATAATTTGAATTTAAAATGCTGTAATCTTTTGTGTGTAACTCCTCCAATCAGCTACCTATTTTATTCTCCAACCTTGGAGTTACATGCATGAACCATCAACCCATATATAGCTGTCTTTTGAAGACCAACCAATGCTCTCTAACCATTTCCAACGTGTAAAACACTTGCATTTGAAATCACACTCCCACCTCCAACATCTTCCATGTATATCTTTGTAATTATTTGCATCCTCCTTCATTCATGCATTTGTAACTCTCCAAGCCATCACTCTCTTATCTACATGGTAGCCGTTACATGCATGAATTGCTCATGCATGCAGCCAACGTCCTTGCAACCTTTGTGACTTCAAGAAGTAACTCCCATACAAAATGTAACTCCCATTTTTATTCATCACCTAAATGGGGGTTACATGCATGGTATTGTCTCCCCATGCACCAACGTTTTTCTTGCTCAAAGTTGGAATTTAAACCACTTCTCCTCCCATTCACACACTTCACTCACTTACATTAAAAATACATATTCATTCAACTCATTTATTCAACTCACCCAACCTAAGTCACTCATTTAATTTAACTTAACTAATAAATTCAACTTAACTAAACCAACCATTCATTTCAACTCAAACCAAACTCAAGTAATTAATAAAGTTAAATTTACTAAGCTTGAACTCAATCCATGATTAATCATGCCATTCACACGACCCATTGGGTCCCATCTAGCCATTTTGACCCATTTATCAAAATCTGACCCAAATATGATTCTTGACCCGTTTAAATTTATCTTACCCATTTATTTGTTTTGTAAACCAACTATCATCCTTTGGGTCTCGATTGAGCCATTGACCCATTTAAATTCCAATCAATTTTTATCACAATGGCAATTCCGTAAATATGAATATTTTCACATAAACTGATAACTTTGAAATTCCAGGGTGCTACACCGGCCTCTGTCCAACACACTGGAGATCTGCAGGGTCTATCATACAATGCCTCAAATGGAGCCATCTTGAGGCTTGCCTGGTAACTATTGTTGTATGAGAATTCGACCAATGGTAGATGATCTTCCCAACCACCCTTGAAGTCTAACATGCACGCTCTCAGCATATTTTCCAATGTTTGTATTGTTTGTTCCGACTGACCGTCGGTCTGTGGATGAAAAGCTGTGCTGATTAACAACTTTGTCCCTGTAGCCGACAACATACTCTGCCACACCCTGCTAGTGAATCTGCCATCTCTGACGGATACAATAGTCCTGGGTATACCATGTAGCCTGATGATGTCCTTGATATACCGCCGTCCCAGAGTCTCAGACGAGTCTGTCATCTTGATAGGAAGAAAATTTTGCAGACTTGGTCAGACAGTCCACTACTATCTAGATTGCATCATTACCCTTTGAAGACCTTGGGAGTCATGTCACAAAGTCCATGGAAATGTGTTCCCATTTCTATTCAGGCAAAGGTAGGGGTTTGAGCAGTCCTAGCGGCTTCTGATGTTCTGTCTTGACTTGTTGACAAGTAAGGTAGTGAGAGACAAAGTCAGCTACATCTCTTTTGAGTCCATGCTACCAATAATGTCTTTCCAGATCATGATACATTTTGGTGCTACCCGGATGAATAGAGAGTTTTGATTGATGAGCTTCTATCAACAACTCTCTTCTGCAGCCTTGAGGCACATTGTCCTGCCTCGGAATAAGAGACCTTGTCCAGGTCGTAACTCCCATTCAGGTATGTCCTCTCCAATCGACATCTTGGCCCAAATTTTTGCCACTTCAGGATCTGTCCATTGTTTTTGTTCAATCTTGGAAATCATACTAGACCGTACCATCAGCTTATACATGCTCCACGATCTTTAATGTACAAATTGAACTCTCAGATGGTCGTCAGCATTTCCCATTCTTTCATAATTAGATTGGCCACAGTTGCATGTGAAATGCGACTGAGGGCATCTGACACTTTGTTCGCCTTACCAGGATGATATCGTAGTGCAAATTCATAATCTTGCAGGTATTCCATCCATCTGCGTTGTCTCAAATTGAGTTCCTTTTGATCGAATAGATACTTTAAGCTCTTATGGTCTGAAAATACTTCAAATTTCTCACCATATAGATAGTGTTTCCAGCTTTTACGAGTGAATACCACTGCAACTAATTCTAGATTATGAGTGAGATAATTGCGTTCATGGATTTTTAGTTGTCTTGAACCATATGCCACCACATGATGACTTTGAGCGAGAGAGCACCCAAGTCCTTCTCCGGAAGCATCACACTATACTTCATATCCCTTGCCTCTCTCCAACAAAATTAGGATGGCAACGGTGGTAAGCTTCTGTTTCAGATCTTCAAATCTTCGATTGCACACATCCGACCATTCAAATTTGACTCATTTCTGAGTTTGTCGGGTGAGTAGAGCCGCAATCTTGGAGAAGTCCATAATAAACTTTCGATAGTAACCAGCCAGTCCAAGAAAGCTGTAGATTTCTATCACATTCTTCGAAGCTTTCCAGTCTCTAAACACTGCTACTTTAGCCCTGTCAACGGCTATTCCTTCTGCTGATATGACGTGTCCCAAAAAGTTGACCTCAAATAGTCAGAACTTGCACTTGCTTGCTTTGGCATATAACTGATTCTTTTTTAGCGTGTCGGAACTATCCATTGAAAAAGTCCAAACTAAATCCTTTAGAGAAGAAAAGGATGGAGTAAATTAACTTTATAAAGGTAGTGACCTCCAAGTATCCTTTGGATCATGTACCAAGAATGTTTGCCTCTTAGGTAAGGTCAAACATCTTGATACAAAATTTAGAACTATGATTCACAAAGTCAAATGGGAAAGGACTCAAAATTAAAACCATATTTGATAAAAGGCCATCACTGGATTGTGGACTTAGATTCCAATTATCCCAATGTTATGTTCAAATGTGTGAAGGGATACCACTGTTGGTGTCACATTTGAAACAAGTTTTGGAATCACCATGTATCTTGCCTTCAATCCATGTTCTTGTTTGATTGTTGGATTGATCTTATGCAAGATACTCGTATGTACATGTAGGTTTGCACTCTAGTATTGGATTATACTTGTCTCATTTCATTTCATATGCCATGTGATTTGTGCATCTTTAGGAAATGAATGTTGTTTGTGCATAACCTCATGTATAAGGTGTGTATACTACACATATACAGTGCCGTTTCACTCCAAATTATCCCTTGTGGAATGAAACATGCTCTATGTCTTTAAATGGATTTTTGGTTTGGTATGAATTACCAAAAGTGTTGATCAAAATGATCAAATGTGCTTATCTATAATCTATTTATGTACCAGCTCTTTTCAAGAAATGAAGCTCATTGGAGTATGCTTGAAAGAATGGTAAAAGTGTTTATTATGTTTTGGGTAATAACATGATAACAGGCATGAGAGCTGTTTGGGAAGCGTCATACTTCATTTCCATATGCATGATTAATATATTCAAAATGTGAAATGAATGTATGGTTTATGTGCTTAGTGTCTCATTCCAATATCCATTATATTACACATTATATGTAATGAGTTGTGTTCATAGACACCCTGTCTTTGCTAAAATCTGCAAATGCCACATCTCATGGCATCACACACTTGGGTAATATGTTTGAATTAGTAAATTAAATGTGCCCAAGGTACTTGGATTGGTTTGGATCCAGGGAGAGATCCGCAATCCATGTTTTGTGCCTACCTTCAGAAGGATGAGTTGAATCTTCTAATGGCATAGAACCTGTGTGAATGTATGTATCTACACTGGCATTGAAAGGTGTATAAGCAAAACTTGATGAACTATGAACATCAAAAGCACACACACACACACCCCTAGTCATCCTTCAAAAATACAAGTCAAAGGATAGACTAGTCGGAGGAACAAACATGTCGATTCTGTTGGGAATAAGAACACTTCACACGCTTAACAAAATAATTGCAAATAAACATATGGATAAGATTCCATCCATGTACATGACATCAATAAGCAAGGAAGCCAATCACCATATAATTAACTGAAACTTAATTAATATCAAACCACGGCAAAATAATTCTAAGTTATTTCAATCCAAAATATCAGTTCTCCCAATACGTCATTCTAAAATCATTAAAAATAGCATAAGCATAAATTTGCCCAAGCTCCTACGCTTGGCTCCCTTCATGTCCCATGTCCTTGTCATTTCATGTTCCATCATCTATAGGGTAGAAGTAAGGCGTTAGTCAACACGCACAGTAGGAATTCCAAGTAGGTTATGTACACATAGGATCAATATAAAATCAAGATAAGTACATCATATCAAAACTGTAAAACATCTCATAGTACTAAAACCAGCGCGTGATACTCATATCAAAATCATGCTAATGTATGTATCATGTCATGGGTGTCATATGCCAATGATCTCTCACCCAATTTCCATATCCAATCACAACACAAATCATATCAATAGTTTCCATGATAAATAAAGTCATATCAAGGTGTTCCCTTGGCCATTTACGTATGCAGTGTTTTGTGACGGCACTGCCAGGTCACTGTTATACCTCCCCACATATGTTCATCGGAATTCCTGATGGAGTGCAGACTCCTCCCTCTGCGCAGGGTTTCGGGACTGTTTACCTAGGAGCTCTTTGTCCCAAAATACGCCGTACCCATTTCTAGCAATCCCAGACAAGGCCAAAATATCAATAGTTCACATAGCTTCATACAAGCTAGTGTCAAGCCCAAAGTCATATCCTGACAACTCATAACTTGGCTTGCTGTCCCATGTATTCCCTCCCATGCTATGCATGAGAATATGAATGCAAGAATGCCATTTCATATCATTTTACATAATATCATTGAAAACAAGTAGTTCATAAACACATATCATTTGTTATACTCAAAATAAACATCATAGTTGGAATAAAATATTATCATATAAAATCCATAGTGTCTCAATAAGGTAGGAATCCTACCAACGTTAAATATACTGTCCTTGCTGTTTTGTGAAGATCACGTTCAACGATCACGTTGAAACTAATCGCAAACCCTTTGCGAATCTCTTTTCCTTATTAAATTCAATGGCATACATAGATCAATTTAATTATCCATTTAATTTTAATCATCCATTACATCCTTCCAGATAGACCGAAATATATGGAAAATTAATTAAAATTTAAACTTTTCAATTAAGTCGACTGAATCATGCCCAGTTACTGTTCTCTACCTTACTCGCAGACTTTCAGTTGACTGAAATACATATTTAGTCGGCTGAAACACGACTCGACACTGTATAACCTTGACTTGTAACCTTTCAGTCGGCTGAATCATAGATTCAGTCGGCTGAATCATAGATTCAGTCGGCTGAATCATAGATTCAGTCGGCTGACTCTGAGTCAAACCTTCTGTGTTCTTGGTCAATCCACTTTCAGTCGACTGAATCACAGATTTAGTCAGCTGACTTTGGATCAAAGCATCTGTGTGTTCGGCCAGTACACATTCAGTCGACTGAATCAAAGATTCAGTCGGTTGAATAATCAATTAACCGATTACATGTTCGACAAGCATACCTTCAGTTGACTGAATCATAGATTCAGTCGGCTGAAACACACCATATTACTTTGCTTGTTTGGTACGTCTATGTTCAGTCGACTGAATCCTAGATTCAGTCGGCTGAAACACCATTATATCCCATATATTTTAATCCAGTCCATGTTCAGTCGACTGAATCACAAGATTTAGTCGACTGAAACTCCCAGAAACTCTTTTCTGTTTCGGCCAATACCAGTTCAGTCAACTGACTGTTTGTCAGTCTTCTTTGTTTGCATATTTTGGCTTGACCCTTCTTCATGAAATTCACTCTTAACATTATTTAAACATAGATTTCATCTTCCATATAGGTCTTAGTGTACTTACTGCACCCACTAGCCAAGGCTAGGGTCTTTTCATAATATATTCCAATTTTGGTACCATTATAACATGGTTTTGGATTCCATCGTTTGATTGTTTGTTTCAATCCCATTACCAATCCTTGAATGGATTTTTAACTCTATGGCCTTATAACAATTTCGCTAGCCCTTTTAACCAAATATGGAACCCATAGGTTCGGCCACACCATGGCCAAAACTATGGTTCACCCTTAATCTTAATCCTATATTGTTAAACTCAAAACCATACCTTCTTGAATTCCTTCCTTAATCCTTCTTTCCTTCCTTTGTTCTTAAGCAATTCCCAAGTACAATGGTGTAAGTGGGAGAGAGATAGAAAAGAGGAGAAGAGGAGAGAAAATATCTTTGGTCAAGAGAGAGAGTAATCGGCCAAAGGTATGAGCAGCCCTTTGAGTTATGTCCCTATGTATACTAGCCCCAACTCTTTCACTTCCCCTCTTTATTATTTGTCCAACCAAGGAGTCCATTGGCTTAACCAAGGAGACTCTTGGCTTAAGCCAAGAAATCCCTTTGACTTCCATCAAGTCATGGGTTTCATCCCCATGAGATGAAAACTTTCCATATTCCCAACTCAACTCAGCTCAAGCATTAGCTTATCTCAATTGAACTCACTCATGGTTGACCAAGTCAACCATAACTCAACCGACCTTACATGTACATGGCACGTGGGTCCCATCTTAGCCTTATCATTTGATGATGTGGCACCTTGCCTAGTTGGCTTCCATGCATGCCACATGGCAATGCCACCTCACATACATGCCACCTCACTTAATGAGGTGGATTTATGCATTGGATCTTAGTTGAGTAGCTGACTCAATTAATTTAACCTTACACATTTACTTTAAAATCAGTTCATCTATGACCCATTGGGTCCCAATTGGGTAATTGGCCCATTTCTTTGCATTTACCCAATTACTTTAAAATCAGACTTACCCGTGATCCATTTGGTCTTAATTGGGTAATTGACCAAATTCCTTTCCCACCTAAGGTCCATTTCAATTATTTAATCTTAAATTCCATTGAATCACAATTTAAACGAAACATTCCAATATATAATTATGAAATGAAAATTCGGGGTGTTAAATGACCAGTCGTTGGTCACGACCTGTAGGTGAATCAGAAGGATTAAGTTAAAAGGATTTTTTCTGCGAAAATGACAGATCAATTCAAAAATCATCGTTTCTCCTCCCGCTGGGCTCTAGCGATTTCCCTCTTGCCTCCCATGCCCTACACCAGTCAAAATACATCTCGGAGCAATTTCCTATCGGAAAATCAGAGGGTTTCAGTTTCTTCCGCCTCCAGTAGCTTGAAAATCACTGATTTTGTGATTCTCATTGGGTAAGCTCAGTGCATTCTTCTCTCCTCGAGTAGTGGAAAATGACAAGGAACAAGTTCTTAGTCATCATTGTGTCCTCTGATTTTGAGAATGAGCATGCCACCTTGCCTGAGAAACACAAATCTCAGTGGTTTCAAAGAGAATCTTCGTCTCTCCTGAATACTATAGGTCATCGAGTCAAGACCCTCTCGAGGAGATCCTACAAAAAGGACTCACCACCACCCATACCTCGAAGGAAAGTTGGTATTACCATTAGAGAACCTACCTCTCATCTTCAGGTGTTAATAAAAAAAAGTGGGAGAAAAGGAAAACGAGTTCAGGTCACAACCTCTCTAGGGGTCTCGAGTGATGTAGAAGAAGAAAGGAATGCTAAAAGTAAAAGGATTAAAGTGAAAGACGAGAAAGAAAAGAGCAGATGGAAGATACTAAAGCCAAGTCTGACAGAGCTCTTATAAGAAGACTTTATTTCTCCCTTGAAAAACTTCTAAAGTTGGAAAGTGAGATTGGTGCCTTTGCAACCTTCATGAATGAATCAATTCAAAACCTTTCCACATACATGGAAAAACTCAAAGAGAGTTCTCGACGAAAATCTCCTTCCTCTCCAGCATCACCTCCTCAAGATGGCTCTACTTAGGATAGTTTTTCATGTTTTATGTATTTTGGAAAAACTATAGTTTTAGTATTAAAACGAAGCATCCATGATACCCCCTCCTAAACCATATGTATTGATTTGTTTATCAATGAAATGTTATGGTTTGATTTACTGTGTGTTCTATTTTAATGGAATGTCTATTATTAACATGGATTTTGTTGAATAGACTAACATGCAGGTTTGAATAAGTTGGTTTTGTATTGGCATACTAAGGAGATAGGGATTGAGTTAAGATATTGCACACATCCTTGGAGTTTGGGGAAGCACAAAATATGTGTTGATTAGTTGATGTCACTGGTCATGAAAGTATAAGGAGGAAGGTGAATGTAAGCTTGAAAGGAAGCTTGATGAAAAATAAGCTTATAGGAAACTAAGTTTATGGGGGTAAGAATCTGGAGAAGGTAGAAAATATAGCTTAATCCATAGGGCAGCAGGGTCGAAGAAGCTAAAGAAAATAGCTTGGAGATTGGGGGAGAAGAGTCCAAAAAAGAAAGCTAGAGAAGGTAGCTTAACCCCATTGGGAAAGCACCTTTAAGGCAACACAGATCTTAAAGGGAAGAAAGAAGAAAAGCAACAATGCATGAGATATGCATTGGACAGTAGGGAATATCTAATTGAGTTGGAAGACAAACTCATGGGAGCACTAGATGCAAGAAGCATGGGGGAGTGCTTGAAAATCGATGTCTGCATACTAATCTTTGTCAATTGTATGACAAAATGGGGGAGAAATTAGTAGAAGCTAGAATACATCAAAACAAATTATGGGGTGTAATTGGTAAAACCTAAGTGCTTGGGTCTCTAGAAAAAAGAGAACCATAATAGGAAAAGCCAATAGACATATGAGATTATCTATGCTTAGAGTTTGGGAAATCAAACTTGTTGGTGCCTCGGCTTGGCCAAGTCCATATGGTTGTCAATTCCATAACTCGGAAAAAAACACTTACTGGAAGCTTGAAGACCAAGATGATCAAGAGAAAATATCATCCTCCACCGGATTGAAGCTCCTTGTTATGGCAATAACAAAATAGGTATTATGGACATATATGACTTTAGGCGGTACCACACCGAAGAGAGGACTATCCCTAGGGTTAGTGGAATAAATGGTTAAATCATAAAAACCCTAGAGATGAAGGTTTACAATGAATTGAACCCAACTTGGAAATATGTATTTGGTTTCACTGTCAGCTCGACCAGTCGTTCTCACCGACCGTCGGTAAAGACAGGATCGACCCATCGTGGTTAAATACTGGTCGGCCAGATTGACATACGTTTTGGAACATTGAACTGTTATTTTGGGTATGCTTCTGATCGAGAGTCTCGCATCCACCTATCCCTCGATGAAAGGCTGAAACGACCCCTCGTGGTCAACGACTCCTCAATCAAATCTTGAGTTCTGGAATCCTTGAACTCATGTGGACACTGGAAGAAACAGCATATCGACAATAAAAGACCAATCGAGAGTACCAGGACCGACCCCTCGGTAAAGAGCGACAGGTCATTCTGGGTAATAGGTTTCTAGAGATGAAACTACTATCAAACATGTTTTGCACCAGAACGAGCCTCTTGTATGGACCGACCCCTCACTACCATAAATGTCGACCCATCGGCGACAACAACATGTCGATCGAGAAAGAATATTATCGTTTGGAGTGCAATTAATGCACAACTGTTGGGTTTGTAAAGGTAACATTTTTAGTCACTGACCCCTTGGTGTGACCGGCCTGTCGGTAAATTACCGTCACTACAACTGGTTGTCTTCGCTATATAAACCAATTTTTATGCAACTAGTTGGCATCCTTCAGAAGGATCAGTTGGACCCTCATCTTTATCAGTGAGCTTTACAAGGGCAAATAGAAGGATCACTCTCTCTCTCATGCTTATACTTGGGGAATCAAATACAACCAATCAGATGAATTGTGTTGTAAGAGAGAGGAAGAAAGAAAACTCATAAACAATCAATCTGAGGATTAAGTTAGAAAGTGAGAAGGAGATAACCATAAACTAGGAAACCTTTGGTAGAACCAGTTTCCTTGACACCTTGGACTGTGATTGTTAAACGACGGCTACAAGGCGTAGCGTCGGCATACATGGGTGGGATCTTGAAAAGCACACATCAGGAAAAAGAGCTTCAAAGGCAAGTGTTTCCTGGTTTTAATTTTCCTTAAAACATTTGTTTCGAAAGTGAATTAAGGAGAGGTTCTCCTGAACCACTATAAAAACTTTGGAGAGGAGTCTCCAATGGTGGGTGAAATTCCCAGCCAAATGGATAGGTAGAATTCCTATTCGACACTGGTGGGTGAAATTCCTACTCTAGTTGTGAGGGTGTAAGCCACCATTTAGTAGATTTTGGGGATAGATCAAGGTTGAGCAAGTCCTAACAGTGGATGTAGGTTGGCTAACCGAACCACTTTACATTGGTCTTATGGTGTTTGATCTTTGTGTGTTTGTATTTAATGTTTAAGTACTCTTCTTAACACACATCGCTTTGCATATCGATTATCTTATTCTATACATTGTGCATTAGCATCGATAATCAAATTTTATATAAAGAGGCCAAAATCTTAGTGTGAATGTTTAAAGAATTAAATAAACAACCCATGACACTAAACAAATCTCTTGATTAAATATTCTGTTGCACTCAAAACAATCAAGGAATTTGTAAACACCATTAAAAAATGGGATTGACCTATTCACCCCGCTTTTAGGGTCAATCATATTGTTTTAGCACATTAAAAATGGGAATTTTCAATTGGTATAAAAGCCTCATGCTCTTGAGAAAGGATTTAACCGTCTGAGTTGATGTATGCTAGAACAATGGCTATAAGAGAAAGCCATGATATTTCCAATCATCAGTTTGTGATGAAAAATGAATTGAAAAACTGTATATTTTTTCATCAATAAATGTGTTCGAAAATAGGTGAATAGAAAGTGGTATGTGCCTATGGAAGAGGTATTGGATAAACCTTCAACTTCCGTGACCACTCAGCCCACAGACCAAAAATTGCTTGGACTAGTGATGAATTGGCTATGCACATAAACCAAACATTTGTAGCATTTATCAGTGTTGATTCATGATATGCTGTCAAAATATTTAAAAGACATGAGACAACAAAAGAGGCTAACAGAATCCAATGAAAATTTGCCTCTTCTAGCCCAATGGATAACATCACCTATTGATCGATTTGTGTGCTAAAAATATACGATTGATTAAAACCATTGAAAAAGTCCAAGCTATATCCTCTAAGAGAATAAGAGGATGGAGAAAAAGGAACTTGAAGGAGTTAGTAACCTCCAAGTATCCTAAAAGGCCTAGTATCGAGATGTTTAAAGACCAACATTATGGTACAAAATCTGGAATGAAGAACCATAAGATTAAAGGGGAAGGCACCCAAGATTAAGACCAGATTTGATGAAAGGCCATCACCGGATTGTGGACTTATATTCCAAGTGTCACAACGTTAAGCTCAAATGTGTGAAAGGATACCACTGCTGGTACCACATTTGAAACATGTTTTGGAATCAACATCTTACATTCGATCCATGTTCTTTTTTTATTGTTGGATTGATGTATTGTAAGATATGTGTTGTACATGTTGGTATACACTCTTGTATTGGAATATACTTATCTCATTCCATTTCATATGCCATGTGATTTGTGCATCTTTAGAAAATGAATGTAATGTGTGTATTACCTCATGTATAAGGTGTGTATGTGATTACAACCATTGTGGTACACATACACAGTGTCGTTTCATTCCAAATTCCTAAAATCTATGAATCTCATGTGGAATGAAACATGCTCTATGTCGTTAAATAGATTTATAGTTTGGTGTGACCTACCAAAAGTGCTGATCAAAATAATCCATTTGATTACCAACTCCTTTCAATAAATTAAAGTCGTCTAGAAGGAATGGTAAAAATGTTTATCATGCTTTGGGTAATAACATGATAACAGACATAAGAGTTGTGTGTGTAGTCATCGTATTTCATTTCCATATGCTTGACTGATATCAGGAAATGATGAATGATTAGTGTGTTTTGAGTTTCATTCCAATATACATTAATTTATACATTATGTTGAATGAATTATGTTCATATATGCCTTGCCTTGCTAAAGCCTGGAAATACCGCATCTTATGACATCACACACTTGGGCAATATACTTAAATTGGTGAATTAAATGTGTCCAAGAATCTTGGATTGATTTGGATCCATAAAAGAGATCCGTAATCCATGGTCTGTGCCTATTTTCAGAAAGGTGAATTAAATCTTCAAATGGCACAAATGCGGTGTGAATATATAT
Source organism: Chimonanthus salicifolius (assembly GCA_013350335.1). Classification (NCBI taxonomy): domain Eukaryota; kingdom Viridiplantae; phylum Streptophyta; class Magnoliopsida; order Laurales; family Calycanthaceae; genus Chimonanthus; species Chimonanthus salicifolius. The sequence goes on along the minus strand of CM023535.1, from coordinate 51,403,569 downwards.
ATCATCAGTGGCATTAAAAGGTGTATAAGCAAAGCTTGAAGAACTATGAACATCGAAAAGAGCACACACACACACATACCTAGTTGTCCTTCTAATAAAACCCATGTCGAAGGATAGACTAGTTGGAGGAATAGACAGTTCGGTACTGTTGGATTTCAAAATACTGCCTGAAAGGGGGAAAGATCGTAAGGGAAGACATGTCGATACATATCGACATATCAATACAAACAGGTCATTGGTCACGACCGGTCGGTGTATCAGAAAGAGTAAGTTAAAAAGCTCTCTTTCTGCGAAAAAGATAGTTCATTTCAAAATCATCGTTTCTTCTCCCGCTAAGCCCTAGCGATTTGCTCCTCCCCTCCCGTGCCCTAGGTTAGCCGTTAGGACCTCCCGAAGAGAAATCTCGTCCGAAAAATAGAGGGGCCAATAGTTGAAAATGATAAGGGACATGCCCTCAATCATTATCGTGTCCTTTGATTCTGAGAATGATCGTGCCAACCAGTCTAAGAAACCAAAATCTAAGTGACGTCAGAGAAGACTCTAGGGATGCAAGGATATTTGCTTCACTCATGGAAGAAATCAGCAAAGCTGAGTCTTAGTATGTGCAGGGACAAACTAACCTTGATACACGAGAAGTGTGTATTGAACCATAAGGGAGAACCATGAGGTAGAGCAGAACCTAATTAAGCACTAAATGCAAGAAGCATGGGGGAGGCTTAAAACTCGATGTTACCCTACTAATCCTTGTCAATTGGATGACAAAAATGGGGAAGAAATTAATAGAAGCAAAAAAACCTAAAAGACATCAAAGCCAATAGACATAGGAGAATGTCTATTCTTGGAGTTTGGGAGATCAAACTCAAAGAAGATTGGAGAAATCTTCTCAACAATGATAGTTTGAATAAACTAGGGGTAGTGTTGGTCACTAGGAAATCAGAGAGTATGGGGGAGCTTGAATACAAATCTTGTTTAGTCCATGAATGCATTTCTATCTTTTAGGACTAACCCCTCTAATGATTTTCTAGTGTTGTTTGCTTATGTGCTTGAACAGGAAAAATGATATGAAGTAAGCTGAACAAGAATATGCGAAGATCATAATCTTGTTTTCCATTTGAATATGTACATGTAATGAATATAATTCTTTGTATTCAAATGAGATGTAATAAGGGTGGGATTGTAAAAGGGTTAGCTTCTAGGTTTTGTCATGAAATTGACAAAGAGGAGATTGTTAGTGCCTCGCTTGGCCAAGTCCCTCTGTTTGTCAATTGCATGACTCGGAAAGAAGCACTTGCTGGAAGCTTGAAGACCCAAGATGATCAAGAGAAAATATCATGCTCCACCGGATTAAAGATCATCTTTATGGCAATCACAAAACATGTATTATGGCCATAAATGACTTTTGGTGGTACCCACACCTTCGAGAGGACTATCCCTACGCTTAGTGGCACAAATGGTAAAATCATAAAAAGCCTAGAGAGGAAAGTTGACAGTGAATTGGAACCCAACTTAGAAATATGTATATAGTTTCACTGTCAACTCGACCAGTCGTTTTCACGTACTCCTCGGTAGAGAGAGGATCGATCCATCTTGGTTAAGGACTGGTCAGCTAGATTGACATAGGTTCTTGAACATTGAACTGTCATTCTGGATATGCCTCTGATCGACAGTCTCATATCCATCGATCCCTCGGTGAAAGGCTGAAACGACCCCTCGTGGTCAAAGACTCCTCGATCAAGATCTTGAGTTATGGAATCCTTGAACTCATGTAGACTCTCGAAGAAACAGACATATTGGCAATCAAAGGCCGATCGAGAGTACCAAGACCGACCCCTCGGTAAAGGGCGGCAGGTCATTCCAGGTAACAGGTTTCTAGAGATGAAACTACTGTCAAACATGTTTTGTACCAGAACGAGCATCTCGTATGGACTGACCCCTCGGTACCATAAGTGTCGACCCATCGGCGACAACATGTTGACCGAGAAAGAATATTTTGGGAGTGCAATTAATGCACAACAGTTGGGTTTGTAACGGTAACATTTCTAGTTACCGACCCCTCAGTGCGACCAACTTGTCGATACATTATCGTTACTACAACTGGTTGTCTTCGCTATATAAACCAATGTTTATGCAATCAGTTGGCATCCTTCGGAAGGATCAGTTGGACTATCATCTTTATCTGAGCTTAATAAACAATACATATCTTTATCTGTGAGCTTAATAAACAATACATATCTGTCGGCATCCTTCGAAAGGATCAGTGTCACTCTCTCTCTCGTGCTTACACTAGGGGAATCAAATACAACTAATCCGATGAATTGAGTTGTGAGAGAGAGAGGAAGGAAATAAGCTCATAAACAACCAAATCTGAGGATTGAGTTAGAAAGTGAGAAGGAGAGAACCATAAACTAGGAAACCTTTGGTATAACTAGTTTCCTTGACACCCTAGACTGTAATTGATAAACGATGGCTAAAAGGCAGAGCGTTGGCATACATGGATGGGATATTGAAGCATCACACATCAGGAGAAAGAACTTCAAAGGCAAGTGCTTCTTGGTTTTAATTTTTTTTAAAACCTTTGTTCTGAAAGTGGATTAAGAAGAGGTACTCCCAAAGCACTATAAAAAACTTTGGAGCGGAGTCTCCGGCACATTGGTAAGTGGAATTCTCAACCAAATGGATAAGTGGAATTCCTATTTGACAGTAGTGGGTGAAATTCTCAATCGATTGAGTGAGGTGGAATTCCTACTCTAATTGTGAGGGTGTAAGTCCCCACTTAGTGGATTTAGGGATAGAATAAGGTTGAGCGAGTTCTAACAGTGGATGTAGTTTGACTAACTGAACCACTTTAATTTGGTCTTATGGTGTTTGATATTTGTGTGCTTTTATTTAATGTTTAAGTACTCTCTTAACATACGTCACTTTGCATATTGATTATCTTATTCTATGCATTGTGCATTAGCATCGACAATCAAGCTCTATGTAATGGGGCGAAAATCTTTATGTGAATGTTTAAAGAATTAAATAAACAACACATCGCACTAAACAAATCTCTTAATTAAATAGTCAGCTGCACTCAAAACAATTAAGGAATTTGTAAACACCATTAAAAAACGGGATTGACATATTCACCCCCCTTCTAGGGTCAATCATGTTGTTCTAGATCATTGAAAATGGGAACTTTCAAAACTCAAAGAAGATTGGGGGAGAAATCTTCAACACTAATAGCTTAGATATGCTATGGGTAGCGTTGGTCACTAGGAAATAAGAGTGTATGGGGAACTTAAATACAAATCTTGTTTAGTCCATGAATGCATATTTATAATTTGGGACTAACCTCTCTAATGATTTTCTAGTCTTGCTTGTTTATGTACTTGAACAGGAAAAAGGAAATGAAGCAAGTTGAATATGAATATACAAAGATCATAGTCTTGCTTCCCATTTGAATATGTACATGTAATTAATGTAATATTTTGTATTCAAATGAGATTTAATAAGGGTGGGTTGTAACTGGGTAGGTTCTAGGTTTTTGTCATTAAATTGACAAAGAGGAGATTGTTAGTGCCCGGCTATTTCGAGTCCCTAGTTTGTCAATTCCATGACTCGGGAAGAAGCACTTGCTAAAAGCTTGAAGACTTAAGGTGATCAAGAGTGAAGATCATGCTCCACCGGATTTAACCTCATCGTTATGACAACAAAAAAACATATATTATGGCCATAGATGTCTTTAGGTGGTACCCACACCTTAGAGAAGACCATCCCTGAGCTTAGTTGAAGAAGTGGTAAAATCATTTAAAGCCTAAAAAGGAAGCTAGACAGTGAATTGGAACCCAACTTGGAAATATGTATTTGGTTTCACTGTCAGCTCGACCAGTCATTCTCACGGACCCCTCGGTGGAGACAGGATCGACTCATCGTGGTCAAAGACTGGTCGACCAGATTGACATAGGTTCTAAATCATAGAACTGTCATTCTGGGAAAGCTTCCAATCCAGAGTCTACTATGCACCGACCCCTCGGTGAAAGACTGAAACAACCCATCGTGGTCAACGACTCTTCGATAAAGATGTATCAGTTCTGGATCTTATAACTCAAGAGGGCTCTCGAGAAAAATAGACATATCGGTAGCTCAAGACCGATCGAGAGTACTAGGACAGACCCCTCGATAAAAGGGCGATAGGTCTTTCTGGGTAAGACGGGTGTTGCCCCAAATCGAGACCATCGTATGGACCGACTCTCGATGTAATAAATGTCAACATCGATATGTCGACCGGGAAAGAATATTACCGTTGGGAGTGCATTACTGCATAACGGTCGGGTTGTTGAGTGGTAACATTTCTAGTCACCGACCCCTCGGTGCACCCGACCAGTCTGTACATTACCATTGCTGCAATTAGTTGCCTTCTCTATATAAACCAATATTTATGCAAGCATTTGGTATCCTTTGGTAAAATCAGTTGGACCCTCATCATTATTAATGAGCTTAAATAAGGGCCAATAAAAGGATCACTCTCTCTCTCTCGTGCTTACACTTGGGGAATCTAATACAACCATTCATATGGATTGAGTTTGTGACAGAGAGAGGAAAGGATTATAAACTAGGAAACATTTGGAAAAATCAGATTCCTTATTGCCCTGTATTGTGATTGCTTTACGACGGCTAGAAGGCCGAGCGTCGGCACACATTGGATAGATTTTGAAGAAGCACACATCAATAGATAGAGTTACAAAGGCAAGTGCTCCTTGGTTTTAATTTTGTTGTAAAACATTTGACCCAAAAGTGCATTAAGGGGGATTTTCCCCAAAACTACTATAAAAAACTCTAGATCGTCGTCTCTAGCACAATGGTGGGTGGAATTCCCATCCAAATGGATAGGTGGAATTCATATTCTACAGTGGTGGGTGAAATTCTCAGCCGATTGAGTGAGGTGGAATTTCTACTCTAATTATGAGGGTGTAAGTCCCCACTTAGTGGATTTGAGGATAACTCAATGTTGAGTTAGTCCTAACAGTGGATGTAGGTTGGCTAACTAAACTACTTTGAAATTGGTTTTATGGTGTTTGATCTTTGTGTATTTGTATTTAGTATTTAAGTACTTTTCTCAACACATATCACTTTGCATGTTGATTATCTTATTTTGCACATTGTACACAAGCATCGATAATCAAGCAAAATGCAAAAGTTATAATCTTAGTATGATTGTTTAAAGAAATTAGAAACAATCTATCACACTAACCAAATCTCTTGATTAATGTTCCGCTGCACTTAAAACAATCATGAAATTTGTAAACACCATGAAAAATGGGATTGACCTATTCCTCCCCACCCCCTTCCCCTCCCCTCTTTCCTTCTCTGGTCAATTGTGTTGTTCTAGCACTGTGAAAAGGGGCCTTTCACAGTCCTTACTCAAATTTACGGGATTTCAACATATGATTCACAATGTCAGAATAATACCTAGCCAACTCAACAAACTTTCCCTCATACTGGGCCACTGTATGTCTTCCCTAGCAGATATTCATGAACTCGACCATTTTGCATTCTCAAACTACCTTGGGAAAATACTTCTCAAGTAATTCGCCCACAAAATTATTCCAAGTCACTACTTCTATCTCGGATCTGGCATCTGATAGCTCATCCCACCATTGTCCTGCTTCCCTAGGCAACTCAAATGTTGCTAAAGTCACTTGAATATCATCATCAGTAATATCCAAAGTTTTGAAAATCTTCTCTATTTGTTTAATCCAATCTTGAACCACTATAGGAGCGGCGTTACCTTTGAAATTCGGAGGTGATTTCCTCTTGCAAAACCAAAATTAATCAGTCTCACATATAGGCAAGAATTCAAATAGTAACCAAGCACAGGGTCAACTAACCCACAACAACAAAAAATTTAACCCTCCTAGGGTTTCTACCCTCACTCATCCTAGAGGAAAAATATTTAACTTCTCTAACCTTGGCCCTATTCACAGCCGTAGAGTTGAACCTAAACTCTGGTAACCATACTATAACACCCTGCCCCGTCTAAATAGTTAACGGGTCAAATTTCTTTTGTAATAATACAACGTTTATCCATAACTGCAAAATTATAAAATTCATCAGCCATGATCGTTCCCATTTCAAAATCCAGATCCAACATTGTAAGGATCATCCAACCAAACACATTTCCAAACCATAATTAAATTCTACTAACTCAAGAGAGATAACATCTAATCTCACCATCACACACCCAATAAATAACAATATGTAGCCTTTCCCCTTAAAACATCCAAACCCATAAAATTAAATCTCAAAGGTTCTAAAATAACAATCAACATATAAAATCAAATTCTAACCAAACCAATAACATCATCTGGATAGACAGTCCATAATGCCTCAAATAAAAAAACCATTAAACGAATTAACTAATTGTCTCTAAGAAAATAAAATTTAATCTAAGCCTATGTCCTAAATATCACCTAAATACCTGCCTGCTCCGAACTCTCACCTAGACTCAACTCCAAATGACGTCCTGTAATGTACGGAATTAGCTATATGCCCAGTGAAGATAATAAAATCACAAACATTTATCTAATCCAAGAAATCAAAAAGTATATTTAAATATTACAGGCGTCCCATAATTTAATTCATGTTAAATTGTTGGATAGTTTATATAATGCATGTAATGTAAAAATGCAATATAATGATGCATGATTCTCATACCCATGCTTCCAACCAATCCTCAACATATGTTCACATAAATGGTCACCAAGACCCGGCCTAACTATTAGCCATAACTGATAGTCATGAAGACCATGCCTCCAATTCGGTCTTCAGTAGCTGATAGTCATAAAGTCCTGACATCCAATTCAGCCATCAACATAGTCACAAGGACCTGACCATACTCTCGGTCATAGTTGATAGTCATACAGGTTCGACTATACTCTCGTTCATCAACTATAGTCGCAAGGATCCAGAACCAAATCTCCATCACCCACCCACCTGTGGATGCTCATGCATGAATGATTCATATATAAAAATCATGCATGAATTCCATGACAATATCTAATTCATATATGGAGGTTTCTCAAATTAATTCAGCATATTTCAGATATATTTCAAATACTAAATCAGTCCTAAAGCACATATATTTCATAAATGTAGATATCTGCACACGAACATGGCTCATTACATATGGCATAACATCATCACCAAAATTGCAAAACACCAAACCTCATACATAGCATTCCAATTCAACTTTCAATCCAATAAATCCGAATACACATATTAGGCCTTCCAACAAGATAAATAGGTAACAACCATATTCCAGGCAAACTAAGATACTCAATAGTTTGAAAATTTTCCACCTTACATTATGTGAATTGCCATGGAAGTTTAACTCATTTATTTAATAATTCCTAGTCTTTTCTAAACCCATATTATTCATTCAGATAACACCAAATATGATTCATAAAGATTTCATAAAAACAACAAAATATGAAGTGAATTTGTTCTCCTCACCTAAAATTTGTGAAGTGCACGGTGATAGCTAGAAATCTAAGCTTTGAAAACTAGCCTTTAATGCTGCAATTTAATTAAAAGTTCTAAGAAACTAAAATTATACTTATTTATTCTCTTAGAATAATGTTAGTCCATTGGTCATGACTGATAAGATACCGCCTCATCAATGGTAGTCCAAAAAATCAAGGGTTTAAGATATTAATCTAAGGTCTAAGTCACATAGTCGAACCATGCAGAATTGTAACCCTATTGCAAAACTTTCTGCTGTCAGTGTGATTATTCAAAAATTCCAATATTCTCAATAGATAGGTCTTTCAATGAGGATTAAGAAATATCTCGATTGCCTCGTTCTGATTTTCCTTGCCCCAATTATCGCTATTTTAATCTTACAGTTACAAATAGTCGAACAGATTGCAGTCTATGAGCGAAACTCGGATTGCAAATAATATTTGTCTAATCAAATAAATTCCAAAAATTCTTATAATTTAACGTGAGATAGATCTCTTTGTTTGCTTCACACTGATATTAAATTTTGCATTGTTCTTGTAACGTCCCGCCCTTTTTCACTCGTTTTTTCCCTTAAATTCAATGTATATATATTTTTTTTTATAACAGAGTAGAGTGATAAAGCGCGAGACGTCACGACGAGAGCTAAGTCCGAACTTCCAAAGTCTGACCCTTAACTAGCCAACCCTATGTGTGTATGGACTCAGTCCAATAAAATGGTTCACACATAGCAATACCGGCTTGCGGAATAAAATCATAAACACCGGAATCATAACATCAAAATGTGAAACATAATAGAACCAAGTTCTATTCCAATCAGATAGCAAAGTACGTCAAGTCCTTGTCCATAATTAAAACATCGTAATCATCAAATAAATCATTTGACCATCTAAATTACTACATTCCGAAATCCAAATACTCAAATACAAGTTTATGAGTAACTTTATTCAAAGTGTGTAAAATAAGTCTTCCAAACTCCTATGCCTAGTCCGTCTTACGTTCATCGTTCCCCTGAATACCTGTATCATCAACTAGGGTAGAAGTAGGGCGTTAGAACAACGCGCTCAGTAGGTATTCCAGTTACGGCTAACACATGGTTAGTACAAAACAATATTATAACATAATATATAAAACCAGGTAAAATCCATGCCATGCAATGATGACAATATGCAATGAGTCCCACCCATCACATGTACATAAAGTACCCACCACATAGGTCTTCCGGACGCCCCGGCGGAGTATGGACCCTCCGGAATCTTCTTGATGGAAATCACATCAAGGTATTGCACATATGTTCTTCGGACGCCCCGATGGAGTGTGACCCCTCCGGTTATAAATCCTCCACCCCATGCCATGCATGAGATGCCAATGAAACACATGCTATTTTATAACATAAACATAGCATTTAAAAATCATACTTTAAAACATATGCTCTTTCCTCAGATAAACAAAGCATATAAAATCAACCTTTGAAATATAATCAATACATGTTATTTACAACATGAACATAACATTTAAAATCCATAAGAAAGCATATCCTTTAAAACATATTTTCATCAAACATAAGATAAAACAAAGTACATAATCCATGGTTTCAAACAGGTGGAATCCTACCAAAGACCGCTACAAGTCCTTGCGTTCCCATCCAAGATTCGATCACCGATCGCACACCGCTTACGAGATCCCGTTACCTTATTATATAATGATAAATCAACACCAAGTCTCACCTAATTACAAGGTTCTAAGTCTATAAACAAAACCTCATGGGGTTCGGCCATACACCATGGCCGAAACCCATGGTCTATCATTTTTGTCCATAATTACGATAATTCCATTGAGCCTAACCATAAACTTATTTCTTGCTCATATCTCAAGTAATCATTCACACTTCCAAAGCACATATTCCCATAAAAATAATTCATGGGGTTCGGCCATACCCCATGGCCGAACCCAATGTCCAATATTCTCTCATTTACAAAAATACCATTGGTTTCCTCATTCCTTTAAATCTACAATAACTAGACCCTTTATGAATCTTTAACCAATTTAAATCCATAAATATACCTCATGGGGTTCGACCATACATCATGGCCGAACCCATGGTTTTCTATTTTGATGTGAAATTACATTTTTGCCATTCCTTTCACCATCACTCTATAACCTACATTGTATCCTTTTCTTTTATTTTAAATCTACGCAAAACATACCTACAACATATGTTCATAATCTGATTCATAAATCAGCCCTTAACCATGAATTAAAGATGCCATTAATCCCTTAATTTGGACCATGGGGTTTGGCCATACACCTTGGCCGAACCATATGGTGTATAGTTTCCAAATTAACTCCACCTTTCCAAATTAATAATCATATATTTATTTACACTAAAAATACTAAATCAATTCCATAATTAAAACAGTTTCCCAAAATTAAACCCTAGTGGGGTTCGGCCACACACCATGGCCGAACCTCACTCATGGCATCCAATCCATTTATTTACTCCAAGTTCCATAATTAATCTTACTAATTTAACAACCTCTTTCCATAAATAAATTGTTTCCTTAATTAACCAACCCTTTCCATGATTGGAAACACCTTTCAAAAATAGATTGTTTCCTTAATTAACCAACCCTTTCCATAATTAGATTGCTTTCTAAATTTAGCAACCATTACCATACTTGGATGCTTTCTAATTTTTGCAATACTAACCATATTTGGAACCTTTCCATATTTAGATTGTTCTCCAAATTTAGCAATCATTTCCATCTACCATTCCAAACTTAACCCACAGGTTCGGCCAAGCACCATGGCCAAACCCTATGGTTCAAGATCTTGGCCATTAGCTTAGATCCAATAAAACGTTCACTAATACCATTAACCGATTATCATCCACAAAAATGTTTGGTGGGGTTCGGCCATACACCATGGCCGAACCTCACCCTTTTTTTTTTATTATTTTAGATCCAATAACTTAACCATAAAGACATCATGGTTCAGCCATGCCATGGCCGGCCCACATCCCTATCCAAATCTCCCTTTAAAATTATCAAATTCTTCCATGGATTTTCATCATTGAAATTTGTAATTCTAAACCATAAATCCCCATGGTTTTATCATGAAATCACCATGTCTTTCCATGTTCCAAAATTTAAGAACATAACCCCAATGAAATAAATTCAATCTCTCCATGGTTTCCAATCTTAAAACCCAAGAATTAAATCAAATCTTTGCATGGGGTTTGGCCATGCACTATGGCCAAACCCTATGATTCTTTCTCTCCATTTAAACAATTAATTCATCTCCAATTTTCCTCCATAGGGTTCAGCCAAACTTCATGGCCGAACCCTATGGTTCTTTTGTTTCATAAAAATAAAATTATTCAAACAATTAAATACTAACCTCTTTTCAATCCTTGCTCTTCTAATTTTCTTTTCCTTTCCCTTTGCTTTTCTCCAAACAAGAACTCCTTCTTGTTGCTGCCCTTTCTTCTCTTGCTATTGCCGTGTGAGAGAATTTAAGAGAAAGATAGAGAGGTTTCGGCTATGAAGGTGTAAACCTTGTGCCATTACCCCTCTCTTCTTTTATAATTTCCCTTTAATCCATCCATAGAAAGTTCTTACAATGAGCAACCCCTTAGCCGTGCACCCCTTGCCATTAGATGGCAATGGCCGACCTCCCTTGCCTAATTTAAAACCTTCCTTAGTTCTATCTCTATCGATATTAGATAGTTTCCTTTGGCTTCCCATCCATGCGCATAATGTAGATATTCATATCCAATTTTCGACCATAATCAATCTTTTAATTATTTTCTTAAATATCTCATCCCTTTTGAAAATATTCTAGTATATCATTGTGGATTTAAAATACCACATATCTCTCATGCGCATAATCTAATGATTTCACATTCAAAATTCGGCCAAAAATCTTTTATTCAAAATTGGATATAATTCATCACTAATTTAATTCAACCCATTTAAATTTTAATAAGAACAATTCCACCATTGGTTGGGTCCTAATTGGGTCATGGCCCAATTCCTTATCCATATAAGATCTAATTCTAAAATTCACAATAATAAATGAATAATTAATAAACTGAAAACCCGAGTGTTACAGTTCTGAGATCTATAGGTCAAGTTATAATTAACTGCATGAACTGCAGCAGAACCCTCATAGAGACTCCAATATGGAAATTTGGTCTGACTTGATGATGTGATTTGGAGTATCAAACCCTCCCCAAAAATTCTCAAATTATAGAAGTGATTATATGTCTCTGTCCTCTTTCCAAAAATATAAATTTTATAAAATTCTGAGTTCGGTACCCTCAGTTATGATTTTTTCACAATAGCACGCATGAAAGAATATGTTTGAGTCTGTAATCACAGTTCTCCAACATTCCACCTTAATCACCTTAGTAAGGCCCTCTAATATTTTTCCAGAGATGTAAAACTCGTCCATAAGGGTTTGGACAGATTTGGATTCCAAATATCGAGCCTCCAACCAGAGAAAATTGTCTTTCAAATTTAATCCAAAAGACCCATGGTCGATTTCAACATCAAACCACTGGACAATGGTAACCATGGTTTAATTAATTCTAAAAGTGTGTTCTTCTCTTTTCCATAGCAAAATTTGAATTTTCACATAGAGAGAAGAAGGAGAATTGAAAAGGCATTAGAAGATGAGAGGACAAATCGACCCATACTTTAGAATAGAGGAGGATAGAACTCTAAGAAGCCCTAAAGATTTTCGCCGAAGCCTAGTGAATTCTTTGCAAAAGTTTAACTAGTCTAGGGCTCTCCCCAAAAAGATTATTTATAGTTTTTACATAAATTTCAGGGTTCAAAAATATCCTTCCATCCCTTTCCAAATTCACCCAACCCTAGCGGCAATTTGGTCTTTTCTCTCCTAAAATTTAGAAACCAATTTGGAGTTTGCTTCCTTTGGTAAATTCGAATTTTATTTAAGCAATTCCTTACAATTTTCATCCACAGTGTGTGGGTTCCAGAGGCCCACACGAATTTGAGAAATTAATCTATGAATTCTACTTTTCTAGCTTCGCAATTAACTTCTCTCCATATTCGAATTTGAGGAGAAGTGTGTAGAGAATGGGGGCCACTATAAATTTATAAGTTCTCCACTGTATTTTCAAAAATCAATCCACAAGATAAATGTTTTAGATAAAAGTTTTACATTTATACTCGCAAGTGCACAAACCATATGATAGTATAGTAAATGAGAGCGAGGTTGAACCCAAAGGAATTGCAGAAAATATGAGAGTTCCCTTCTGCTAGGATCCAATTATCCCGAGAGAGGGAAAGGGGGGGGGGGGGGTGAATTGGATAATCTCCGAGTTTGTGTTCTTTTCAAATTTTACTTGATTAACAATTTAAAGTGCAGAATTAATCAATATTAATCAAGTGTTTGTGTGTGAACAAGAGAACGCACAATTAAAGAAGATCACACAAAAGGCTCTAACACCATGAACACAAGATTTATAGTGGTTCGGTTTAGACAAACCTACATCCACTATTGAGACTCACCCAACCTTGGGTTATCTCCAACTTCAGTAAGTGGGGAATTACACCCTCACTAATAAAATAAGACTTCCACTTATCCAATTGATTGGGAATTACACCCAATTGCTATCCCTCTATTTTTATAGTGGTTCAAGAGTAAATACCTCCTTAATCCACTTCACAATGATAGATGATTTAAAAATAAATCAAACAAAGAAACACTTTCCTTTGAAGCTTTGCAAAGTGAAGATGTGTTTTTTTATTATCTCCCAATGTGATGTCATATGAAGACGTTGATGCGTTGTGTAGAGCAATCACAATCCTTGGGAGAATCTCTAGGAAATTGGGTTACCAATGCTATCCTAGAAGAGGGTTTAATCATTCCCTTTTAATCTTAATCTAAACCGATTGGATACTTGAATGAATTGGAAGAGAGAATAAGCCACATTGTTTCCCTTAGGTGTTTGAGACTTTAACTCTAGTAGTTGTAAATCATAAATGTCTTCCAAGGGATTGATCTTTAAACTCTCCAAACAACTTGGTATTTATAGAGGCAATTTTTTTTTTTCAAAACATTATTACCCACGATTGATCGTGCACTGGTGATCAATCACCCATGTTCGAAAGTGACTTCCAACAACCCGACCGTTGAGCATTAAATGCATAGTAACAACACAAAAATTGTCACACACGGTTGATTGCCCATATGATTGATCGTGATCATCCGTTGGCTATAGATTGTGAGTTGGCGATAGTATTGGCCTGAGGCTATCCTGTCTTAACAGTCCCATGTTCTGACAAACCTCATTCGAACCTAGGGCAATGGGTTGTGGACCCGATGTCTCGGCCCTATCTCTAGAGATTGGTTGTGCGCCTGATTGATCGTGATAGGCTCCTCACGAAGGGTCGCCGCTTGACGATTGTATCGTCCTCAAACCAAACTATTTTTACAGGCCTTGTCCAACCAGAAGTTTGTTAAGTCCTGTTGATTGATCGTGTGCTCGATTGATCAGCTCTATCTCAGTGATAGATTGCATTCACGATAGATCGTCCTGAGACGAGAGTTTGTTTGACAACACATTCCAACCAAAGCCTTCGATTTCCAGGACGATGCATTGCTACACCACGAATGATCGTCCTCTATCAATGAGATAGATTGCCAATATGATGTGTCACCATGACAACAATTTCAATGTTTGAGTATTCAATCTATTGGTTCTGATTTGGTGTCAAACACTCTCTAGGCTTGATTAATTAACCTGATGTGATATCTAATCCTAGACAAGGTCATCCTAAGGTGTGGGTTCCACCTAAGGTCTTCTATGGCCAATTACCTTCTGTGATTGCCATACACATGTTGATCTGTTGAGCCTTCGAACTTCAAACAACACTTGAGTCTTGATTCTTGAGCTTCTCTCTTCAAGGAAATGCTTCACCTAAGTCACGGAATTGATAAATAGGTGACTCGGCAAGCCAGGGCACTAACAATCTCCCCTTTATCAATTCATGACAAAGCCTAGAAGTTATAAATTATGGACTCAATGAATATCCCCCCAAATCCAAATCATACATCATTTGAATCAAAATTACACAAATTACACTTTACACATCAAATGAAACATGGACTCTAGCTTTGCTTCATATTCTTTCTCAGCTTGCTCTACTTTCAAAATGTACATGTAAACATACAAGCAAGCTACAAGAGACTAGATAACCATTAGTGATGTTAGCCCAAACATGATCAATGTATCCATGGACTAAAAATCATTCACACTTCAAAGATCTCCCCCATAGCTCAAGCTTATCACAAAGCTTTCCAAGCTACAAGATTTTTGTCATTGAGTTTGAAATCCCAAACACCAATGCATCTCAATGCAACTCCCCCATACACCAAGCTATACCAAGCTTTTCAATTTCTCCAATTTACTCCTCCATAATGTAAGCTTCCTATCAAGCTTCTATATTGTTCTCCCCCATAGGTACTTAAATTCACCAAAGTTCTCCCCATTTTGTCATGAATGGACAAAGGGCTAACAAGTGCATATTTTGTGCTTCCCCAAACTACACATAAGCCAACAAACTCTATGGTATGCCATCAAACCATTCATGTATCCAGTATTGAAATCAAATCATTCAATAAAACATGATCATAAACATAAGATATCCATCATGGCATACATCACACATGGAGAGAGATAGAGAGAGCATCAACTGTATGCACAAACACATTATAAGTATGTAAACCAAACCATTGCATTGATATATAAACATCATTCCATGCAACAAAAAGAGATTTGCAACAAGGTGCTTGGGTTTACATCAACAAAATATAGTTTTTCAAAATAACATCAAAAACATGAAAAACTATCCTAAGATGTGCCAGCTAGAGGAGGAGGTGGAGTATGAGATCGACGACGTGGAACGGTGTCATCATTCTTGTGGGAGATAATGGAGAGGATGCTGTGAATGGAGTCCAAAGCTTCCAACATCTTCAAACTTGCTCTCCAATGCAATCAACCTCTCACTGTGATGTCTCTCTAACGAGGTCAATCGTCCTTATGTCGAGAGAGAGCTTCCAGTCTGTCACGTCCTGACCCAAAACATAGGCACGTAATGCAGAAATAATTTTACTTTTTCAAAATCACACATGGGAAACATACATGTTCTCACAACTCGATCATCGAGATCATAAATAAACTCAAATACCATTAATATCTCAAAGGGGATATAAATTCTCTACCATAAATGTTATCAAATATTCTAGAATTTATTACAACCAAATCCACATGAATAAAATGGTATAAGCAACATCACCAACTCAAATCAAATAAATAAAGCAATTAACTCAATATGTAAAGTGTATAAAGCAGCATGAAAAACTAAGCTCTTCCTCGAGGTCCCTCAGACCAGCCGGTGTAACATTACCTGAAATTGCAAGGACTTGAGTATAAACAATAATCAGTGAGGAAATATGCATGCTACACACTCACCCACCCACATAATAATAATGTATGAAATGGAATATAAATAAGGTTATGTAGTCATGCCATGCTATCAATATCATCTCTGGAAAGGTAAACCCACATAAGGTCACCACTATGGAATGGGCAGTCATATAAAATCATAGTATCCAGATCCGTAGCGTGACTTAGGGTCTATGACTTACTAAGCTGGTGACTCATGCCTAGCGGGTATCAGTCTGTCTCGCCCTGCGTCCCTTCTATCCTATGCCAAGGTGATCCAAAAATTGTGCCTTATCAGGCTGGCATATCATCCAACAAGGGTGTAATGCCAAACCATGCGCACAAACATGGGCGCCTTACCAAGCTAACTCGTCATCTAAAGATGCGCAATGTCTAACTCTGCGTCCAACCATCACGTCTTATTAAGCTTGTACCACCCTCATTGAGTGTACACGTATCTAGCCCTGCACATAAACGTGAAAGCCTTACCAAGTTGGCCCAATGTCCAATGAGTAAATGATACACAATCCTGCATCCAACAACACACCAAATGTATCAAACAGTTGTGAGAGTGTCCTACAGTAGCATGTAAGGGACTATACTCCTCGACGGCAAACCTATGGGACCAAGTCTGCATACTCGACGTCACCGTTCCGATAGGGTTCCTTAATCAAAACTATCATCCTGTCAACCAACCTCATCTAGGGAGTGGGGACTCATACTATTGGGGGCCAAGTGAGGGAAAGGTATATCATCAAGTCCTATATACCCTTTGGGTCTTACCCCAATGGTAGTTATGCTTAATATCAGCATGCCCATTAACACAATATCCCATACTCACATCGTAGATAACCTCATAAGCACACATCAGTGAGTAATAACAAAGGGAAAACATATTCATAATTACATGGGCAACATATATGTCATAATCACATCGTGACCATAATTTCACAATGATAGCAGCATAACACATTCCATTACGTTTCATACATTCAATATAATTAGCACATTGGGTTATTTTAGGGACATGGACTACACACCAACCTTGAGATACACACATCGGATTTATTTACACATATTCTTGATCCTTTTAATTTATTCAACCCGTCTCAAGGTGGTTTAATATATTAAGTCTAATGACTCCATTTTCGCAGCATAAAACCAATTAAATGCATCAATAAATCATCTCAGCCCTTCACAAGGGTCTCCAATAATTATCACAAATTCCTATCATCATAACAAAATAATAGACATGCTACAAATCACATAATATGGAATTAATAACATCTCATGCATAGCATAGGTCACATCCATCCTATTTATCATGCATTGAACACATCAATAACACAGTACATTCCCTAAATCAAGGAAATAACATACATGCAATCATACAATATGTGTGTAGCAATCCTCACCTAAAAATCATGATGTCTCGGGTTGATTTTCGGGTCGTACCTCAACGAATTCGAGGTTCAAGGGCTCTAATCAATCAAAAAGAACATAATGCATCCCTTTTAGTTCATAGATTAGACAAAATCAAAGCTTAAAAGCAAAACTTCCAAAATTAGACCCAAGATTTACCCCTAAACAGATTAATCCCTTCAATCTAAGGGAAATCCCCAAATATCCTCCTATGAATCATCTCCAAAAATAGCATATACCCTTTCTTAATTTACTTCCTTTCCTATGGGTTCAAAACTCAGTACCAACTCAGATCTACACCCAAACAAGGTTATGTAACAAAAATCTACAATTACTTCCATGGATTCCTCTCCAAATATGGCCTAAAAGCCATCATATACTACATTCTCAACACATTCCATTAAGATCTCATCAAATAAGGGGAAAGGGAAAGAGAATGATCACAAATTTTACCTTTGGAGGAGAAGGAACAGTGCAAAAGGGCGCTCCAAGCGTAGGAACTTTGAATTCAAAGCCTTTAGTGGGTGAAAAGCAATAGAGGGAAGGAAGATGAAGCAAGGGTTTGCTGTTAGAAAAGAAGGGTTGGCTGTTTGGAAGAGTAATGAGGTGAAATAAGCCTAATTTTAATAATATATTTATTTTATTTTTTTATTTTTAGGATCGGGCCATTACACAGTCGCTCCTCGATAACCCTATGACTGCGGGAGTCAAGATCTGGTTCATCACATCATCAGCAACTTCGTCTTCTTGCACAGACACTAAGGAGTAAGAGGGTTAAGTAGAAGTAGATGTTTCTCCTAGGAGTCGCTCATACAAGTCTTTACCTAGAGACTTCCTGGCAGCCGTGGCATTGAGTGACCTGACCGTCTTGAGCACATCTCTCTTAGAGGGTTTCACTCCAAAATGCAATGCTAACTTATACATAAGATAGCAAAAGGGAGGATGACTGATCATCGCAGAGTCCACATACTTGATGATAATCTTGCATATCAGGTTAGGAAAACAAAACCTCTTCCCAGCCACTACAGCATACATGTGCACAAGCATGAACTGAAATCTCCTTTGTTCCCATGTTGGGGGTACACATTCGAACAGATAAACAGGTGCAGGAGCCTGTACTTTGGGAGAATGTCTCCACCTTTCAGCCAAATGTCCTTTCTCCATTCTACATTCTCTCCTTTGCTAAAAAAATTGTTGACATACTTGGATTTGTCCTTTATTATCAACTCACCAGGGACTGTAGGCAGATATCAATTGTTGTAGATGGGGATGCCAATTAACTCAGACACCAACTGTGTTGTGACTGTAACACTCCGGATTTTCAAGTTATAAATATTTACAGAAATTACCCATTTAATTTGTGAATTTTTAGATATGGATCTTATATGGGTAAAGTGTTGGGTCTTTGCCCAATTATGACCCAACGGATTATGGAAAGGGTTTTAATAGAATTAAATGGGGCTGAATTAAATAAAAATGCAATTTGTCTAAAAATAAAATATGGATTGCTTGGGGCGTGTATGTGAGGTGGACATGGAAAGATTTTAGGAATTGGAAGATTACATGCGCATGGAAGATAATGATGAAAGATATTAGGAGTTTTAGTTGGACAAGGATTGCCCAAGATGGGCTACACGCATGGATAAGATGGGATATTGTTTTAGTCTAACATAATCAATAAAGAGTATGTCTAATTAAATTAAGAGGATTGTTTAGGCCATGTATAGAAGATATGCGCATGGCACCTTCTAAATTAGGATTGATTGGGAGTTTAATAAAAGAAAGGCAAGAGGGGCACATGGCACCTTCTATTTAGATCAAAAGGAAGTTTTAATAAAAGAAAGGCATCAAGGGTGCATGGCACCTTCTAAGATAAGACTGATTGGATTTTTAAAAGAAAGGCAACACAAGGAAAGTTAGGGCACACGGCATTGTCTAAATGTATAACCGATTGGGAGTTGTTATTAAATAAAGACAAGGGGCTCATGACATTGTCTAAATACATGACCAAGTGGGAGGTTTTATAAAAAGAAAGGAGAGCAACAAAAAGGGCTCACGGCAATAACCACAACATCAAAGATCAGTCTCGGCAATAATAAGAGAAAGAGAAGGCAGCTAGCAAGGGGAAAGATCAAGAAGAAGTGGAAAGAGGTTAAGGAAGGAGAAGGATTGGAAGAGCAAGAGCAAGCGAAGGAGAACCGGAGGAGTCGCGGAACCTGCAAGTAGTTTTGATATTTTTGTTTAAGATAAGGAACCATAGGGTTCGGCCATGGTGTATGGCCGAACCCCATGGAAGAGAATTGGGAAGGATTATGATATTTAATTTAATGGAAAGACATGGTTAATGTATGGATTTTTAATGAGGAAAACCATGGGAGTTGGTTAATAAATTTATATGGTTTTAATGGATGTTTTTGGTGATTTTTAATGGAAGGTTATTGGTTATATTTTAAGGGATGAAAACCATGGAAAGACATGGTTTAAATTATGTGTTTTTAAGGGATGAAAACCATGGACATACATGGTTTAAATTATGGGTTTTTGGGTTGGAAACCATGGAAGGACTTTGGTGAATTTTTATGGAAGTTTGAATGATGAAATCTTAGATATGCGATTTAAAAAGGAATTAATGGACCATAGGGTTCGGCCGAGTTGTATGGCCGAACCCCATGGGAGTTTGTTGATAATGTTATATGATTTTTGGAGGGGTGAAAACCATGAAGGACATTAGTTATTTTAATGGAATTGAAAGATGAAAATCATAGATGTAGGTTTATGATTTTAAAGGGTTTAAATGGAAAAATATAGATGGAAGTTCATGGCTTAATAATTGTCTTTATGAGTGAGGTTCGGCCATGGTGTATGGTCGAGGTGTATGGCCGAACCCCACTAGGGTTTATTTTAAGAATGATGGAGATTAAATTAGTAAGTTTCTAATTGGGACAATTGATTAAATTGAAGATGTTTATTAATTTAGAAAGTTTCTAATTATGGAAGGATGAATGATAAATTTGGAAACTTTCTAATTATGGAAGGATGGATGATAAATTTGGAAACTTAGACATCATAGGGTTCGGCCACGGTGCTTGGCTGAACCCCATGAACCAATTATGGATCTATTAAATTTATGTATTAATATTATGGATCGGTTTGGACATGAACACAAGGTAATGGCAAAGTTGTAAATACATGCTAAGATGGAAGGTTAGCCATGAATGGCAATATTGTAATTTAAATGGAATTAAGATATCATAGGGTTCGGCCATGGTGTGTGTCCGAACCCCATGAATGAAGTTATATGGATTTTATGAACTTAAGATAGTGATTGGATTAATGGAGAGACAATGATAGAGGTAATGGCATTTTGGTAATTAAGTGAAAATAAGGGACCATGGGTTTGGCCATGGTGTATGGCCAAACCCTATGGAGAATGTTTGCTGAACTTAATGTTTGATGTATCTTAGATGATTAATTGGGTTATCATCAAATTAATGTATAAAAATGGTAAGAATGGCATTATTGTAGATATGGTAAAAAATGAAAGACCATGGGTTCAGCCATGGTGTATGGCCGAACCCCATGGGGATTGGTTTATGGACTTAAAATATTGTAAATCAAGTGGGACTTGGTTTTGATTAATTGTTATATTATAAGGTAACGAGACCTCACAAGGTGTTTACGATCGTGAGCGGTTACCGGACGGAAAAACGCAAGGACACGTTATCGGTCTTTGGTAGGATTCCACCTCTTTGAAACCATGGGTTTATGTACATTGTTTTTATCTTGATTTGATGAATCTATATTGCAAAGGATATGTTTCAAAATATGAGTTTTAAATGCTATGTTTATATGATAAAATAACATGTGTTGTATATGTTTCAAATATGAGCTTTTAAATGCTATGATTTGTATAATTGCATAGCATGTGAACATTTGCATCTCATGCATGGCATGGGAGGGATGAACGGTAACCGGAGACCCACACACCGTCGGGGGGTCCGTAAAACACTCGTAGGGGGAATACCTTGATGAGGAGCTTTCCATCAAGAGGATACTATGTATGAAATGTAACCAGAGATCCACACTCCATCGGGGTGTCCGTAAAACAATCGTGGGTACCTTGATGAGGAGCTTTCCATCAAGAGGATACTATGTATGAAATGTAACCAAAGATCCACACTCCGTCGGGGCGTCCGTAATACAATCGTGGGGGATACCTTGATGAGGAGCTTTCCATCAAGAGGTTACTATGTGTTTGTGATGAGTGGGACTCATTGCATATGATAGCATGGCATGTCATTGAATCGGCATGATTATGATCTTTATTATCATGCAAGGTTTTCTGGTTTTTATTTGTATGATTGGATCTCTATTATCATATACTGTTTTGGATACGATGCTTTATAAGTATGGTATGATTTATATAACTAGATTTGATATATATTATATCTAGATTTTTGGTACTAACCCATTTGTTAACCCTAATTGGAATACCTACTGGGCGCATTGTTCTAAAGCCCTACTTCTACCCTAGTGGAAGATACAGGAAACGAGGGGAACGATGAGCTCGAAACGGGCCAAGCATAGGAGCGTAGATGATTTAGTTTGTATTTTGTTTAAGATACTCATGGGCTTGTATTTTGAGTATCTAGAATTCGGATGTAATAACTTAGATGAATTTTCTATGTTTGAATGTTTTATTGGATAATTATGATATGATAATTTTGAATAAAGACTTGACATACTTTGCTATCTGAAATGGAATAGAACTGGGTTTTATTATGATTCCGCGTGTTATGATTTTAATTCCGCATGTTGTGATTTTTATTCCGCATGTTGATATTGTTATGTGTGAACCATTTTCATGGACTTAGTCCATGCACATATAGGGTTGGCCAGTTAAGGGTCAGACTTTAGAAGTTCGGACTTAGCCCGCGTCGTGACGTCCCACTCTTTATCACACTTGTTTATAAAAAAAAAAAAAATAGACTCTGATTTTTTGGAGGAGAAAGCGAGTGAAAAAGAGCAGGGCGTTACATTGACTAATACCGACTCTACATTCAGAAAATATATGGAAAACAGTTTTTCTTTTCATTTGTTTTGATGGAACTAAATATCCTCTTGGCTACCCTTGGGTGTATAGCCCCACCCTACTCTAAGAGTTTCAGCCAACCTGCACTCTTTATATGGCGTAGGACATTGAAGTTTTGGAGAATCACTGGATCAGTTGTCCTTTCAATGTTCAGTTTTGAAAATGCCTCATACAGCATAAAGGGCATGAGAAGCGGTGTTTTTTCATCATCTTCTTCTTATTTTTCCACCTCAATTTCTTCTTCTTCTCCTTCATTTCCTTCTTCTACTTATTCTTCCTCATTACCTTCTTCATTATCCTCTCCCTCTTCATCTTCTCCTTCATTACCTTGGATTCTCTCATCTCTTCTTTCTCCCACATTAACTCCTTGAGGTTCTTCATCCTCAAACCCAGTCCATGAGGTGTCATCTCCTTCATACTCTTCTTGATGGACAGGAGGGGTAGGTTCCCTTATAATCAATGCCCCACTAAGCCTTTCTACTAAGGAGTTTAGAGGGTCTACCTAAGGGTGCATCTGTGGGTGTCTTTTTTAAGAGAATGAGGGATGGCCTAGTGTCTCTAGAAATATCTTTCCCTTTTCAGGTCTTAAGCCACTTAGGAAGAGGTGAGGATGCTATAGGTTCTTCCTCAGTCACGGGTGTTGTAGTTCTTGGGTAATCTTATCCTAGGCATGATTCTTGTTTTCCTTAACAAACGAAATGGAGATCAATTCAGAGGCCTACCCTCATCGAAATCTCTCAAATTGGTGAGAGAAGAGATCAAATCCAACGGAGGAAGCTTTGTCTGGAGTATTTCGACGATTAATCAGACGGAGGAGTGAAATCCGGGAGTTAGGGCATGACGAATCGTCGGTTTTTGAGAGGAAATGGGAAGAACTGTCTAATGGAAGAACTTGAAGAACTGCCGAATTCGCGCAAAGGTTTAATTTAAAACCACAATTTGACACGGATGATACATCGTCTCGACAATCTGTCGTTCTGCCGATTGATAGTCATCTCGAGATTAATCGCCATGACATATGCAAATTTTCTTCCTAAAAGTCCCTTTCTGTGCACACCGATACATCGTCACTTGACAAAGAATCGCTCTGTCGATTCATCGCAGTCTAGCGATGTGTCGCCATACTAGAAACTGGTTTTCCTATTCCAAAATCCAAATGTGTGTTTGAAGGATATCTATTCAAAATTGAAATGCATACATGGCTCACACAAGTTACATTCATCACAGTTACCATCAATAAAGTGTCAAAAACAATTGCAATTCATCAAATTAAAATTCACATGTTCAAGTTAAGCATATTTGATCAAATCCATGCAAGAATAAATAAACATACCATCCAACATTCAAAACATGTAAACAAATTGTAACGCCCCGCCCTTTTTCACTCGCTTTTTCCCGTAAATTCAGTGTATATTTTTTTTTTTTTGTAACAGAGTAGAGTGATAGAGCGCGGGACGTGTAATACCCTGGATTTTTCAATATATCAATATTTACGAAAATGCCCTTGGATTTATAAATTGAAGGGTTATGATTATAGATGAGAAAAATGGTGGGACCCATTGCTCAATGTACTTGTATAAGGTTTAAATTAAGTTAAATGGGCAAGGTACATTTATTTGGGTCAAAGAGGTTAAATGGGTCAAAGGACCCAATTGGGACCCAATGGGTCGTTGTGGACATAAGTGATCATTGGGTGAGATTAAGATTAATTGGGTTAGGCTGAATTAAATGGGAGTGCCAACAAGTATTTAGTTAACTCAAATTAAAGGGATGAGTTGAGTTTAGAAGTGAGTTGAATTAAAGGAGGTGAGTTGAGTTAAATGAATTGAATGGAATGTTAACAAGTGTTTAAGATAACTCAAATTGAAGATTAAGTTGAAATAAATGATGGAGTTTAGTTGAGTTGAATTTATGGGTTCTGTGTTGGAAATTAAATAAATGGGTAATGTTTACTCAAGTGGGTCAAGAATTTTAAATGGGTTATAATTTGATAAAAGGGTCAAAATGGCCAATTTGGATCCAATGGGTCGGGTTTGACTTTGTTGACCACTAAGTGAGTCCAAGATTGATTAAATTGGGGCTGGTTGGAGTTTGAAATAAAATCATATAGTTGAGTTAAATAAGTGAGCTGATTTGGAAATAAATTATAAGTGAGTGAGTTGATTTGAAATAAGTTATGAGTAAGTGAGTTGTTTTAAATTATAAATGAGTTTGATGGAATATTTATTCTAAGTGAGTGAGGTGTAGATAAAAGGTTTTTGGTTGTTTTCAAATTCAAACATGTTCCAACGTTGGTTGCATGGAAATTATGGCTTATGCATGAAACTCCAAAGATGGAGACAATTGGAGTTGCTGTTTCATGGAGTTACAAAAGGGGTTTTTGACATTTCAAATTCAAAGAGGTTAGACTACACGTTGGAAAGGGCATGAGGGTTTATTCCATGCTTAGGTATTCAAAGAGACAACCAATGGAGGGGCGGTGAAGCACATGGGAGTTTCATTTTAAGATGAAACCCCCACATAAAAGGTATGAAAGTGAGTTGGTGGTTACATTAGGCTAACAAAGGTTAACCGTTGGTATGGGAGTTTCATTTACATGTGAAACTCTCACATGCAATGTTAATGCAAGATGGATAGTGTGAGGAATGCATACAACAAGTTGGTCTTAGAAAACCGTTGGGTACCCTCGGAGTTTCATCTCAAGATGAAACCCCCATTTGGTTTGTTAATGAGAGAAAGAGCTAAGGAGTGGGGTTACACAAATTCAATCCAAAAGGGACGTTGGATGCTTGGGGAGGTTTCATTGCATAGATGAAACCCCCAAGTAAGCATAAAGGACTTGGGGTTAATATGGGAGTTACATGTGAGGCAACTTTGGGCTGAATTTGAGTAGCCAAAAGAGGTTCAATTTTCTATCTCTATCTCTCTCTCCCTTGGTCGTCCTTCATCTTTCCAAAAGCAAGAACAACAGCTGGTTACTGATATGCAATCAGTCCTTGGTTGATTTCTTTCACCAAGACAAAAGCACACTTTGAGCAAAAGAGTTTGGCACCAAGGTTTAAGATCAAAGTTCCCTTTCTCTCTCTCTCTCTCTCTCTCAAATCCTTGTCACCTGGCTGAAGTATTCCAAGGAGGTTGCAGCAAGGTTAATCTCAGTTAGGAGAATAAGAAGGTAGAGGGAAGGCTAAGGATCTAAAAGGAGTCAAAGAACCGAAGGAGTCGCGGTGTGGTAAGTGCACTTTGAACCATTGATAAATAAAGTTGGTTAAGGGAATGAGATCTGGCCATTGTGTGGCCAGATCCATCAATGGTTTAGATTAGGTATTATGCTGTCTTAAATAACAAAATATGGACCATAGGGTTCGGCCCCTTTGGATGGCCGAACCCCATGCGAAAACTTGGTGATTTTTATGGTGTTTGAAAGACAAAATCCATATTATGAAATGAAGGTTTTAAAGGATTTTTAAATGGAGATAAGCTTGCTGTTTTGGACCAGTTATAGGATGGCTGAATGATGTGGTTTTCATGGTTAAAGTGTGGAGTCTCATATGTATATAATTGATGGAAGTATTGTGTTAAGAGAACACCCCATGGACTGTTTTGATGGATAATTGGATTAAGTGTATGATGGAAATTATGTAATAATTATATGTTTTGATTTAAGAATAATATAAGTTTGTCTATGGACTTAGTATAGGTATATAATCAGCCATCATGGATGATGAAAAGAGGAACAAAAACCAGTTTGGTGAAGTTCGGCCATGTAGTATGGCCGAACCCCACTAATGGTGATTGATGGACTTAATGATTAATTTGTATGGATGAGTGAAGGATTTAAAAGGACCAAATTAAGATGGTGAGGTTCGGCCATGGGGTATGGTCGAACCCCACTAAGATGGTTTTATTTTAGGCTATGGAAGTTAGCAAAAATAAGCATTGGTTAGACCAATGGCAAAACTGTAACTACAAGATAAATTGTATATGTGAATGGATTGATCAAAAGACATAAAAAGAGGGGTCCAAAATCAAGTGGTAAGGTTCGGCCATGATGTATGGCCGAACCCTACCAAAGTATGTTTAAGGTGTGAGGTGGATTAATTATGTCTAAATGGTGTTTAACATAAATTAAACAAAAGGATAGTCTAAATGGCATAATGGTAATTATGGATGAAATGATCAAAGATAAAATGATCATGTGATTGGATAAATGGGCCAAAACCAAAGTGGTAAGGTTCAACCATAATGTATGGCCGAACCCTACCAAGGTTCATTTGGAGGATTTGGTTGTTTGAATGTTTATGGGGTAAAATAAAAGAGACCAAAGTTTTAAATGGCTGAGGTTCGGCCATGGGGTATGGCCGAACCCCACAAAGTGGATTTTTGGGATTTAGATCAAATTAGAATCATATGGTTAAAATTTTGACTTGCTGTTATGTAAATAAGGCATTGGGATTGCTAGAACGGTGTACAAGCCGTGAACGGAAGACGGTTCAAAAGAAGAGCCAAACTAAGTGATCATTGTGTAGGTTTCCTACCTTTATTGTAACCACATTTCTATTTGCTGTTTTATGTTGATTTCGATAAGTTATATGAATGTAAAGTTATGTTTCTAAATGGCATGTTTGCATAGACATCTCATGCATGGCATGGGATGATGTTGTTGTAACCGGAGGCCACACTCCGTCGGGGCGTCCGAAAGACCACTGTGGGGTACCTTGATGATGAGAATCCCATCAAGAGGAATTCGGAGGCCACACTCCGTCGAGGTGTCCGAAAGACCACTGTGGGGTACCTTGATGATGAGAATCCCGTCAAGAGGAGGCTATGTAGAATGGTGATGGGTGGGACTCATTACATGTTCATTTCATACATAGCATGTTTTTATGGAATTTTGTCACACATGTATTATTATATTATTTGCATGTTTTTATACTAACCTTGTGGTAGCCTTAATCGGATGACCTACTGGGCGCGTTGATCTAACGCCCTATCTATATCCTTAGTGGATGACGCAGGAAAAGGGAAGAACGAGGATCAAGAAGAAAACCAAGCTTAGGAGCTTGGGCATTTTGAATGGATATGAATGGACTTTGAATGGACCGTTATGGACTTGATATTTAAGTCATTTGGACAATGTAATTTGATAATTAGTTATGTTGGCATGTAATAATGTAGTTAAGTAGTTACTATGGTTTGATTTATTTGGATGGTTTGGAATGAATGGTAGACTAAGGTTATTTAGTAATATTGGAGAATTTGATCATGTACTTTGCTATCTTAAGTTAAAAAAATGGATTAGTCTTAGGATCTATTATAACCTCAGTTAGATTAAGACAGTATATTCCGCAAGTTTTATTTGTACCATGTGTGGATCAGTTTTATGGACTTAGTTCATACGCACATGGGGTTGGCCAGTTAAGGGTCGGATTTAGAGATCCGAACTTAACTCGCGTCGTGACAACCCGCCCTGATCACTTGGTTGTTTATTATATTTTTTTTTAAAAAAAAAACTCTGATTATTAAAGTGAAAAGGGCGGGGTGTTACAGGACGTCACGACGCGAGCTAAGTCCGAACTTGTAAAGTCCGACCCTTAACTGGCCAACCCTATGTGTGTATGGACTCAGTCCAATAAAATGGTTCACACATAGCAATACCGATTTGCGGCATAAAATCATAAACTGCGGAATCATATTAGAACAAGTTCTAATCCACTCAGATAGCAAAGTACGTCATAATCATCAAACCAAATCATTCAACCATCTAAGTTATTACATTCCAAAATCTGAATACTCAAATACAAGTTCATGAGTAACTTATTCAAAACATATAAACTAGATCTTCCAAGCTCCTATGCCTGGTCCGTCTTACGCTCATCATTCCCCTGATTACCTGTATCATCAACTAGAGTAGAAGTAGGGCGTTAGAACAATGCGCCCAATAGGTATTCCAGTTACGACTAACACATGGTTAGTACAAAACATATATTATAACATAATATATAAAACCAGGTAAAATCCATGCCATGCAATGATGACAGATATGCAATGAGTCCCACCCATCACATGTACATAAAGTACCCACCACATAGGTCTTCCGGACGCCCCGGCGGATTGCGGACCCTCCAGAAATCTTCTTGATGGAAATCACATCAAGGTGTTGCACGTAGGTTTTTCGGACGCCCCGACGGAGTGTGACCCCTCCGGTTATAAATCCTCCACCCCATGCCATGCATGAGATACCAATGAAACACATGCTATTTTATAACATAAATATAGCATTGAAAATCATCATTTGAAATCACATACAACACATGCTCATTAAATAAATAAACTTAGCATGTAAAATCATCCTTTGAAGCATAATTGGCCCATGCTATTTTAAACACTTAAATATAGCATATGAATTTCAATAATAAAGCATATCCTTTGAAATATATTTTCATCAAAACTAATATAAAAACAAAGTGCATAAGTCATGGTTTCAAAGAGGTGGAATCCTACATAAGACCGTTCACAAGTCCTTGCATTTCCGTCCAAGATTCGATCACTGAATCGCGCACCGCTTGCGAGATCCCGTTACCTTATAATATAATGATAATCAACACTAAGTCTCACCTAATTTCAAGGTTCTAAGTCCATAAACAAAATCCCACTTTCCATTCTTGGATGGTTTCCATAAATAATCTTCATGGTCAATAAGTAGATATTTTCTAATTTTAATAACAACTTCCAAGAATAGAAACTTTCTTAATATTTAATCCTCCTTTCCATAATTGGAAACACTTTCTAAAAATAGATTGTTTCCAAAAATAACCACCTTCTTTCCATTTTTAGATTGCTTTCCAAATTTAGCAATCCTTACCATACTTAGATGTTTTCTAGTTTTAACAATACTAACCATATTTGGAACCTTTCCATATTTGGATTGCTCTCCAAATTTAGCAACCATTTCCATCTAACATTCCAAACTTAACCCATGGGGTTCGGCCATACACCATGGCCTAACCCTATGGTTCATGATCTTGGCCATTGGTTTAGATCCAATTAAAACCGATCATCAATCCATAAAATGTTTGGTGGGGTTCGGCCATACACCATGGCCGAACCTCACCTCTTCCTTTCATTACTTTAGATCCAATAACTTAGCCATCTAGAAATCATGGTTCGGCCATACCAAGGCCGACCCATATCTCTATCCAATTCTCCCTTTAAAATTATCCAAATCTTCCATGGATTTCCGTCATTCAAATTTGTAAATCTAAACATAAGTCCCCATGGTTTTTATCATGAAATTGTAATAGCCCGGAATTTTTAAATCAATATATATGTGGCTATTATTTAATTTTAATGATGGAAATTGGGAAATATGATGGAATAAATGTTAAGTGGATCAAAATTTGGGCAAAGGCGCAAGTATGGCCCAATGGGCCATGAATTGGAATGAGTTCACTTAATTGGGCCAAGGATGGTCAAATTGGGCCCAATACCCATTTGGGACCCAAAGGATCAAGATGAGTTAAACTCTAAGGTAAATAGGTAGGAAATAAATTTAATTGGGCCATGGGCCCAATGGTGATCCAATAAGTGGGAATGGATTGGATTAATTAATGTGAAAATCACCTAAGCTAATTTTAATTAGTCCAATGTGACATGGCTGAATGGGACCCACCTCCACCTCACCAAGTGAGGTGGCGTGTGGACCAAGGATTGGTGGGGCCGGCCACCATGGTTGAATTGGTCAACCATGGGTGGATACATGGAGGGAAATTAAGAAAGTGGAATTAGGTTAAGTGGGAATTAATTAACCTAAGTTAATTAGCTAATTAATTAAATAATTAAACTATTCAAAAAGGTGGTCAAATGGTCAAAGATAGGAGACCACACCACCTCATCTCCAAAGCTCAAAAACGTTGGCTAGTGGGGGTTTTATCCCAACCACCACTATTAAAGCATATAAAGCCCATGCTTGGTTGGTGGGAAAATTAAATGGTGGAGTGTAGGTCACTCAACCAAATGAGATGAATCTTGTCTCTTTTCTCCATCTCTTTCCATCTAACTCTTTCACTCTCTTCCTCTCTTACCCTCTCATTGCTGTCCCTCATGCCCAAGGAGAAAAGAAGAGGAAAACTAAGAAGAGAAGAAGAGAAGAAAGGAGAGAAAAGTGCAAGCATAAGGCACCACTCCAAGATCAAGACCTAGTATCTTCTTTCTCACCATCTCCTCCTTTCCCTCTCTCAAACACACCCCATGTTGGCCGAACCCAAGCATTGGGGATACCATTGATCAAGCTCATCTTGGCCGACCAACCAAGGAGAAGAAGAAGGAGAAAGACCAAGGAATCTAAGAGGAGAAAGAAAAGTCAGAGGAGCCGTCGGATTGTAAGTATCTCTAAACAAGATATTAGGTTTTTATGGTTTAAAAATGGAATCCATTTATTAGATGGTGGCCAAAAATGTCATGGGCCTTGGATTTAAAATCCATCCAAAAGATGAATGAGAAATGGTCAAAATGGGAAGGAAAGATTAAGAAAAAATAAATAGATGCATTAAGGACATTGGTATTAAAAATTGTTGTAAGCATGGATGTATGTGATTTAATGGGGTTCTTAAAGAATGGAAACCATGGAATATGATTAATGGTTTTAAAGGTTTTGAATGATTAAATGTAGTGATCTTAAATGAGGAAATTCATGAAGATGTGAATGATTTTTGTGACCTTAAAAGGCATGAATGAATGATGGACCATGAACTTATGGTGATGGTGTTAGAATTTTAATGGGTTTAGAGAATGGAGGCTATGTTAAGTGGTTAATGATTTTTAAAGTTTTAAATGAGTGAATGATTAGTGGTTTTTTTAAGGGGTTTTTAAATGAGGAAAACCATGGAGAGATTTTATGGAGGGAATGCTTTTGAACCCTATGGTGATGTATGTGTAATGTTGATGAGTGTAAAAGATGGAAAAATAATGGGGGATGTGTTGGTAGTTTTGATGGCCCAAGCACCAAATTGATGATCAAAGATTGGTGATTTAAATGCATGGCGTGAACCTCCTCATGGTGGAGCTTATGGTGGAGCTAAATGAGGGAAATGGGTCCATGGAAAAATAAGAAAAAAAGACATCATGGGTTCGGCCATGGTGTATGACCGAACCCATGACCCAATTTATGAGCCATGTGATGGGCTAAGTATGGGCTTATGTATGTGTCTTAATTAATGAGATTTAAGTTAAGAAAAAGGGTTGTTTTTTAATGGTTTTGTGGCATGATTAAATGAGACACTAAGGGATCTAAGTTTAATGATCAATTATAGACTTAAGTGTGCATGGATGAAATGAGGATTTAACCATGGAAGAGTAGTGGCAAAACTGTAAATATTGGCCAAATTCAAGAACCATGGGTTCGACCATGGTACATGGCCGAACCCTATGAGGGATGATCATGGACCTGAATATGTTTAAAGATGACCTTATGTATGGTTACAAGAAGCCTAGGGTGGCTGGTTTTTAGACTCATGGGATTTAAATACTTGATAGATTAAATGGGACCCACAAAACTGCATAGTGAGGTTCGGCCATGGTGTATGGCCGAACCCCACTAAGGCTTGGATAATGGATTTAGATATGATAAAACATGGACTGATTATTAATATGTAATAAGGTATCGGGCGTCGCAAACGGTGCGCGTATCGGTGACCGGATTATCGGACGGAAACGAAAAAGGATGCTAATCGGTATTCGGTAGGATTCCAACCTTATTGTAAGCCATGGATTACGTGTGTATGGATGTTTATTGATTTATTTTGATAATTATATGATTTGTTTCACGATGGGTTTTAAGGATATGAATTATATGTTAATGCTATGAATTATATTTTAAGGCTATGCGTTATATGTTAAGGCTATGAATTATATATTAAGGCTATGAGTTATATATATTACATAGCATAATGCAGTTACATCTCATGCATAGCATGGGCGGGAAAATAAAGAAACCGGAGTCCATGCACCGTTGGGGCGACCGAGAAGCAAACATGGGGATAGCCTGATATGCTATAACCGGAGTCCATGCTCTGTCGAGGCGACCGAGAAGCAAACATGGGGATAGCCTAATATGCTATAATCGGAGTCCATGCTCTGTTGGGGCGACCGAGAAGCAAACATGGGGATAGCCTGATGTGCTATAACCGGAGTCCATGCTCCGTCGGGGCAACCGAGAAGCAAACATGGGGATATCTTGATGAGGTTTTTCCATCAAGGGGGATATGGCATCATGATGGTATGGATGATGGGTGGGACACATGACATAAGACACCCATGGCATGGCATTCTGTGATACCCCTCCCCACCAATGTGGGAAAAGTCCCACATCGGTGGTGGAGGGAAAAATATTAGGGGATTTAAGTGTGGCCACCCCCTTTGACCATGTGTGAGGCCTTTTGGGGGCCCGGGCCCAGAAACAAAACCGTGCGGGTTTGAACTGTGTGCGAGGCCCAAAGCGGACAATATCACACTAGGTGAAGCCCTAAGCCCTGTTGTCGGGTCGGGTCATTACAAATATGGTATCAGAGCCGAGTTCAACACTCGGACTGTGTGGGCCTATCATCCTTCCCTGGAGTTGTTGAGCTGGACCGGAGTCGAGCCGGGGACGGTTCGAGGCTTTAGGGGGGGTGATTGTGATACCCCTCCCCACCAATGTGGGAAAAGTCCCACATTGGTGGTGGAGGGAAAAATATTAGGGGATTTAAGTGTGGCCACCCCCTTTGACCATGTGTGAGGCCTTTTGGGCCGGGCCACGTGGGCCCAGGCCCAAAAACAAAATCGTGCGGGTTTGAGCTGTGTGCGAAGCCCAAAGCGGACAATATCACACTAGGTCAAGCCCTAAGCCCTGTTGTCGGGTCGGGTCGTTACACATTCATTTTATAGTTTTCATTATATGATTACCTATGTGCTTGTTATCACTAATCCATGTGTTAGCCCTACTCGGAGTCCTACTGGGTGCGTTGTCTAACGCCCTACTTCTACCCTAGCTGATGACGCAGGAGATGGCGGAAACAAAGGACGAGACGGGAGCCAGGCGTAGGAGCTTGGGGAAGCGAGCTACTAAGTTTATTTAAGATTTATTTTGGAAATGTAATTTGAGTAGCTTAGCTCGTCGGAATGTAATATTTTAGATTACTTGCTATATTTTGGATTTATTTTGGACACTGTGATTTTGAGGTATTTTAGTAATTAAATGAATATATCTTCCCTGCTATCTAAAATTTGTAGGATAGTCTCTATTATAATTCCGCACTTAGTTTAATATTCCGCAAGCTTACTTCTACGTGTGAACCGTTCTTCGTGGACTTAGGTCCACGCACAAGTAGGGTTGGCCAGTTAAGGGCCGGGCTTTAGAAGCTCGGACTTAACTCGCGTCGTGACGTCCCGCGCCCTTTGTCACTCTTTATATTTACAAAAAGAAAAATAGACTCTGATTTTGGTGAAAAGGGGCGGGCGTTACAGAAATCACCATGTCTTTCCATGTTCCAAAATTTAAGAACATAAACCCAATTCATAAATCAAATCTCTCCATGGTTTTCAATCTTAAAATCAACAATTAAATGAAATCTTTCCATGGGGTGCACTATGGCCGAACCCTATGGTTCTTTCTCTCCATTTAACCCATTAATCCAACACTTAATCTTTCTCCATGGGGTTCGGCCAACCACCATGGCCGAACCCTATGGTTCTTGTGTTTCAAACATAAAATTATAATCAAGATACTAACCTTTTTCCCCTTTGGTTTCTTGCTCTTCTAATTTTCTTTCTTTTCCCTTTGCTTTTCTCCAAACAAGAACTCCTTCTTGTTGCTGCCCTTTCTTCTCTTGCTCTTGGCGTGGAAGAGAATGATGAATTGAGAGAGGGAGAGAGAGGAATAAACTCAACAATAAAAGATGTCCAAAACCGTGTATCCCTCTTGATCTCTCTTTTTATAGCCTTTCTTAATCCAATATTAGAATGTTCTTAAGATAAGCACCTTAGCCGTGCGCCCCTTGTGTTTCCCCTTTTTTTTTTTACACGTATACTATATTGTAGCTCAGTTTCGACCTTGTTAACTTCCGAATCAGAAAAAGTGGTAAACTACAAAGTTGTAGCTCTTGAAATCTTCTTTCCAACGCAAAAGGAATCAAAGAATCGGATATCAGAGTGAAAAGTTATAACCAAAACACTGGATATATGTCAAACCTTCCTTATTTAACTATGGCCGACTTTCCCTCTTTAACTAGCCATATCCGACTTTCCCTTACCTTATTAAGACTTCCTTTAATTCTTATTAGCAAGTACTATGCGCATAACTCTAATCATAATCCAAATAATCTTTTAATTTAATTCATAGATATTTCATCCCTTTTTAAATATCTAGCATATCATTGTGGATTTAAAAATCCCACATATCTCTCATGTGCATAATATGTAAATCACTATCTAAAATTCGGCCAAGATAATCTTTATTTGATTTTTTTAACATCTACTTGGATATTTCAAATCCACTACTCGGCCATAATATCCTTTATTCAAAATTGGGTATGATTCACCGCTAATTTAATCCTACCCATTTAAATTTTAGTAAAACCAATTCTAACATTGGTTGGGTCCTAATTGGGTCATGGCCCAATTCCTTATCCATATAAGATTTAATTCCAAAATTCATAATCAAAATTAAATAAATAATAAACTGAAAACCCGAGGTGTTACACAAATGCCATGTTTAACTTATTGAAATTGAAATATAGCACTTGGAAACTGATTTTCCATGGTATATATGGTTTTCCAAGAAAGACTTGTGCTATAACCAGGAAAAGCATAGTCTACGCTTGTAGTAACCAAATTCTTTTTTTCATGTCATAGCACTTGGGCTATTTGAACTGACTTGCCTCTAGAGTTCAATGTGAAATGATTTTTGAGTTATGAAGTTCCTCTTTCTAAGGTTGCATTCAAGCTTGTAATGTCCAACCTTATTGCAATAAAAACATTTCCCCTTGGGAGTTTAGGCACATTACCCTTAACAAAAACCCTTTGGCCAATAGATCCATTGGTTCCAATGAGGAACCAAGGCCCGATCTATCACCAAACTTTTTACCGAATTTAGAAGTCTTTCTAATCTTTCTTCTCCTTGGGTAAACTTATCTTGGAACTTTTCTTTGTGTCTTTTCAGTTCATTAAGTTCATGAGTTAGTTTCCTAACTTCCACTTCAAGATTGCCTTTGATGTTCCATAAATTTTCAACATCCTTATAATGAATTTCCATTTCATCTTTAAGGGATTTTTCATTCTATTTTTAATTTAACGATTTCATCATTAGAGGTTTTCAAGTTTGAGGTGAGGAGAGAATTTTCATCTTTTAGTTCTTTTAATTGGCTAGACAATTGTGAATTTTCAAGTTTAGCAGTATCAAGTTTCTTAGCCAATTTTTCACTCTCAATGTACAAGATATTGAAAGAAGCTTGAAGATCATCATCATCTTCACTTTCAATATCTACCGTTTCAGTTATGGGTGCTTCCGGATTTTCAACAATGGAAGCAATAAAACCTTTATGTGTTTCATCATTTACTTGAGTTTACTCTTCCGAATCACTCTCCAATTCTGAGGTGTTCTCATGAGTGGCATTCATAGCCTTCTTAGGTGTCTCCGAAGGACAATCATTAGAGTAGTGTCCTCTCCTACCACAATTGAAACAAGTTTGTTCCTTGGGCTTCTTCTTATCTTTTTCTTTATGAGGTTCATGTTTTTTAGAGAACTTTTCACTTGTTTCTCCCTTTTTAAATTTCCTCATTTTATTTAATCTTTTGAAAAATTTCAAGTATTTTTTAGCAAGAAAGGCCATTTCTTCACTTGGGTCTTCTTCCAATTCCCGGTTCTTTTTCTTAAATTTTTGGAAGTTTAACGGAAGATTTCAAGGCAATGGGTTTGTCCTTTGCTGCTTCAAGGTTTAACTCAAAGGCTTGAAAGAGGCAACCAAATCATCAACCTTCATTTGGGCAACATTCCAATATTCTTCAATTGTCACCTTCTTGAATTCAAACCTCTTGGTAAGATTTCTCAAAATCTTTGTGCACACTTTCTCATCGGGAATTCTATCACTGAGAGCCCACATAGAGTTGACAATATCACCAACTCTAGAATAAAAATCCATGAAAGATTATTCCTCTTGCATTTTTAGGCTATCAAACTTAGCCTCTAAGAATTAAAGCTTTTGACTTCTTCACAATGGAGGTACCTTTGTGGGTTCTCTCAAGAATTTCCCATGCTGCTTCTACGGTCTCACAGATCATGATTCTCTTGTGTCCATTGGGTGATAAGGCACAATTCAAAGCATTTAGGGCTCTACCATTACCCGTGTACGTAGCTTTTTTCATTTAGAGATCATGTGGAGTATTCCTCAAGTTGAATGGTTTTGGAACTAGTAGCCGCATCCACTCTCTCTTCCATAGGTTCTTTCCAACCTTGTCTAACCGATTCCCATACGGAACCATCGATGGATATAAAAGAACTTTTCGTTCTTGCTTTCCAAGAAGCATGAAAGTCCCTTCTCATGGTTGTAGAACACTATTTGACCCTGGGGGGGGGGGGGGGGGTGAATAGGTCAATCCCACTTTCCATGGTGTTTACAAATTTCTTGATTGTTTTGAGTATAAGTACAGTGGATATTAATCAAGAGATTTGTTTAGTGTGATAAATTGTTTATAATTTCTTTAAACGATCACACTAAGTTTAGAATCCTTTGCATATTTCTTGATATCGATGCTTGTGCACAATGTGCAAAATAAGATAATCAACATGCAAAGTGATGTGTGTTGAAAAGAGTACTTAAATACTAAATACAAACACACAAAGATCAAACACCATAAGACCAATATTTATAGTGGTTCGGTTAGCCAACCTACATCCACTATTAGGACTCGCTCAACCTTGAGCTATCCCCAAATCCACTAAGTGGGGACTTACACCCTCACAATTAGAGTAGGAATTCCACCTCACTCAATCGGCTGAGAATTCCACCCACCACTGTGCAAGAGACGACGCTCTAGAATTTTTTATAGTAGTTCCTGAGCCAATCCTCGTTAATCTACTTTCAGGACAAAAGTTTTAAAAACAAATTTAAAACCAATAAGCAATTTCCTTTGAAGGTCTTTCTCGCTGATGTGTCCTTTGACGGACGCTCCGCCTTGTAGCCGTCATAAAGCAATCAAATTCCAGGGTGATAAGGAAACTGGTTGTACTAGAGCTTTCCTAATTTATAATATTTTCCCCTCTCTCACTCACAAACTCAATACATATGATTGGTTGTATTAGATTCACCAAGTCTAGGCACGAGAGAGAGTGTGACCCTTTTGTTGGCCATTATTTAAGCTCGCTGATAATGATGAGGGTCCAACCATTTTTACCAAGGAACACCAACTAGTTGCATAAAGATTGGTTTTTATAGACACGACAACCAGTTTCAGGAACGGTCATGTAACAATAGGTCAGGCGCACCGTGGGGTCGGTTTCTAAAATTATTACCGTTCAACAACCCGACCGTTGTGCATTAAATGCACTCCCAATGGTATAATTCTTTTCTTGATCGACATGTCGGTGTCGCTGATGGGTCGACAGTCATGGCACCGATAAGTCGGTCCATACGAGAGGCTCGGTCTTGGGCAACACCATGCTGATAGAGTTTCAAACAGAAACTAGTCTTACCCAGACCGACTTGTCGCCCTTTACCGAGAGGTCGGTCCCGGTACTCTCGATCGGTCTTGTATTACCAATATGTCTATTTTCTCGAGAGCCCACTTGAGTTCAAGGTCCAGAACTCACAAGTCTTTATCGAAGAGTCGTTGACCACGAGGGTTCATTTCAACCTTTCACCGAGGGGTCGGTACATACGAGACTCTCGATCAAAGGCACATCTAGAATGATAGTTCTATGATCCAGAACTTTTATCAATCTGGTCGACCACTCTCTAGACCACTATGGGTCGATCCTGTCTCCACCGAGGGGTCGGTGAGAACGAGTGGTCGAGCTGATAGTAAAACCAAATATATATTTCCAAGTTAGGTTCCAATTCACTATCAAGATTCCTCTCTAGGCTTTTAATGATTTTACCATTTGTTCAACTAAGCCTAGCAATGGTCATCTGAAGGTGTGGGTACCAACTAAAGTCATCTATGGCTAAATACCTGTTTTGTGATTGCCATAACGATGAGCTTTAATCCGGTGGAGCATGATCTTCAATCTTTGATCATCTTGAGTCTTCAATCTTCTAGTAAGTGTTTCTTCCCGAGTAATGAAATTGACAAACTTAGGGACTCAGCAAGCCGTGGCACTAATAAAGCATAATGTGTTCCATCGAAGTATGGGGTTTTTGAGATGGCATGGCTTTCTCCACTTGACATGATTCTAGCACTTGGATCACTCAGATGATTAAATCTTTAAAATTAGCATAAGGCTCTGTTACCAATTGAGAGTTTCGTTGTTCTAGGATCTGATTATCCCTAAAGGGAAGGAAGGGGAAGAGGAGAGAAAGGGGGGGGGGGGGGGGGGGGGGGGGGCGGGGCAGGGGAGGAAGGTTGAATAGGATAATCTCAAAATTTGTATTTTTTTCAAATTTTTCTTGATTAACAATTTAAAGTGTAGAATTAATCAATATTAATCAAGTGTTTGTGTGTGAACAAAAGAATGCAAAA
Source organism: Chimonanthus salicifolius (assembly GCA_013350335.1). NCBI lineage: Eukaryota > Viridiplantae > Streptophyta > Magnoliopsida > Laurales > Calycanthaceae > Chimonanthus > Chimonanthus salicifolius. Next base: position 51,364,372 of record CM023535.1, on the reverse strand, counting down.
TTAAGCAAGACCACACAAAAGACTCTAACACCATGAACACAAGATTTATAGTGGTTCGGTTTAGACAAAACTACATCCACTGTTGAGACTCACCCAATCTCCAAATTCACTAAGTGGGGAATTACCCCCACACTAATAGAATATGACTTCCACCTATCCAATTGATTGAGAATTTCACCCAATTCCTATACCTCTATTTTTATAGTGGTTCAAGAGTAAATCCCTCTTTAATCTACTTCACATTGATAGATGATTTAAAAAATAAATGAAACTAAGAAGCACTTTCCTTTGAAGCTTTGCAATGTGAAGATGTGCTTCTTGATTCTCTCCCAATGTGATTTCGTATGAAGACGTTGATACGCCGTGTAGAGCAATCACAATACCTGGGAGGGTCTCTAGGAAATTGGGTTACCAATGTCTATCATATAAGAGGTTTAATCCTTCTTTATTAATCTCAATCTAAACCGGTTGGATACTTGAATGATTTGCAAAAGATTTGCCAAGAGAGAATAAACTAAACTTTTTGTTTTCGGTGTTTGAGAGTTTAACTCTGGTAGATGTAAATCATAAATGCTCTACAAGGGAATGATCCTTAAACTATCCAAACAACTTGGTATTTATAGAGGCAAAAAGAATTTTCAAAACACAGTTACCCATGATTGATCGTGCACTGGTGATCAATCACCCGTGTTCGAAAGTGACTTCTACCAACCCGACTGTTGAGCATTAAATGCACAGTAACGGCACAAAAAATGGTCACACATGATTGATCATGATCATCCCTTGGTGATAGATCATTGGTTGGCGATCGTATCGGCCTTAGGCTATCCTGTCTCAACAGTCCCATGTCAAGACAGACCTCATCCTAACCCAGGGTGATGGGTCATGGACCCGATGTCTTGGCCATGTCTCTGGCGATTGCTCGTGCGCCTGATTGATCGTGATAAATTCCTCACGAAGGGTTGCTGCCTGACGATTGTATCATCCTGAGACCAAACTGTTTTTATAGGCCTTGTCCAACCAGAACTTTGTTAAGTCCAGTTGATTGATTGTGTACCCGATTGATTTGCGTTGTCTCAGCGATAGATCGCATTCATGGTAGATCGTCTTGAGAACAGAGTTTGTTTGACAATATATTCCAACCAGAACCTTCGATTTCCAGGGAGATGCATCGGTACACCACAAATGATCGTCCTTTGTCAATGCGATAGATCGCCGACACGATGTATCACGATGACAGCAATTTCAATGGTTTGAGTATTCAGTCTGTTGGTTCTGATTTGGTGTCAAACACTCTCTAGGCTTGATTAATTAACCTGATGTGATATCTAAGCCGAGGCAAGGTCATCCTAAGTTGTGTGTTCCACGTAAGGTCTTCTATGGCCAATTACCTTCCGTGCTTTCCATACACATGTTGATCCAATGAGTCTTCGAACTTCAACCAACACTTGAGTCTTGATTCTTGAGCTTCTCTCTTCAAGGCAATGCTTCACCTAAGTCACAGAATTGACAAATAGGTGACTCGGCAAGCGGGGGCACTAACAAAATATATCTTAAGTATTCACAATTATTAACCAATTATTTAATTTAAAAATCTAATCTGAAACTTGCATTGGTGATTCAATTAGAAAACCAAAAACAACTCAGATCTAACATAGATTTAATTAAAAATCATTTCTTTTAATCTCAACCTAGTTCACTATTTAAATCAAGACTGGAGAAGAAAATAAAAATAATAACGAATCAAGGAATTTAAATAAATCAAATAAAATACATATGTTACATTGGAATTGGTCTCACAATATCAAGGGCATTGTTGTTCTATATTTTAATAACAAAATTAAAACCTAGAATCCAGAGCTCACGTAAACTAAAAATGTTGCATTCATGTCATGTAATTAAAAATTATTCCAAAAATTAATTCTACAAATTTCTCATGAATAATCTAAAAATCAAACCTTAGACTGAATACAAGTTTAGTTCTGATCCTAAATTTTCATCGCACTTTTGTTAAACAAAAGCCTTAGAAATCAAAAAGAAATTCTTATTCAGAACTAAATTTTCATCACATCTGATTTAAAAAGTCCCATACAAAATTCGACCATAGTAATTAATTCAAAGAAAATAACTAAAAACACAACATTCATTATACAGACATACATTTAATTGGAAAATCAAAAACTAAATATTTGATCGCACTTTGAATCTCATTAATAAACATGGAATTCGAATTACAAACATTGGAATTAAAGTAGAGAATTACAAGATTTAATTGGAAAAATAAACAGAAATCAAACCCAAATACCCTTAGAGCACACAATTTTTCAATGATTTCCTCTTACTTCTTGTCCCTTTCTTCCTAGGATTCCATGCCAGTACTTGAACTCCAAAGCCGAATTCAATTTTCTTTGTAGCCCTAATGCTCTAATTATAGGTTTTAAATAGGAATGGATGGCTAGGATTAATCAGGGTTTAAGATGGGTGATTGGAAGGCTAGGATTTAAGCAACTAATTAAAGGAGGCTTAGGGTTTTAGGCAATTAATGGACAAAGTGGGACAGCTAGGCTTTCTTGAGGAAGAGGTGTCGTGCGTTCCAAGGTAGGAATATGCGAATGGAGTGTAGGGATAAGGTGGTGGCCTAATGGTATTGTGGAGTTAGGGTTGTGTGTTATTCAAATGCATGTAATGGAGAGTTGAGATTTAAGGGTGGTTTAGATGGATGGTTGGATGAGTGGCCTAGGGTTTTATGGTATGGTTGAATGGATGTATATGGAATAAAAGAAGTGTAGGGGTGTGGAGTCCTAGGTTTTTGGGTTGAATTGGAAAACAAGAAACAATTTAGATTGGTTGCATGTTAGTGTCGTGTGGAGGGATTATGGAGAGGTGGCGGCAATGGGGATTAGGGTTAGGATGGTGGTCGAATGGTCTAGGGTTTGGAAAAGTGTGGGTTGTATGGAGAGGTTTAGAATTAGGACTTAGAGCATTTGGGCCTTAGTGGGTCTTGTGCGCATGGACACTGTGGACTCGAACTCTTGGTCTGCAATCTCGTTCGACTCTGACCTGGCTCCCTATGAATTGTGCATGTGGTACTAGCCTGATCCAATATGTGGCGTGGAGCTCTGCCTGGCCCAATGGATTTGAGTTCTGGCTCATGGATTTCAGTCTATTGGCTTCCAATCTTCACTAGCCTCTTGATGTTCTAGTTTTCTCTCCAAAATTAGAATAATTATTTTACCACTTAAATCTAAAAATTTATTAAATAATCTAAACTCTCATAAATGGATTTAAATTACTCAATTTATAATTGAAATTTCCTAGAAGTGGCAAACATAATTATTAAAATTCCGGGTCTTCCAATTTTAGCACAAAACTTGCTATTTCTCCTCATTTTTAGGTGATTTTCTGCATTTTCCTTTTTTATCTACAAAACTAGAAAATAATATTAAATACACTTAATAAATAAAAAATTGAGGGCTAACTGGTTTAGAAATCAGGGGTAAAATAGTCATTTTTCAGTGCTCAACAATAAACACACAATTTATAAAATTTCCAATTACCCGATTAAATTCTTTACCCACATTATTAATCCATTAAATTGAGTCAGGTTATTACAAAAACTAAAGACTATTGGTGATTCAAGTTCAAGTTCACCGTTTCTGTTTTGGGTAGGTTTTTAGGTTGAGTGTTAGGATCACAATGTAAAGTTATCAAGAGATGAACATCTGGTTGTGGCCTCACCTTAGACAAACCCCTAAGATTATGGACCAACATTGATAGATTAAATGGATCCTTGGTAAAGGGGCATATGTTCAAAAACCACTTTCATATCATTTTGAGCAATGTACGTCCAGTATTGATGATTGTAGCTCCAAACCATTGAATATTGTATGGATCTATGTAAGACCATCACCATGGAAGTAGTTCTAAACATTGAATATCCAATAGAACTATGTAAGACCATGACAATGGCTGTAGTTCCAAACCAGTGAAAATCATAGAACTGTGTAAGTCCATATCAATGGCAGTAATTCAAGCCATTGAAAATCATGAACTGGGTAAGACCACTTCCCGTGTCAGTCTATAACTTGGAAGTAGGCTAACCATTGTATATCATGAAGGCTATGTGAGCTCAATGTTACAAGCTTGGCAGCAGCCTAAACCATTGAATGTCATATAGGTTGTGTAAGACCAACATTTGGCCTTAGTTCAAACACATACATTGGCAATAGTCTAAACCATTGAATATCAAAAAGACTACGTAAGACCAATATTTCATGTTTGGCTTCAGTCTAACCATTGTATATCACAAAGACCGAGTGTAAGATCAAACATTAACAGCAATTCAACACATTGAATATTCTATGAATTGTGTAAGACCAACGCAAAGGCTTCAGCTCCATAACACTGAATATTTGGAGAGCTGAGTAAGACCATTTAGGTTGTCGGTTCGGTAACTCAGGACCAAGCCATCAACAGGCAGCAACATCACCATAGACGGAACTGTACAAGTTACTTACAATATTTTCCCAGTTAGGGAGTACGATCGACTGTTTTATGGGAAACTGTCGACTGTATACTTGACTAGAACAACTGGACGGTCTTTGATAAATTACCTTCGATTGATAGGCTGTAACCGTCGACTACACATGAAACTGCACAACATAGCTCATCTCTATTAATCTTTCGTCAACTGTTACTTTATGGACCATCGCCTATGTAAATTTGAATATCTATACAACAGGCTCAAACTGTTGGCTAGTCTCTTGGACTTTCGATAGTTTGGTGGCAAGAGTCATTAAATGTGTTTCAGAAAGATAAATTTCTAATTTAATGCAAGGAAACGGTAACATATTCAAATCTTTATTATATATACCGGCCTTTATAAGGAGTTAAGTGTGGATTTAAAGAGAAAGAAAAGTGAGAGCAAGCTGAAAGAAGAATCCAAGCTCCACCACTCCCTTTGCCACCACATAGAGAGATTAACATCTATCCTTAGTTCTTAGACTACAAAACCTTCATACCATGAGCTGAGCCATCTATGTTCAATCATTTTGAGTAACTCTAGTGTGAACTTCACTTTGTATTTTTTAGAGAGTTTACTCCTGTGCTTAAATGTAATTTTGTTTTGAGAGAGAAGAAAAAGATAAAGGGTTGGTGGACCTTATTGAGAAGAAAGGGAAAAAAGGTCAATCTCGATACCGGAAAGAGACCCCATGGGACTAGGGCAGAAGAGGAAAGAAGAGAAGATCGGTGTAAAAGGTTTGTCCTACACCTGAAATAAGGATGGGTTAGTGGAGTTAACCCTTGGGTGCGGCTCAGGGTGAGGTCATAGGCAGGAATAGCTGAACCTCGTTAAATCTGGTTGTATCTGTAACACCCCGGATTTTCAAGTTATTAATATAAATAGAAATTACCCATTTAATTTGTGAATTATTAGATATGGATCTTAGATGGGTAAAGTGTTGGGTAATTACCCAATTTAGACCCAACGGTTTTGGTAAATGGTTTCAATAAAATTAAATGGGGCTTAAATAAATTAATAATGCATTATGTCTAAAATTAAATAAATGAAGATTACATTGGCCGTGTGTAGGAATTTCCATATCCAAGGTTATGCGCATGATGTTTAGAATATTTTAAAAAAGGGGTATTTCCTTGATTAAGAATGGCATTAAGGGAATTGCTAAGAGGGGTGCATGGCACCTTCTAAAAGAGACACAAAGAAGGGGCGCACGGCACTCGACAATTGCCATCTCAAAACCTTCTAAATATGGGATTAAGTGGAGGTTTTTATAAAAGAAAGAACCACAACAAGGGCACACGGCAATTGTATCTTAGCACCTTCTAAATTGGGACCAATTGGAAGTCCTATAAGGAAAAGAGGGAAGAGGCGCACGACAATACACATACACCCAAGGCCGAATTCTCTCTTTCTCTCAAGTCTCATTCTCGGCTTTCATAATACACAAAGGAAGAAAAGGCAGCCAACAAGTGAAAGAACAAAAAGGAAGAGAAGGATTGGAAGAGCAAGAACCGAGGGAAAACCGGAGGAGTCACGAAACCGGTAAGTGGTTTTAATATTTTCGTTTAAAAATAAGGAACCATAGAGTTCGGCCATGTGGTATGGCCGAACCCCATGCAAGAAGAATAAGAGATGTTTTGAGTATAATTAATGGAATGATGAACCATAGGGTTCGGCCATGTTGTATGGCCGAACCCCATGGAAGGACTTTGGTGATTTTAATGGAAGAAAATTGAGGGATGAATGATGAAGTTTTAAAGGAAAGGATGGACCATAGGGTTCGGCCATGCCAAAGAAAGACATGATTACTTTATGGGTTAAAAACCATGAAGAATATTAGTTATTTTAATGGAATTGGAAGATCAAAATCATAGATGTAGGTTTATGATTTTAAAGGGTTTAAATAGAAGGACATTGGTTTTATTTAAATGATGTTTAAAAGGAAGTAAGGAACCATAGGGTTCGGCCATGTGGTATGGCCGAACCCCATGGAAAGGATATTAATAATTTTAATGGATTTAAATGATGGTAGATCATAGATGAACGTTGATTGATTAAATGGAAGATCAAGGATTAAATGATTGTCAAAAGAGAACATTATGAACCATAGGGTTCGGCCATGGTGTATGGCCGAACCCCATGGAGTTGTATTGGTATTTTTAATGTATGTTAATTGATTAAAATGGAAGGTGGAGATTAAATTAGAAAGTTTCTAAATATGGATTTTTGGATCAAAAAGGAAAGAACCTTGGATTATGGATTCAAGAATGGAATTGCTAAAATTGGAAAGTTTCTAACTATGGACTTTCTAATTATGGACTTTCTAACTATGGACTTTCTAATTATGGACTTTCTAATAATGGATGCAATGTAGATAATTGGGAGTTAGACATCATAGGGTTCGGCCATGGTGCTTGGCCAAACCCCATGAACCAATTATGGATCTATTATGTTTATGTGTTAATGAATGGAAGGTTTGAAATGATTAGACCAATGGCAAAATTGTAGATAGGAGTGAAAATGATAGACCATGGGTTCGGCAATGGTCTATGGCCGAACCCCATGGGGAATGATTTATGGTTTTTTATGTATGAAGGGTAAGGTAATGGAATGATTGCCATGGATGGCAAAATTGGTAATTAAGTGAAATCAATGAACCATGGGTTCGGCCATGGTGTATGGCCGAACTCCATGGGGAATGTTTGCTGAGCATAAGGTTGATGTATCTTAGATGATTAACTTATTTATCATTAGATTAATGAATAAAAGTGGTATGAATGGAATTGTTGTAAATATAAGCAAAATTGAAGGATCATGGGTTCGGCCATGGGGATTGGTTTATGGACTTAAATATTGTAAATCAAGTGGGATTTGGTTTTAATTGATTGTTATATTATAAGGTAACAGGACCTCACAAGGTGTGTATGATCGTGAGCGGTTACCGAACGAAAGACGCAAGGACACGTAGTGGTCTTTGGTAGGATTCCACCTCTTTGAAACCATGGGTTGAATGTACAATGTTTTATCTTATTTTGATGAATTTATATTACAAAGGATTGGTTTCAAAATGTGATTTTAAATGCTATGTTCATATGATAAAATAGCATGTGTTTCATTAGCATCTCATGCATAGCATGGGGTGAAGGATTTGTAACCGGAGGGGCCACACTCCGTCGGAGCGTCCGAAAAACCTATGTGGGATACCTTGATGTGCTTTTTGATCAGGAAGAAACCGGAGGGTCCACACTCCGTCCGGGCGTCCGAAATACCTATGTGGGGGTACTTTTATGTACATGTGATGGGTGAGACTCATTGCATTTTTCATCATTGCATGTCATGGTTTTATATGGCTTTTTGAACTATATGTTATTATATATGTTTTGTACTAACCATGTGTTAGCCCTAATTGGAATACCTACTGGGCGCGTTGTTCTAACGCCCTACTTCTACCCTAGTGGATGACACAGGAAACAAGGAAAAGGATGAACGCGAAACGGGCCAGGCATAGGATCTTGGATGATTTAGTTTATATTTTGAATAAAGTTGCTTATGGACATGTATTTGAATAACTAGTTTCCGGGTATGTAATAGCTTAGATGAATTTGCTATGGTTGGATGTTTTATTGGATAATTATGATATTTTAATTATGGATAAGGACTTGACGTACTTTGCTATCTGAATGGAATAGAAGTGGGTTCTACTATGATTCCGCATGTTATGATTATAATTCCGCAATTATGATGTTATTCCGCATGTTGATATTGCTATGTGTGAACCGTTTTCATGGACTTCGTCCATGCACACATAGGATTGGCCAGTTAAAGGTCGAACTTTAGAAGTTCGGACTTAACTCGCGTCGTGACGTCCCACTCTCTATCGCTCTTTGATTATAAAAAAAAAAAAAAATAGATTCTGATTTTTCAGAAAGAAAACGAGTGAAAAAGGGCGGGGCGTTACAGTATCTCTCCATATCTTCTTATCCCCTCTGTATTTGATGTTTGCACCTTTACGTACTATGGGTTTTCCATTCGCACAATTATTTGTTTAGATGCATATGTTCACTCTAACATTCTTCATTCTATATATGATTTAATGCTTTACCGCATGTACATCTAGATTGCACTGTCAATGTTTTAATTTACCATGGATGAGAACACCCATCGTACAAGCATTAAATAGTTGAGGAGTTGACCACCCATTTCCTGAATTGTGTAATTGGAAAAAAGTTTGAATTTTTGTGCAGAGACTCAATTTAACCACCCCCCTCCCCCCGCCTTCTCTTGAGTCACACACCGAGCAACAACTACGTATGCATATAACATATTACATATTATACCCAAACGCATGCATATCAACTCAATACTTCAAATACAACAACAAGGATTATCGATTATCACACAATTGCAATCAAACCACACCAAGCTATCAAAATTAAGTCTCACCTGCATCGACGTCAATCAAGGGAATTTCCCATGCTTGGCAATCACTCAATGATGTCCTTCTAGGATTAAAAAGTCCTCGGCACCGGTGTGCTATAGCTCATTGGGCACTCAAAGTCTATTCAACCTCGAATCATGTACTCACAATGCCGATCAACAGAACTTACTATGCGTGACCATTGCCATTATCAACATCACGATCGAAATGTTGCTCAACGTGTTTCACATGGCCATTTGCACTTTCAAACATAATGCAGGTCAACACGCTTACTATGCATGGCCATCCACACTCAAATCGTAGTGTCGATCAACACAACTTACTATGCGTGGCCATTGCCAATACGATTTGGTATATCGTAACATAGGGCAACACTACTTACTATGCATGGCCATTGCCAATGTGACTCGAAACAACCACAAAACATATATACAGTCATACATAGACATCTCTCTTCATATTGTCATGCTATCACATCAGCATATTCCATCCAATACGGCATATATCTAAACACATGTTCTATAAAACATGGCACATGTCAATTCCACATGTTCTATCTAACATATTACATATCAAATTCACATGTTTTATCTAACATGGTTCATTATCAAATCCACATGCTCTATTGAACATGGTACATCATAAATCCATAACATAACGCACCTGTAAATCACACATTTACATTTCAAGCATTCAATGAGGTAGACGGACTGGGCCTTTCACTTTCGGGCATTCAAACCACACTTACATTTCATTTCTGAATGATTTACTCTCTTACGAATCTCATAATTTAGTAAGTGGTGCCCCTTATTGATTCAAACCCAAATCCATGTCATACCATTCAATCATACATGCATTTTAGTTCAAAATGCATTAAAATCACATTTTGTAGAATTATGAAATTATGAATGCAAAAATGTGAGAATAAAAAAAAGTGTGTTTTTCTCTTCACCTAGACTTTTGTGAAGTTTATAGGCTCCTAAAGTTCGTATGAGGTAAAGGGAAATAAATCATGTTGTTTCAAAGAAGAAAACAAAGTAAATAACCATCGGATGATACGTCGGACGTTCACCAGATCGTCCGACGATCAGATGATGCATCAGACGATGGTTGGATCATACGATGATTGGATTGGGGTCAGATCTTGGTCGAATCATGTGATCAACCTAGAAGACTTAGCAGCAGACCAAAAAACAGAAAGAAAAACGAGTTTTACATTAATTTTTAAAATTTTATTGGCACACTACTTTTGTGAGTTTTGAAAATTTTGAAAGAGACTCGTGGTTAAACTCAGGTTGTCGTTAAAATTTCGTTAAAAAAATACTCAAGGATATTTTAAATAAATCGATTTTGAGTTTGAGTCGAACTGGAGAGAAATTTGTGAAAAAAACCAGGGCGGTTTTGAATTGTTTCATGTTGAACTAAGTAAGGGGAATAGTTTGTGCAAATTTTGGGGCCTAAGGGTTCAAATCTAAGTGAGAACGTAAATCGAAGATTTTGCACAATTTTTCAAAAAATAATTAAACAAATACAAAAATTTCCTCTTTTCATCAGATCGTCCAAGGACATTGGGTTGCTCGAAACCCTGCTTCGATCTACTGATCAGAACATGCAAATCAAATGTAAATCTTTCAGTCTCTGGAAAACGATCCGATGCTTTATCAGATTGTCCGATCACTATGCACCACTCTACTAAAAGGAACATAACTTGGGCCAAAGAACACGGATTTAGACAAACTTGAGCTCGTTGGAAAGCCCACAAACCAACCACACAACTAAACAAGTTCAACCGAAATTAGAAATTCGCAAATTTCTAGAAAACGTAAACACAAGTCAAGTCTTTAGATGTGAGTCGTGAGAGGAGGCACGCGAGTGAGATGAAGAAAAATGAGAATATGGGGAATTTGGAGTCAAGAAAAATGAGAATGTGAGTCAAGAACGAGTGGGGGTGAGCTGAGGGGACGGGACAATTATTATTCTTATTTATTAATTTTATTTTATTTACTAAATGATGATGATTATTTTACCATTTAAGTATATTGAAATTTAGTATATTATTAAAGAAATTAAGGATACCGGAGTAATTAGTGTATAGTCCTCTCTATTATTTTTATTCGTATTAAGTTAATCACTCATTAATATCTCTAGGTTAATTAATTATTTAGCTACTTTATTCATTAATGTTCCATTACTTATATGTTTGTGAATGGGGATTTTGATTTGAGCTATTTATACAGAATATTTGAGTTAGTTTAGTCATTAAGATTATTCGTTGACTTAATTTCGGGATCCCTAAAATTTCAGGTCTAATTAATTCGGTAGATTAAATTTTGAGTTTGTATTAATTAAACTGATCTCTAAATAAATTTTCAAATTTTTATTTAAATGAACTAATAAATTTTGGATTTAATAAAAATAAATCCAAAGTGAGGTCTTAAACACCGCGCCCCTCCAAAAAGTAAATGGGACACTACACAATGAAAACCCGATCCAAATACGGGATTCGATTGTAACATGGCTCCATTTTTTTTCATAAATACAAATATTTAATTTCATGTCAAAATTTCACATTCACATTCCCATATTGCACAAAGAAATAGCCATAGTCGAAAATTACATTCCCATACACAAATCGAAATCCATAGCTGTATGGATCATAAAAACATCACCATGTGTTCAATTAGTCTAGTAAGATATAATAACTAATCTCACCATCACACACCCAAGAATAAATAATCCTCCAACCAAAGGCCTTAACTAAATCCAACCTCAAGGATTCTTAAACAATCCAAATGTCGAAATAAAATAAATCTTCAAAAAACATAACCAAATAAATTCAAATTCTAATGTCCATATACAAACAATCTCTAAAATTATTGAATCTTTCTCCAATCTATCTCATTCTGAGCTCCTATGCCTGCTTCGGAGTGTCACCTACCCAATTCCCACGGTCTTCATGTAATATAAGGGGTGGGCTTCAAGTCCAGTGAAGACAACAAAACACAAGCATGTATTAACCATATTATCATATTTTAATATACATAAGACCATAACATGTTTAACTTCAACATGAGAGCAATTCAAATAATGCATGAGATGCAATATGCAATCTTAAGAAGCATGATTTCCCACACCCTTGCACCCAATCCTATCACCAACATATATGTGCACATAATGGTCACACAGACTAGGCCTCCACCAGCCAAAGCTGATAGTCACGTAGACCATGCTCAACCTTGGCTCAATCAACAATCATCTATGGCCTCAACCCCAATGGTCATAGTTGATAAACACAGGACCCACTTGGCCATCAACTATAGGTTGGCAAATACATGCCCCATATTAGCTACCAATCAATAGTCACATGGATCACAACCACATCTCCATTACCCACCCACCTGTGGATGCTTATGCATGAATGCCTCGAATATAATATAATAATCATGCATGAATGCCATGATAAAATAAAATACATATATGGAGATTTTTCTCAAATAAGCATGCTAATAATGCCATTATAAGTTTACAAATTAATTCAGCGTGTCCAAGATACCAAATTAGTCCCAAGCACAACTCCATAAAAATAAACATGTGCACACAATTATGGCTCAAAACATATCCCATAGCACCAAAATTCCAAAATTTCCACTGAAATTCAAAAACAAATTACATAACATTCCAATCCAAATTTCTAATCCAATAATTTTGAATGGATAAATTGTGTTTTCCAACGAGGTAAACAAGTAACAACTATGATTTCGGGCAAACCGAGATATACATTGGCTTAAACATTTAGCCATAAAATTCCTCCTTACATTATATGAGTTGCAGTAGAATTTTACCTGTTTGTTTATAATTTCTCAATCATTTTTTTTTCTCTAACCCAGTTCATGCATTCAATTAATCACATATGATACATAAAGAATCATAAATTTAGTAAATAAAAACATCGAGTGAATTTTTCTCCTCACCTAGAATTTGTGAAGTGCACAATGAACGCTAAACTAGTTTTAAACTCAAATTTGTGCAAATAAATTTAAAGTTCTAAGCAATTAATTTTATTCAATCTTTTAAAATCAGGTTAGTCCATCAAACATGACTAATAGGGTACTTCCACAGTATCAACAACCTAAACAATTAAGGGTTTTAGATATTGATCTAAGGTCTGAATTATACAGGCGAACCGTGTAAAACCTAACCTTGTTACAAAATTTTCTGCTATCATTTTCATTATTATAAAACTCTAATATTTTTACAGTAGATATGACTTTCAATGAGGATTCCAAAAATATGTTGTTTGCCTCGTTTCGAGTTTCCTAGCCCAAGTTGTAGTTGTTTTAATTAATAGTTAACATTGCCAAACAGGTTTCAGTCTATGAATGAGATTTTAGTTTACAGATATTATTTGACCCATCAAATCAATCTCAAAAATTCTCAAAATTTAACAGGAGATAGATCTACTTGTTACCTTCATACTGATATTAAATTTTGCACGGTTCCGAGGTCAACAAGGCACGTTATAATTTATTTGGTGAACTGCTGCAGAATTATCTCTCACATTCTATGACGCCCCGACCCGGAAAGTGGGCTCGGAACGTCACTGATTTTTTTTTTTTTTTGAAACTAAACTCAAGAATTCTAACTGGGCCGGATCAATAATTAGACTCAAAGGTCACACATGATCTCAACATGTGGACTCAAACACATACCATAAGTCTACCCAAAAGAAACACAGACACAAACACATAATTCCATGAACGAATTATTATTACATCACAACCAGAGTAGCTACGGAACACATGATAGTTCAATATATCACGTTAATACAAACTAAGTACCACACACGGTACTTTACATAAACAAATGGTTCAAGGAACCAAAAGACAAAAATAGCGGAATTCCCCTCAGTGGAAATCCAAAAGCAACACAGCAGCTTATCCATCCTAAGCTTTATATGGAGGGTTCTCCTCCTCAGGCACATCAAATGTGAGTAGTGTGATTTAAGTAGCCCAGTGAAGGAAATAACAATACAGTCTAATGAAACATCAGGTTAGTTACATAATCAACATTTGCAATATGATATCTCATGTTTGACAATAAATTCTCAACATCATTCCATTACTGCTATCATCCATCGTAACACCTACATACTACGCTAAGACCATTGTATTAAGTCCCGACACGGTCAAAATATATCCTTGCAAGTACATCTCCGGCCCTCACATGACCGATACTGACACTCCTCAAGTCAGCAACTGCCGACACCCCTGGTCCAGTAGACGTAAACCATCTCACACACATGGCCGATATTGGTTCAATAGTCAAGGGCACGTGCAAGCAGTATTACATATCTCATATGACCAACATTATAAACATTTATAATCATCATAATCACTTCTTACAACAGTACATCATGTCCGGGCACATGGGTGAGTTCATCAAAACTTGAAACCACTCATTGCTCAAGATTCATCTCATTAAACCTGATTACACCTACTGTAAAGTTAAGTCCCCTCACCGAAATTGTGTGGTATCGCGGTCTCTACCAACATGCAAACAAGTGTGCAATCAATAGTCGGTCAACATACATAGCATTCAAATAAATACATACAAGTAGTATTTCAAAACCATACTGTTTTCCCAAAAATTTCCAAGGTAAATGGAACTGAGTCTCCTACTTGGTTTCTAACTATTTTAAGTTACAATAATCCACAATATAATAATAATAAGGTGCTCAGGTCACTTCTCGTATTGTCTTCTGGATAGGACCAAATTGACATATTGAGTAAGGCCTCGAGGTCATTCAGTACCCGACAGATATAGCGTCGACCTGGAAGTAAAGTCACTCAGTGCCCGACAATTAGAGTCTGCTTGGAAGTGAATACAATAGTAATACACTATAGTAATAAGAGAAGAAGGGTTAGTATAAATTTTAAATTATCAAATGCGTATAAACTTCACATTTAAAACTTAGGATCTAAACATGCATCATCAATCAATCAAGATTTTCCATTCAAAAACTGGGTTCCTCGGAACATGCCTCGGAACCAGGTACTCTGGATTCGGATCATCCAAACCACTGTCTAAACTAGTCCATAGACTTCGGAACATGGATCTGTCTATGGACCGACCGAAGGTCAGGTCTCGGACCGTCCAAAGGTCCTTCCGAACTGAAAAATGAAGAAAATAGACTTCGATGGGTCTCGGTGTGTCACGGAACATGCCGAGAGAAGCTCTGATAGTCCGAACCTCTTGGTCCTTCCCAAGGTAGCTCGGAACATCCAGAGCAGAGGTAGGCAAAAGTTAGCCTCTGGCCACTTTGGAACTTCGACTCAAAGCTCGGAACGTCCGAAGGGTCACTCTCGGACCGTTTGAAGGGGGTCACCCTCGGATCGTCCGAAGCACAACTCTCGGACTGTCCGAGAGTCGTATTCCTCCTTTTTCTGCAATATCAGACAGTAACGGCCAGCAACCCCATGAAATACAAATCCAGAAAGAGTGGGTTTTCTGGATTCAATTTCACATCCAACTGGTCAGATGGACTCCTCAGTGAGTCCTCTTACCTTAGGGAGTGAATTAAAACTTTTAACAATGATTAAAACACCCGATTTTAACTTCAAAACCAAAGTGATCCAAAATTTTCAAGTTTTTTCTTAAACTTCAAATCCATTTTACTCACTCAAAACTCAGTAAAAAAATGTTCTTTCTTGATTCTAAACCTACTGAAATTTAAAGAGGAACACAAGGGTTACCTTCGCTTCGATTCTTGGGTTGAAAATCCAAGCTTTGAAAAATCTTCCTCTTTAAGCTACGGTCAAGAAAATTTTGGAAAACAGAGGCAGAGGGAGAGGGAGTTTGGTCTGGTTTTTCAGGCTACAGGGATATGGAGACTTGCTGAGGGATTAAACCAGCTGAGAAGAGGGTGATTTATAGCCTTTGCTAAGCAATTGGTGGAGGCCACGATGGGAGTTGCATGCAGCGGCAACCCATCACCCCGCACAGTAACGGCAGTAACGAACAGTGAATTGTGTTTCTGCAAATAAGTCCTCCTGGCTAACTTCTGTTTTTTGCAAATAGGTCCAATTTTGATAAAAATCGGTTTTTAACTAAAAACAATACTTTTAAAGCTTAATAAATTTAATCCAACTTAACAAAAATGTTGGGCTTTTAGAACTTCAATCACCATAAAAATTTGAAGATTTAAAATTCACTAAAAACCATATATTTAAATAAAATTCATAATTTAACACTATTTACTTAATTTAACTTGTGTTAAATAAAATAAATTAAAGTCCTCATTTTTGGGGTTTGAAGAAATAAACTAGACCGCACTAAAATGGTCTAACATAATGTGCTTGTCTCAAAAAATTTCTCATTTCCAAAACCATTTAAAAATATTTATTTCTCCCTTTCGAGGTCTTTTCGGGCTGTTTTAAATACCATTTTCTGAAAATAAAATAATTTTGAAATCAGAAATATGAATCCTTGATTAAGGAAAATAATATCATCCAATAATAATCACATAATGACATAAATAATAAAATAATATCAATAAGGGGTAAATTACCATTTTGTCCCTCCAGCTAAACGAGCTAGATCATTGAGCTTTCGAGCATAGATTGGGCCACGCATGGGCTTCTCACTAAACCCTAACCAAAATCTTTGAGATTAATCGGTCTAAGAAGGATTTATTTAGCTGAATACGCCTAATTTGGGTCAGGGTATTTCACATTCAGATCTAGAATTTGGTCCAACTTGCAAACCAAATTCATGGTATCAATGCCTCTTCAAAATACCCCAATTTTTTAAGAGAGTATCTCTCTCTATCTATGTAATACCCTGACCCAAAATTAGGCTTAATTGTGTGATTTTGTGCAAATAATCATGTTCGGGCTTTAATACTCATTGGTGAGATAAATTTTTCAAAGGTCACTGTGAAATCAAATTTCCACTAACAAATACTTCAAAAGTTTATTAAAATAAGAATACGTCTTTTTTGTTAAAATCGATGGGTTTTTGAAATATATTCATCCCCAGATTTTTATAGCTTCACTGATTTTTCGAAACTCAATCATTTGAACCAGGTGAATTATTTTACTTAAACCCCTTTATTTTTCTAAATAATAAGAATAAGATTAAGAAATATAGAATATAATATAGCTGAAAATATGTTATCCTTTGCATCGATTGGCTAGGAGCTTAAAAGGAGCTTACAAGCTCCTCTCCCACAAGCACCTGCATAAGCTACTATAAGGAGATTATAAGTTCCTCTCCTACAAGTAGCTTACAAGTAGCTTACAAAGCAACTTACAAGAAGCTTACAAAGCACCTTACAAGTAGCTTACAAGCAGCTGCATAACCACCTTCATTTGCCTATTTAAGCAAACGCAAGGCAAGAATTTTTCTTTCATGAATCCATTGCAAACTGTTTTCCCATCTCTTTCCCTTATTCTTCTTCATCTTCCTTTCTCACTCTTTTTCCTATCTTGTTTCTCTGCAAAAGTAAGTTTTGGTGAAATTTTAGAAAAAGCCAAGACTCTGCCAAAACTCTCCCGGATGGTATCAATTTCATCAGCTTTGAGGTAGGGAGTGCAATGTTTTATTTACATTAGTTAATTTAATTAGATGATGGTTTGATTATTTAACTATGCTTTGGTTTCTCTTTTTAAAAACATGTTATGATAATGTGGATTTTATAATTATGATTTGAATTATTTTACTTTAATTCATATGTATTTTCAACTATGTGATGTTTATTTCTGTGAAAAATATGACATTAAGAAATGTTGATCTCATGATATGTCTTTTATGTAATTGGGATATTGTGGTATCACGCAAGAGTGGCCAAGGACTAACATCGGTTCTGGAATTTAATATGCCCTGAAGAACCTGGCCGGACCCGTCAAATTGGTTGAGATCCCATTACATATGAATTATTGACACGTTATGCAAGGTGTGCTACATTGAGTTTGATTATGATAGGTGTCTATGAGTGACACTTATGGATTGGTTTGATATTTGAGGATGTCTTTTGAGACTCATAGATTGATATGAGTGATTGTGATATGATCGTGTGGAGTAGACCACATGGAATTCTGTGATGTGTTAGCTACTTGTGGATGATATATTGATTAATTAGGATGTTGATTGATGTGTTTATTGGATTTTTGGATTCCACGTTTTGAGTAGTAGTGCTTGAGCCTTATGTCTGAGT
Organism: Chimonanthus salicifolius; assembly: GCA_013350335.1. Classification (NCBI taxonomy): domain Eukaryota; kingdom Viridiplantae; phylum Streptophyta; class Magnoliopsida; order Laurales; family Calycanthaceae; genus Chimonanthus; species Chimonanthus salicifolius. The sequence continues at coordinate 51,346,198 of CM023535.1, read as the reverse complement.
GTGATGGGCCGCACTGTATATGTAAGGACCCGGAATTTTACATCCTCATTTTATATAATTTATTTGTCATTTAAATAAAATATATGATTTTGGTCCAAATAATGAAAATATCAATTAAAGAAATAAGGGAAATTAAATTCCCCTCAGACGACACATCGACTTGGTCGATGTGTCAGCAAAGCTGAATATTTCCAGATGATGCATCGGCGGGATTGATGTGTCGGGGAAAAAAAACTAATATTCAAATCTGAGGTATAAGTTATCAGAATGATACGTCGACTTGGTCGATGTATCGGGAAAAGATAATCAAATGAATCAACACATCAACAAAGTCAATGTGTTGAGTAGCCAGAATGTCTTCAGCCGACGTTCTTTCTACCACCATCCAAACTCTTCATTTTTCTAATGCATGCGCATTCACAATGCCTCTTCCATTTTCTAATCACTCAATTAAGAGTCTAGGGAAATAAAAAATAGAAGAGAAAAAGAAGAGAAAACGAAGGGAAAGAGAATAAAAGAAATAAAGAAAATGAGAGGGAAAATGGTGAAAAGGAAAGAAGAACGAGAGTGCCTAACCACCTCTCTCACTCATTCGAGTACACCTTATCACTCACATCTCAGCCCCCAACTTGACCATGAACCTTTTCACCTCCTCACGGACTTCCTCTATTCCGAGAAAGGAAGGAGAGACCAAGCAAAGGGAAAGAGAAATCGAGCTAACAAAAAGGGTGGAGAGCAAAGAGACAAGGGATATAAAATTACATCCATTCGAGCAAACCTGAAAATCAATCGAGGTAGGTGAATTACTGATAGTTTTCAGTAAGTCAATAACACTAGGTTGTTTAAAAAATATGTGTGCATAGGTTTGGAAAGAAAAAACCCAAGAATGATAAACAACGAGTAAAGGGAAGCCATGGATGATGGGTCCATGAATTCTGACTCAACCCAGTCGACATATCGACTTTATCGGTGTATCGTCTGGGATGAGTATCCAGCAAATGGACTGAAAGAAAGTAAACCCAGGACAACACATCGACAAAGTCGATTCTCGGCCTGGGTATGATATAAATGGAAATCGAAATGAACGAATAACCAATTAATCCCAGAGCAACCCATCGACTAAGTCGATATGTTGGTCTGGGCATGACTGAACTTCAAAAGAGTTGTGAAGATGATGAAATTACACTGGGAAGATATATCTACCTGGGTATGATAAAATAAAATAGAAATTAGTTCCAGTACGATGTATTGACCAGATCGATATGTCCACTTGGAAATGAAATAATCGGTTTAAGTGTACTAAAATAATATACAGACAAAGACTAGTTCTCGGACGATACATCGACAGAACCAATGTAGCGACTTATGAACAAAGATGGAATATAAGTTCAAATAAACCAAAAACCCAGAAGAAACATGTATCGATTTGATCGATATGTATGGTTGGAGAGCGGTGGACGATGTATCGATTATTTCGATGTATCGGTAAAAGCATATATAGATGTATCGAGTGGATCGATACATATAATCGGGAAACAAATGATGACTTAAGAAATTGATAAATCAAATCATGAGGATATGTCGACAGACTCGACATATCGAATGTATGAACCATTGGATATATCGACTGGGCCGATATATGGGACCCGAAGAGGGACTGGAAAATGTGAACTAAAACAAACAAAGTCCAGTCAACATATCGAGATAATTGATGTGTCGACTGTGTCCAGTGGCGATATATCGACAGTGTCGATATGTTGGCCTGAAACAGAGACGATTTAACAAGGTTAACATATCTGTTGTTAAAATCAAATATAAGTGGAATATTTTAGGTCTTGGAAATCATACAGTAGACCTTTAGGTCTGGTTTAGACCTACACCGATTAGACAAGGATTTTATGTGTTAATCATCTATAAAGTACGATTTGAACATGTACATGGACAAAAGGAGTCAAGGGTGATTTCAACACCGTTCGAACAAACGTGTGAATATCCTTGGTTGCTCACTTTCGATCAGGTAGGAGTTCCTACTTTATTGAAGCACAATGAAGTGAATAATTTTGTTATATGTTACGTCTTCTAAAAGCATAAATATGGATTTATGAGATTCATATTTTATTATGTACATGGAAATGATTTTGATGAGAAATTATGGAATTTATGATTTTGTCATCATGTTTTCACACATTACCTCATGCATGGTTGCATGGGAGGGTTGAAGGCACTGAGCCAAGAAGAAAATGTCCAGACCTCGCTTGGACTCATGTAAAATGTTATAAAAATATTAGACATTGGCCCCGTCCCTTGATGTGAATGTTACGGCATAATTGGGCCAAAGAGCTCCTGGGTAGGTCCCAAAACCCTGCGCAGAGGGAGAAGACCACACTCCGTCGATAGTCTCAGTTAATTTGTGGATGAATAACAGCACCCTGGTGGTCGCCGCCTCAAATGTTGTGGACATAAGTGGCCAATATTGAGAACTATCATTCGAAGTGATTTGTTATGATCTGATGCATGGTAATGGGTGGGAATGTCATTGATGCATGGCACCCAGGGCATATCATTCTATGATTTCTGAGTTATCAAACTTGATACATCTTCTATCTTATATTTGAGAAGTATGTGTTGATTATACTTTGAGATTTCTTCACTATTATCTTTATTATATGATATTATGAGATTCCACACTTTGTGCATTTTTGTGATCGGAATTTCTTGCTGGGCAAGTTGACTAAATCCGTACATTTTTCCCCTAGATGTTAACACAGATCAGGGTAAAGGATTTCCATCCTTGCTATTGAAAAGTTGGTATTGTAATTCTGCAAGTATTTATTTCCGCACGTTTATTTCACAATTGTTATTCTAGTACACGCATAAATATTTGGTGGATTCACCCACATGTGTGATAGAATTGGGCCATTCGATGGTTGAGTCTTCGGATTGAATTTGGCTCGCGTCGTGACATATCCATCCCTTTTTTCGTTTTAAAATATACATATACTCTAATTTCATCAATGGAAAAAGGGCGGGTCGTTACAACATAATCACGTGTGACATGTGTTTATGGACAACATCACCTGTCAGATTATTGATTCGTGATTAGTGGCTTGTGAGATAAGGATGTCATGTGTGAAATTTGATTAAGAGCGTGACACTTATCTGTCTTTTGATGGGGATGTGTGAGACCAAAAGACCCAATAATTTGGTGGGCGTGTGAGGAGTAGGCAGGTGTGAGATGGGAAGGCGAAATACGTTGTCAAGCTACTACACTGCAAGGCTCCGTCACTGTCGTGCTACAGTGAGGGGTGAGGTTATCACTAATCTCATATCAAGAGCAGATGATGAACGCATTATCTATGATATGGATTGAGAGTATCATTGTGCCAAATGAGGTGAGAACTATTGGTTAATAGTAAAATGTTACAGTGTATCGAACTGCAGTCTTTGGTTGGTTGATCTAATATCCGAGTGCTTAGAACTATGATATGTTGGTGGATATGGGTGACAAGAGTATGATATCAAGATGACACGTTTAGGTGGGCTATGTTGTGGTGTTCATACGTGAGTTGTCTAAGTGATGTCGAGTGGTGTTGGATATCCTTTTTTTTTTTTAATATTATCGAATGCGGGTCTCCTATTGTTTTATTGTACCCCTACTGAGCTAATGATTCGTGGACAAGTGAGGCTCACTCCCTAATAGTTTTTCAAGTGATAGTCAAGGAATGTCGGAACGGACTCTCTGAGGTGGTGACGTGGTTCTGAGTCAAGGATGACTACCTTTGACAGACGACTCTTTATATGTATTTTATTTGAGGGTTGTAATTATTGATTTATTATTGTAACCCTTGAAATTTAAGATTGTAAGCATGTAGCTCATACATGTATTGTATTATGATCAGTTGTGTTGTTTTAAAAAAGACAAAGAAAAAAAGTCTCAGGCGCCCTTCACAGGGCAAGTCTTTATAGTCTATTTTTCAAAAATATAAATTTTATAATTTTTCGAGCTCGAGAACCTTGGTTATGATTTTTATCACGACTACGCGCAGAATAAAACAGATAGGTCTGAAACTGAGTTTTCCAACATTCCACCTTAAAACACCTTTAATAATATCCTTTATAATTTTGTCCAGAGATGTAAAATTCGCCCATGGGGGTTTTGAATGAATTAGAATTTTAGAAATCAGGTTCTCAACCATAAAAATCGAATTTAGGAACTAAATCCACAACATCCACGGTCGATTTCAACAATAGCACTCGATGATGGTAACACAGTGGTATTTTGTTTAATTGAATTGTTTTTCCTCTCCTCCATAGCCATAGTCAATTTCACACCAGAGAGGAAGAGAGAAAATTAAATAAGAAATTAGAAGAAGAAAAAGAGAAATTCGACCATAAGTAAGAAGAGAGTAGGAGGAGCCCTACGATTTTCACCCAATCATTTTGTTCCTAGTGAAACTTCGAACAAGGCTTCTCCCATAAGGATTATTTATAGATTATGTAAAGTGTGCAAACGAGGCCTACTAATAAATTCTATTTTTTCTCTAGTGTGTTTTCAAAATACATTGTAATAATTAAACACACAATCAATAAAATTTTTAATTACCCAATTAAATTAATTTACCCACATTAACGATCCACTAATTTGGATTGGATTATTACAGGGTCATTACATCACTCTTCCATTGTTACTTATCTGTCGAAGAAGCAAAGTACAAGAATTTCATCACTTGACATTGTCATGCAAATAGAATACACAGCAAGAATGAAATTATTAGTTGCAAAAAACAAGATTTCTAGATACATCAACCAAATAGAACCACAATATTTTATCAAAAATGGAAAAATAAAAAATATATGCGCACTGCACTAATCAAAATGATAGATCTAAACAGATGAAACTTTCTTACTTATTAGGCTTGAGTTAACCAAGAAATTGTAAAAAACAGTGAATTCTCTTGAATCTCTAAGGATTTTCGAAGATATCTCACAAAGTTGTGAGAAGGTCAAAAAGAATAATAAGATGGAAGAAAGATAGGAGTGTAGTCGTTGTTTTGAAGTAAAGAAATGTCACTTTGAAATCTTCTTAATAACGTCTATAAATCAGGGTTGTTGAAAATATTAAATCTAACTGGACAATATACGTTAGCGCATAAGGTTATAAACAATACTATTCAATGCATTATGATACTGCAGAGCATTGCTCAATAAATCAATAAATCAAATTGAGGTGCATGTCTCTGAATGCTTACAGATCTGAAGAGGGTTGGTGAGTCTTAAATATGGGCTAATAATGATAATATGCACTATGTTTTGAAATTATGCGCTAGAGATGGATAGCGTTGCCAGTATAACGCTAGTAATGCAATTTTTGTGCTAGTGATGGATAGCATTGCAGTTTATGCACTAGTTTATGTGCTAATTTTGACTAAGACTATTGTGTTACTTGGTGAGTAGAAGCACATTTAAAAAGAAACTTCAATGTATACTAACATATGAGGTTTTTCTCGTCTAAAAAAACTTGAACGAACATACATGAGATCTAACCAATTTTTTTTTTTAAATAATCAGATAAAAATTTACAATTTTTGAACTAATTTTGTAAAAAATCTCATAAAGCATTAATTTTCAAGAAAGGAGCTTTTGAAGGTTTCCTACTTTTTACATTTATCCATTATCCTTTATGACTGTAAAAACTGAAAACTCTTTTTGGACAGGCCAAGTACATTTTTGGATAAAGGAAAGATTCTCTCTTAAGTCCCACCTTTGTCTTTTATCTCATTTGTCATTTTATAGAGAAGCCCAAACATTTGCCTCGCTCTGTCTATTTTCTCCAATGCCCAATTTTGTCGTTTTGAGGTTGAAAAACATATTACTCTAGTCATTTGTCAAATTTCAATTAAAATTTCCATTTGAATTAAAAATAAAATTTCTCATAATAATGCTGCATTTTTTGAATAAAAATAAAAAATTAAGAATTGAACAAGTTTTTGATTGATACTCTTTTTAACTTATTGTTTGTTAAAATAGAAAATTATAGGTAGAGGTGAAGATATAATTTAAAAGAGAAATTAAAAGTAGTTTTATCTTTATCAGTCTCTAAAAATATTATTTAACGTAGAAATTGATTTACTGATGTACCTTTCATATAACGTTAAAAACAACTAAAACAACTAACGAGTTGGAATCTTCTTTTTACCATATTCAGATGCATTTTAGGTACTCCATGACTGATCAAGCTTCGCTTTACTCAACCCTAACATGTTCACTTAGATGATTGGCATACCCCGTTGCGGCTTGGATATGACCTTGATGATTTATTTATTTTTACTTTTCTTTTCTAAATTTGTATAAGAACATTTGATAAAAAAATTCATTTTGCAACATTTGGTAAAAAAATTATTCTCCTATCTAACTGTGAGCATCTTACATCAAATATAATTATTGCAACTATCGAGTGTGTGCGCAGTAGTTAAGCTAGAGTGGGTTTGTTCTTCATGTCCGGCATTGCCCCTGCCTACCTCCAACTTAAGCGGCTCGCTGTGTGGTCTAGACAATGTGGCTTCCGGAAGATTGGTCTTGGTAGATAATATACTTCAAAGATACTCTCATTGTAAAAATAATATTGCTATAAAATTAGGTGAAAAGGAAAATGGCACTTCATTTTCCAAAATATAGGAGGTCGATATGAATCTCTTGTTCATTAAATGATTTTTATTTGAAATATGTACTTGCAACACTATTTTTTTCTAGTTCTCATTGAATGCAGTGGCTGCTTAGAATTTTAAAATTCACATGAATAAGATACATAATTTAGTTCTAATATATGAAGTGTCAAGTATTATGATTTTTGACATTGCCATGCTTTCAATGTTTGCTACAATGGTTTGGATGCATATAGTATTAAAGTATCTTAACATAATTTTCGAATGTACCAAAATGTTATTACTGCTTATATTATAGAGTACCAAAATTATGGTCAAAGACACAATCACATGATATGTTTAATACTTATTGTAAATTAACATGCACAAAAATTGAAATTATCCAAAGATGTGCCATGTTATAAACGGCCTTTTGTTGATAAGCTAATTTAGAGTAAATATAGAGTACAGAGGAAACCTTTAAAAAATTTAAAACTCTTAAAATTCAATTTTTGATATTACTTATGCTCTAAAGTTGTGAGCCAATTATGTGTAGGCTGACATTTAGAGTTGGAGATTGTGTTTTTATATCTTTAATAGTCCATATGATTCTTCTTGTTTATGTTATAGAAAATAAAGGATGACTCATTTTGAAGGAAAATTAATATTTCTATGTTGATATTATTAAAATTAATATTTAAATATTTTCTCAAAAAATCAAAACCTATACATTAGCTCAAAAAATCAAAACCTACACATTAGCCTATTTCGAAAGAAAATTTTATCTCTACTATTATAGAATATAGACCATGTAACTTGGCATCATGTTCTACTAAATTAATTATTATTTTTTTGCAGGGATAGGAAAATATTGTGGCTATTCTTGAGGATATTTTAGTCAGTTCAAAAGATGGATGGAACTTGGGTCAATTTGGTTTCATTTGATGATTTTGACCTTTCTATATTATATTGGGATATAATTTCTGCTTCTGAAGGAGATTAGATAAACTATCTTATCTCTAACCATGCTAATGGAAATATTAAATTCATATCATTGATGTCATCCAATTATAGACATTCGAATCTTATCCTCGTTAAGTTTCATTTTCTGTTTTGTTCATTTGGGTGGTATTCCCACACATGAATGATAACGCTATTTGATTCAAATCAATGAATTGCTTGCTTAGACATCCATTTTTATTCTTTATTTTTAAAAAAAAATGGATAATCACTAATGGGATCATAGGATTGAAGGAATATGCAGACATGAAATTTTTTTACTTCATCTAATTATTATAGTTTTAGTTGTTTTGGTCTTTAAAATACATGACTGACTTTTTAATAACACATCTAATACAAGCAGAGTGACTAAATGAGGATGAAATTTTGTCCATCTTTTATGTATGTTGTCCTCCATATATTGTACAGAGAAAATCATCTTCTCAACCAAACACAAACAATAATATTGAAAACAGAAAAAAGAAACAATAAAGAAAAGCAAGCCATAATGCAAAGATTTATGCGGTTCTCTTTTGGTAAGTCCATGGAGTTCAAACCTATCAAGTATGCTCAAAGACAAAACGAAGAAGAGATGACTCTCATTACAGATGTGCTACTCTTTATCAGTCTGACAAAACGATGATATATACTAGGGTAATGATTTTCACACCAGCAACTTTGATAGTTGCACACCATAACAAAAGAAAATCTCATTATTACCCTTTTTCTTCCTTTCCTTTGAAAGGAAGTTACACCTTAAATAACAAAGGGTAATAATGAGATTTCCTTTTATTATGGTGTGTAACTATCAAAGTTGCTAGTGTGAAAATCATTACTTTATATACTACTCTAATTAGAGTTTATATAAGAGATGTCATGTTAAATACAATATTTCTTTAAAAGAGTTTTGGATTGGATACTTGCCCCCAGATAAGGAGATGTTGTCCTGCTTTGGCCCTGTGAGCTCAGTGCAGAGCTCGACATGTAACTCAATCAATAGTACATCTCTGATGATCAAATTCTACAGAATCTAACAGATATAATACTGCGACTGTGATCTCCAATGTGATTTTACACCTATTTTCAATGGGCCATTTCATCCACCCATGTTGTGGTTCATGCGATTCTTTGGTTCATGTTTGTCCGCATTCTCCCTTGCATAACTCTTTTTGATCATATGCTATGCCCCTAATTCTCTAACAAGACAATTGGCAATATGAAAAGTTAGGTATCCTATGTATCCATATTTACTTTATTATTTAAACTTTATAGGATTCAATAAATACAAAATGGAGTGGTTCGACAACAAGGACACCATTCTACAACTAATAAGTTCTAGTAGATACATATCTTGCTTTTATCTTGTGACCATTATGTGACCCATTAACATCACATCATAACAATACGTATTAGTACAAACTTTTGTTCTGAGCAAATTGAAAGGAAAGAAATAAAAGTGTTATCATTGGGGGTCCGGTCGACATTCAGCCCAATTTAACTATTCTTAGTTAGACGTTTTTATGAGTTATAATTGATTGAAATGAATTTCTTGGTATTGGTGATGATAATTATGAAAAAAAAAAAAATTCTATGAAAAACATATAAATTTTTAAATCAACTTTTATTGAATATAAGAATATAAATTTATTTAGATAAGTTAAAATTATTGAAAATAAATAATAATAACAATAATAATAACAATAATAATAAAACTGATAATCAACTTTAGGTACATTGGAAACCCTTGTACTTTAATGGAGGAGCTTGCAATTATCTTATTATGGTGATTCCTTTGTATCCCTGCAGACAAAAAGGTGAATTGAGTGACTTTACACTTAGTGCACTCCAAAAAGATGGTCCCTGGTGCGCATGTTAGAGGCACCAAATGCTTGAAGAAAGATACAAAGGGCGGCTTGCTTCCTTTATTTATTTTTATTCCCCATTGCATCCGTGTGACCATTTATGTTGGAATATGACTCAATAATAAGCCACTTGTCTAATGCAAGCTATTCCACGTGTCCCTTTGCTTCTCTTAATGGAGGTTGCATAAAGACTTTTAAGAAATTTATGGGTTTCAACAAAAAGCTACCCAATACTCAAATCAATCTCGACCTCTCCACGAGATCTAAATCTTGTGCATGCATCACCTTTTGTCATCGCTTAGCCTTTTAAGATCCTATTAGCATCAATAAATTGGGTCAATTTTGTTTCTTCCTCTATAATATATTTAATCATTTTTATTGATTATAAATTAATTCTTATAAGATAATTTGCAAAGATCTATTTATCTTTTATTTCAACTGTAAAAATAATTTTTTACTATTCAAATCTTGTGCATCAATTGCAAACTTTGTCCTCTAACATCATATATATCTAAAATGTCTTTTAAGTAAATTCTTTTGAAAGTCCCTTTCACATGGTGATAGAACAAGATTTGATCCTATAGGGAGGGAGGGGTGGTGAATAGTGAATCACAATTTCCATAGTGTTTATAAAGTTCTTGATTATTTTAAGTGAAGCGGAATGTAAATACTAATAAAGAGATTTATTTAGTGTGATAAGTTGTTTATAACTTCTTTAAACGATCACACTAAGTTTATAACCCTTTGCATAATGCCTGATTATCGATGCTTGTGCACGATGTGTTAAATAAGATAATCAATATGCGAAGTGATGTGTGTTGAGAAAAGTACTTGAATACTAAGTACAAATACACAAATATCAAACACCATAAGACCAAATTTATACTGGTTCGGTTAGCCAACGTACATCCACTGTTAGAACTCGCTCAACCTTGAGTTATCCCTAAATCCACTAAGTGGGGGCTTACATCCTCACAATTAGAGTAGGAATTCTACCTCACTCAATTGGTTGGGAATTCCACTCGCCACTGTGCTAGAGACGACGCTCTAGAATTTTATATAGTGGTTCCGGAGCCAATCCTCTTTAATCCACTTTTGGGACAAAAGTTTTAAAATAAAATTAAAACCAATAAGCACTTGCATTTGGAGCTCTTTCTCATTGATGTGCGCTTCTTGAAGATCCCACCCAATGTGTGCCGACGCTCCTCCTTGTAGTCGTCGTATAGCAATCACAATTCCAGGTTGACAAGGAAACTGGTTTCACCAGAGTTTTCCTAGTTTATTTTCCTTTCTCCTCTCTCTCTCACAAACTCAATCCATATGATTGGTTGTATTTGATTCCCCAAGTGTAAGCACGAGAGAGAGAGTGATCCTTCTATTGGCTCTTGTTTGAGCTAACTGATAATGATGAAGGTCCAATTGATTTGCCAAAGGATGCCCACTGGTTGCACAAAGATTGGTATTTATAGACACGACAACCAGCTGCAGGAACGACAATGTACCAACAGGTTGGGCGCACCGAAGGGTCGGTGACTAGAAATGTTATCATTCAACAACCCGGTCATTGCGCATTAATGCACTCCCAATGGTATAATTCTTTCCTGGTCGACATATCGGTGTCATCGATGGGTCGAAAGTCATGGCACTGAAAGGTCAGTCCATACGAGAGGCTCGGTGTGGGGCAACACCATACTGACAGAGTTTCAAGTCTAGAAGCTAGTCTTACCCAGACCGACATGTCGCCCTTTATTGAGGGGTCGGTCTTGGTACTCTTGATCGGTCTTGAGCTACCGCTATATCTGTTTTCTCACTATCCCACTTGAGTTCTAAGTTTCAGAACTCATAAATCTTTATTGAAGAGTCGTTGACCACGATGGGTCGTTTCAGCTTTTCACTGAGGAGTCAGTGCATACAAGACTCTCGATCAGAGGTACATCCAGAATGATAATTCTATGATCCAGAACCTATGTCTATCTGGCCAATCAGTCCTTGACCGCGATGGGTCGATCCTGTCTCTACCGAGAGGTCGGTGACAACGAATGGTCGAGCTGACAGTGAAACCAAATACATATTTCCAAAGGTTTTTAATGATTTTACCATTAGTTCAACTAAGCCTATGAAAGTCCTCTCTAAGGTGTGAGTACCACCTAAAGTCATCTATAGTCATTTACCTGTTTTGTGATTGCCATAACGATGATCTTCAATCCGGTGGAGTATGATCTTTAATCTTGCTCTTCTTGACTCTTCAAGCTTCTAGCAAGTACTTCTTCTCGAATCATGAAATTGACAAGCTTAGAGACTCAGCAGGCCGTGGCACTAACATCTTTTTAGATAAATAATTTATCATTGATAAATTATAAACAGTAATGGGCTGATATAATTATATTAAATGTATAAAAATTATATGGGTGAAAGACGAACAAAATTTTACTCTCATCGAGTCTTTCTTTCTTCACTAGATTAGCCATAAAAAAAAAAAAAGAAAGGGTTATCAAATTCAATTTTTCAATAGCTGAAATTACATACAATGATTGGTACATATAAAATGTCATCCACTATTTATCCATATGGTCTTTCACACATATAATCTAGCCACGTTAGTCCATTTATTTTCTATCAGGTGTTTAAACTGTATGTCTTACTAAGTTGTTGTGAAATTTTAATTACTCGCAAGCACACAAGTCATTTATAGTATAGATTTATGAGTGCGAGGTCAAACCCACATGGAATTAGGAAAATATATCTTTAAGAAAATATATTCATAAAATAAATCCAAAATCAATAATCAATGGAAATTGGTTTTAGATCTAGAAAATTAAGAATCCAATTAAAATAGTAGAATTAAGTTAGGAAACTTACAATGGCCTCAAATTTACTTAGAATAAGAAATTGAAAATCATACTTCAAATTTTAACCTAGTTCCCACAAATTTCAAGAATTTTATTAAAATTAATAAAAAAAATTATATACATATATACAATTGAATCGATCAATCAACGCAAGATGGCATCATATCCCATAAATTTAACAAAAACAAGATCGAGACCATGGAATTTACATAAAAACTCAATTTTAATTCAAGTCTTTCTTCAATTTAGTTTTCTAATTAATCTGAACCTTAGATCTAAATTAATCAAGCAATTCTATGATCTAAATACTTCATGTCCATAAAGAACCTTAGATTCTAGAAACTTAAATTAATCAAAGATCTAAATATTTTATGTCCAAATTAATTATCAAAGGGGGAGGAGTCGAGAAATAAAAAGAATCAAACCATCATAATAAAAATCGAAAATTGGATTGTCGAGAAATAAAAAGAATCAAACCATCATAATAAAAATCGAAAATTGGATTTTCCATAAATCTAAAAGCATATCTTGAATTTATTGATGGGAAAAGATAGACAATTACAATACATGGAATTTTTCTAGAAAGAAATAAAAGAACCTAGAAACTAGAAGCTCCACTTGAATTTTATCTTCTCTTCTCTCCTTCTGGCTTCCAACTTCAATGTACTCCTTGGCCTTTTGATCAATTGTCCCAATGCAGTGCTCCTCTATTTATAAGGTTTAAGAGACGATGGATTTAGAATGCAATTGGTGAAAATTTAGGAGAGAACCTCTCTTAGACGATTTTTGGAGATATTCTCCAAAAATCTCTCCCTCCATGATTTTCTCCAAAAAATTCAAATTCTACCTTGAGTAAGATTCCTCTGCTGACTTAGCTTGCTTTTCTAGAAATCCAAATCCTATCTGAACTTGATCTCCCTTTTATCTATCCACATCATCCTTCCATTAATTACAAAATTTGAATTTATGGGCTTCAATCATGGGCGTTTGAACTTTATTCATGGGCTTCTGGACTTGGACTTCTTTCATGGGCCCACCAGTGTTATGAATTTACCACAATTAAAATATGGATTTGAATTATGTTAATTTACAATGAATTCTAAATTTATGTTGTAAAATACATACACTTTCCAAAATTAGCTTCTTTTGCCCAATTTCTTCATTTTTCTTCAATTTTCACTTCTTTTCTTGAATCTCTGCATACCTCCTGTAAAACTCTAAAATCCCATTAATAATACAAAATAAACCTAGAACAAAAGGTAACTAGTCTAATATTCAGGAGTAAAATTATCATTTTTTCTGTGTTCATCATAAGTTATTTTATCATTTCAACTCTTTAACTCAAAAAGGGAACATTAGATATTTAATATACATTTGAACATAAAAGATAAAGGTAGATTTTGTAATTATAAAAATTATACAGTAACTTTTGCAATTGGGGCAAAATATTAGGGGACTTTGCAAATTACCTTTTATATAAAGATGAAATAAGAAGGAAAAAAAATGTTTTTTAATTGATTTAGCTCAAGTCCTATTTCAAACATGCTTTATTTTGAGCTTAGAATTACAAACATTAGTTGATGGTACTAGAAACAACATTTTTTTTCAATCCTCAATGATTTTGACTGCTAAAATTAAGTGGTTAAGTCTAATTCTAATTTGAAATGTATTTTAATTTAGTTTATAAATACTTAAAAAAAATAGATAAATGAAACCGTGATAGAGGCATCACGCTAATGGGCCTTAATCACATTGGTGCAAATTGATTTGGCATCCATGATCCAAATTGCCTAAGGTAGACAATATTGGACTCTGTCTAATAAACCTAATCATTTGTTAATCTAAGCCAAATACCAATTAGGCCCAAATAATCCAGATCAACCTGTAAACCCAAGCCCATATCCTAAACAGGCCTAATCCATATTCAAGCCCTATCCCCAAACTCTCTCCTACAATGCCAAGTGTCAAGTTGAGATTGAAAGGTCCAAAAGGTGGTGGAAAGGGTAGGTGGAGAAAGGAGGTGGAACAAAGAGTAGGTGCAATTGGCCTTCTTACTTTATTTGTTTTGTTTTTTGGGATTTAATCTTGTTCATTCAATAAGCCATGTGACAATTTCTAGGGTTGAGATAGAATGGTCAAAATTAGACTACATTCAATCTTAAGTAGGTTGCTTATTTTAGGAGTTTCATAGAGAGGCAAGGCCAATTGGGTCTTTTTGTATATTTTTATCTATAAATACCATGTATTATGATCAAATTTGATACAATTGAATAGAATTGAAGATTGGTGGACTCCCATTTTGCAAAAGAAAGTAAGTACCAGTTAATTTCTGAATTCAATTACTTCTAATGGTTTTCTCAGATTAGGTAGAGCATCATTCGAATTTCATCTTCTTCTCTTTTAATTTTCTTCAGCTATTTTCCATTATATTCAATAGAAAAGGCTTAATCTAATGAATTCCATACCTAATTTGAATTCCTAGAAAGCTTGTGCAATCGGTTTGGATATTGTTTTAGCAATTCTTTACCAAGGCAGAATTGTTTTACAAATCCATAATCGGCTGCGTGGGTCTTTTAAAGACCATACTCTGAAACCTCAAATCTACTGCAAATTTTCACAAATTCGACCTTAGGCCTACATCAGTTGATCATCAAAGCTTCGGATTTCTCATACTTGCAACTAGAACAAGGTTCTTCGGAAGATCATTTTTGTATCTAGATCAATTTTATTTCTCATTGAATCACACACATTTGATTCAAGTGTTGTTGTATTTTTGTTTCAAATTTTTTTTTTTCTGAACTTTGAATTTTCCTCGGACATTGTTGCTGTGAGCTGGTGTACTTAATCTAAAAATCCAACTAAGTCTCTGTAAAAACGCTATGTTGCAGAATTTTCTATGATCACTCAGAAAAGATAAAAAAATCTCTATTTTTTTTTACAGCAAATAGATCTTTTAGAGAGGATTCCAGAAATATTTTAATCTACTCAAATCGACCTTCCTAGCTCGAGATATCGTTGTTTTATCAGAACTGTTACAGATTGTCTTTCTTAGAGCAGACTGGGACATCTCTTTGGATTGTAAAAGATACTTCATGAACCAAACCATGTTCTAAAATTCTCAATTATTTACAGTCGTTAGATCTTTTCATGAGGTTCATTGTAATATATTAGTTTGCAATCAATCTGAGTTTCCTACATCGAGTTATTGCTGTTGTAGTGGACTGCTATCGAAACTGCAGAACAGTTTGCAGAATTATTTTTGGGCTCTGTAACAATCTTTATTTAGGTGATCAAATCAAATTGAAAATTTTCAAATTTGGAGGCTAGCTAGATCTTCTTCTCTAATTTCCAGAAATATAAAGATCTCTCTAAACCAAGTTCTGTAGCTCCATTTACAATTTTTTTCATCACAACACGTACAAAATGACAAATGAGAAACTGGGATTTCTGTTGTTATTTCTCTAACTTGCAGTATTTATTTGTGATATAATTTGGACTTCAATCAGTCTTAAATTTTCAAAGCAAGTCTGTATATGAATTTTTTCTTTTAGTTAAAATTTTGTGATTTTTACATGTTAGAAACTCTAGTTTGGATTTTTTAGTGACGAGTGCGTGGAATTTCCATACAACAAAATTGTTTTGGGCCAATTAAAGCACTGGGCAACTGTAATGCTGATTTTTTTTTGGCAATTACCTGACCTTTATTAATTGTTGGTTTTTTGTGTGGTTCGCTTTGAACATTACTATTGTTACATTTGAGTTCGCAACAAACATTTTCCTACTTTCAGGCTCTCTTGCTCGTTTGAGACTTCTATGAAACACAATTACTACACCAGACTAAATATGGGCAGAACAAGGCGTTATTCTTGAGAACATCACTATGTTGGTCTGAACCAACAATGAATATCAGGATGACAGGCAGTTAAGATGATTGACCTACGAGAAACAGTTGCAGCATTGGCAAGAGAAAATGGCCATCTTGCAGATTTGATGTAGCAACTCGTCCATGAACGTCGGCATACATCTGCATCCGTTAAGAGGTCACATGGTTCACGCCATGTATCACCTTGTGAATCAGACGGTCACATGCTTCACCCTCCAGATCATGACCAGCATCGTCACCACATTAGAGAGGACAATACCACATGAAGGTCATTTGCCAGTGTCTTCTAGAGGTATTTGTGTTGTTTTAGTTGGGTTAGAATTGTAATTTATATTTTCATGTATTGGGTATTTCTTTTTATTAGGGGTATGTCATTGTAATTCATTGGAAGGGATATTTCCACAGTAGCAACCCAACATTGTACGACAATCTATGAGCCCTAAGTCCTCATCTTTTAGATTCCACCCCAGGATCTCTGTCAAAAAGGCTATGCAGACCTTCAAATGCAGTTTCCTAGGACACAAGACATTGTGTCAAGTACCTTTGGGGGACTTACTGTGGACCTAGTACACCGTGATAGCAGCTGGTAGCGGAACTCAAAAAGGAGTTCTTCTCTGGGAGAGGGAGAGTATGACAACATTTGCACCACCCTTAAATAGTCTTAATGCAGAGATGGTTCTTAGGTGGATCCATTGACAGTGCATGTTTCTCCACTCAGTTTGTTATGAACTGTAGTACCTTGCACACATGCAAGCATTGGAGTAGCATTAAACTAATGATCGTAGGAGTAGCGTATTAAATTATGTGGATTTCAGACACCCGACCCCACCTATGACCGCAACCATCATCCAAGTCATGTAGATATTGACCTCCTCAGTTGGATATGATTTGTTGTCGTAGATGCAGCGCTTCCACGGTTCTTTCAACAAATTGAAGTTGTAGCACTTCCAACTTTTGTCATGAGGGAGTGACGCAAATGTATATTACCCAAGCCATTGGTGGACTCCTTCCACTTGCTAGTATTCTTGGTGGAGTTATTGATAATGGGCCTCAGTTGCTTGGTGTTGTACTTAAAATATTAAACTAGAGGACGAGTTTCTTTCGGAAGGGTGAGAATAATGGAGGCATCAAGCCTAATGGACCTTAATCACATTGGTACAAATTAATTTGGCTTCCATGATCCAAATTACCAAAGGTAGACAATTTTGGACTCCTTCTAATGAACCCAATCACTTTGTTAGTCTAAGCACAATTACCAATTAGTCCCAAATAATCCAGATCAGCCTGTAAATCCAAGCCCATATCCTAAACAGGCCTGATCCATTCAACCCACTAATCCAAGCCATATCCGTAAACTCTCCCCTACAATGAAAGTTTCAAAAGGAGGTGGAAAGAGTAAGTGGAGAAAGGAGGTAGAAATAGGAGGTGCAATTGGCCTCCTCACTTTATTTGTTTTATTTTTTAGGATTTAATCTTATTCATTCAATAAGCCTGTGGCATTTTCTAGGGTTGAGATAGAAATGTCAAAATTAAACTAAATTCTGTTTAAGTAGGTTGCTTATTATAGGAGTTTCTTAGAGAGGCAAGGCCAATTTGTTTTTTTGCATATTTTTCTATAAATACCATGTAGTATGATCAAATTTGATACAATTGAATAGAATTGAAGTTTATTTTCTGCAGAGAGGATTTCTCTTGAAACTCTGTGGAGTTGTTTGAAGATTGGTGGACTCCAATTTTCCCCAAGCAAGTAAGTACCAATTAATTTCTAAATTCAATTAGTTCTAATGGTTTTCTTAGATTAGGTAGAGCATTATTCAAATTTGATCTTATTCTTTTTAAATTTGTTTCCACTATTTTCCATTGTATTCAATTAGAAGAAGCCTAATGTAAAGAATTGCATAGACTAATTTGTATTCTTGGCAAACTTGTGCAATCAGTTTGGATAATGTTTGAGCAATTCCTTTCCAAGGTAGAATCCTTTTACGAATCCGTAATCAGCTGAGTGAGTCTTTCAGAGACCATACTTTGAAATCGTAAGTCTACTATCGAATTTTCACAAATTCGACCCTAGGCCTGTATCTCAATTGGGCCAGGCCAAAGTCCATCCACCAAAGTCTAAGAAGTCCGCAGGCCAGAATCCAAGTTGTCCACAAGCCTAAGCTCTAAAATCTAGAGTCCAAATCCTCAAATCTAAGCCCAAACCCAACTCCATTAGGAAACCCTAAGTCCACATACGACCATCCTAATCTCTCAAACCCAAAGTCTATACGGCCTCCACTTTATTCCAAACAAATCCCATCGATACACACTCATCCTATGTTTGCGCCAACTCTGCATTTAGAAAACCCTAAACTTCCATTACATAATACATCATGCGCATAACACTTATCCAAAAACCCTAAGCTTTTACTCCAAGTCTTACATCCGTATCCACTTCCTAAACCTTCTCCATACGGCTCCTTTCCTAAGTAATCTCCATTCCATACTGCCAAATCCTAAAAACCTAATGTCCATGCGCATAAAACAATCCCTATACAGTCTCCATCCGTTGCCACTTCATTGCTTGTTGAACAATTCAGAAAACCTAGATTTCCATGCATTCCATACGGCTACATCTTATCCAAAATCTCCACATACCCATATCCTTACTTGGTACACACGATATTCCAATTGTGAAAGCTTTAGCTGTTCCACCCTATCGATCAAGAAACCTATACTGCTAAGCCTCTCCATTAGTTGCACAAATCCTAGCCCTTCATTCCAATTAACTCATCTCAACCATCCATTCCATCCCTGAAATCCTATAAAAATATGCAATGGGCTGAAGTAAAATTCAAATTTGGACTTTGGAACTCAAGGGCTAGGCGTGGACAAGTAGAGGAGGAAAAGAAAAGAATAGAAGAAATTCTAATGATCACATTGGATTAGTGACATTAAATTTTATCTTATTTTTCTTGTATTCTTTGATTTCCAATTCTAAGTATTGTAATTCAAACTCTATGTAAGATTCAAAGTGCAATGAAATATTTAGGATCTTGTTTTCCTATTATTTGATGTTGTGTGATGAATGTCCTACACTCAATCTACGTTCTAGAAATCTAATGCTATGATCGTATTTACCACCCCACTCTAGAATTGGATGCAATGAAAATTTACCCTGTTTTGGTTTCTAAGGCTCTTATCCTGTAAGAGTGCAATGAAAATTTAGTACCAGAAGAGGGGCCTATCTTCTTCATTCAAGTCTAAGGTCCATTTTTAGACTTTCATAGTTTTAACTCTTGAATTATTCTAATGGATGGCATGAACACAATGTTAATTAATTTACGCGAGCTCTACGTTCTAGGCTTTAATTTTTTCAATAAATTTGGAAATACAATGCCACCTTGATTTCTTAAATCCAATTCCACGGTACCATATGTATTCTATTCGATTTATTGATTCTTTATTCTTATAAATACGATTCAATAACAGAACTAGGTTAAAATTATTTTATTTACATCTTAATTTTGTTCTTTTAATTGAAAGGTGGTTGTTTATCATTTATAGATGTGTGTTTTTTATGAAAGATAAAATTTCATAATGGTTAAATTTTAATTTTAGATGATGACTCCATATTGGATTGATTTTAGGAATTTAGAGAGTTTCTAAACTAATGTAATATTTCTAGTGATTAGAATCTTGATTTTCATGATTAGATTATTTCTAGGATTTAATTTTCTTGAACTACACAATTTCAATTTCATATATTTATTTTTTCATATATTTTGAATGTTCCTTCTAGGATCAATCTCGCACTCAGTCACTATATTATTTCAAAACATATATTTTGCATTGTTATTTTTAGAATTTTCTAATTTTGGTAACACTTTAAAATTTGAAGTTTCTGAAAGTTCCCTTGGGAGCTAGAACACCATTGACCAGAGAGGACGGGGGGGGGAGGGGGTGAATAAGTCAATTTAACAATCATTCGTCCTTTTAAAAAATACTTGATTAATTAGTTTAAGCGCAGCAAATACAACAATCGAGTGTCTCTTAGGAAATGTGATTAAACAATCAACACAAGAAAATATCTCTAATACCATAAGCACAAGGACTCAAGATATATAGTGGTTCGGTTAGCCAACCTACATACACTGCTAGGACTTGCTTAACCTTGAGCTATCCCCAAATTCACTAAGTGGGGAATTACACCCTCACAAATAGTGTAAGAATTCCACCTCATTCAATTGGCTTGGAATTCCACCCACCACTGTGCTAAAGACGATGCTCTAGAGTTTTTTATAGTGGTTCCAGAGCCAATCCTCTTAATCCACTTTCGGGACAAAGGTTTTAAAAACAAAATTAAACCTAGAAGCACTTGCCTTTGGAGCTTTTTCTCGTTGATGTGTGCTTCTATAAGATCCACCCGATGTGTGCCAACGCTCCTCCTTATAGCCGTCGTATAGCAATCACAATTCCAGTGTGTCAAGGAAACTGGTTTTACCAAAGCTTTCCTAGTTTATATCTTTTCCTTCCTCCTCTCTTTCTCTCTTTCAAACTCAATCAATAGATTGGTTGTTTATGAGTCTCAGGTGTAGGCACAAGAGAGTGACCGTTCCTTAGAGTGTGTGACTCTTCTCAGTTCAAGGAAGATGATAAAACGATCACACAACACTTATATATATAGAGGAGTTTTCAAAAACTGTCCAGTACCGATAAGTTGGTGTTCATATTTATTACCGTTCAACCATCCGACCATTGGACATTAAATACAGTCCCAACGACATTATTAGTTCCCAATCGACAGGTCGGTGTCACCAATGGGTCGACAGTCATGGCACCGAGAGTTCGGTCCATACGAGAGGCTCTGTCTGGGACAACACCATGCTGACAGAGTTTCAAGTCCAGAAACTAGCCTTACCCAGACCGATCTGTCGCCCTTTACAGAGGGGTCGGTCCTGGAACTCTCGATCGGACTTGAAATATCGAGATGTCTATTTCCTCGAGAGTCCATCTGAGTTCTATGTTCAAAAAGTGATAAGTTATCATTGACGATTCGTTGACCACGAGGGGTCGTTTCAACCTTTCACCGAAGGGTCGATATATACGAGACTCTCGATCAGAGGTATACCCAGAATGACACTTCTACGTTCCAGAACCTTTGTCAATTTGGCCGACCAGTCTTTTGACCAAGATGGGTCGATCCTATCTCTACCGAAGGGTCGGTGAGAACGACTGGTCTAGCTAACAGTGAACTTAACTCATATTTCGAAGTTCACTTCCAGTTCACTGCCCAACATCCTCTCTTAGGCTTCTTATGGTTTTATCATTTGTTCAACTAAGCCTAGAGACAGTCCTCCTAAAGTATAGGTACCACCTAAAGTCATCTATGGTCAAATACCTATTGTAATTGCCATAGATGATGAGCTTCAATCCGGTGGAGCATGATCTTCAATCTTGATCACCTTGAGTCTTCAAGATTCTTAGCAAGTGCTTCTTCCCGAGCCATGGAATTGACAAATATAAGGACTTGGCAAGCCAGGGCACTAACAATCTCCCCCTTTGTCAATTTCATGACAAAACCTAGAAGCTAACTCAGTTACAAATCCACCCTTATTACATCACGTTTGAATACAAAATATTACATCAATTACATGTACATAATAAATTGGAAAAATAAGACTATGATCTTCACATATTCTTGTTCAGCTTGGTTCAAACCATGATTTCCTGTTTCAGCACATAAGCAAGCAACACTAAACAATCATTAGAGGGGTTAGTCCAAAACATAGATACGCATACATGGACTAGACAAGATTAGCATTTCAAACTCCCCCATAAACCAATGATTTCTCCCCCATTTTTTTTAGTTTGATCTCCCAAACTCCAAGCATAGACATATGTCCATTGGCTTCGTCATATTCCTCCCTTCATGGCTCTTTCTTTCTAGAGGCTCAAGCACTTAGGTTCACCAATTACTTCACCTAATTTCTTTTGATATCTTATAGCTTCTACTAATTTCTCCCCCATTTTGTCATACAAATGACATATATTAGTAGGCACACATCAGCAGTACTTCCACTATGGACTGCTCCCCCATAGTTCGAAGCATACTCCTAATTTATTTGCCCCTGCACAAACTAAGTTCCACCTTAGTTGATTTCTTCCATGGGACAACTCATTTACCTAGCTTCCTTAGAGTCTTCTCCCCCATTCTCCCAGCTATCTTTTGTAGCTTTCTTGACTCAACTCCCCCATAAACTTAGATGCCTCTAAGTTTATTTTTCTTCAAGCTTTCTTTCAAACTTGCATTCACCTTCCTTCATAAATTGTCATGACCAGTGACAACAACTAATCAGCACATATTTTGTACTCCCCCAAACTCCAAGGATGTGTGCAACCTTAACCCGATCCCTATCTCCCTAACAACATGCATGTTAGTCTATTTAAACAAAATCCTGTTAACAATAAACATGAGATAGAAGGCATTCCATAAATTGGCACACACACTAAGACAAACTATATCATTTCATTGATAAACAAAATGTGCATTCAGTACATATGGTTTAGGAAGGGGGGGGGGGTGTGAAAGTTCCCATTTTCATTGTGCTAGAACATCGTAATTGACTCGAAAGAAGGGGGGGGGGGGGGGGGGGGGGGGAATAAGTCAATCCCAATTTTCATGGTGTTACAAATTTCTTGATTTTTTGAAGTGTAGCTGATTGTTTAATGAAGAGATTTGTTTAGTATGATAATTTCATTAAGCGGTTATACTAAGATTATGACCCTATACATAAACTTTGATTATCTATGCTTGTACACAATGTGTATAATGAAATAATCAATATGCAAAGTGATGTGTATTAAGAAGAGTACTCAAATACTAAATACAAACAAACATAGATCAAACACCATAAGACCATTTTAAAGTGGTTCTGTTAGCCAACCTACATCTACTGTTAGGACTCGCTCAACCTTCAGCTATCCCCAAATACACTCAGTGGAGACTTACACCCTCACAATTAGAGTAGGAATTCCACCTCACTCAATTGGCTGGGAATTTCACCCACCACTGTCGAATAGGAATTCCACTTATCTATTTGGCTGGGAGTTCTACCCACCTCTGTGCCGGAGACGCCGCTCCAGAATTTTTTATAGTGGTTCTGGGGTACCTCCCATTAATCCACTTCAGAACAAAGGTTTTGAAAGGCAATTAAAACCAAGAAGCACTCTCTTCTGATGTGTGCTTCTTCGAGATCCCACCCATGTATGCCGACGCTTCACCCCTTAGCCGTCGTTTTAGTAATCACAGTCCAAGGTGTCAAAGAAACAAGTTCTACCAAAGGTTTCCTAGTTTATGGTTCTCTCCTTCTCACTTTCAAACTCATTCCTTAAATTGGTTGTTTATGAGTTTTTCATCAACTTTCCTCTCTCTTTCACAACTTAATCCATTTGATTGGTTATATTTGATTCCCCTAGTGCAAGCACAAGAGAGAGAGTGATCCTTCTGTTGGCCCTCGTTTAATCTCACTGGTAAAGATGAGGGTCCAACTGATCCGTCCGAAGGATAACAACTGGTTGCATAAAGATTGGTTATATAAAGAAGGGAACCAGTTGCTGCAACGGTAATATATCGATAGGTCAAGCGCACCGTGGGGTCGGTGACTAGAAATGTTACCGTTCAACAACTCGACCGTTGCGCAATAATGCACTCCCAATGGTAATATTCTTTCTCAGTCGATATGTCGTTGTCACTGATAGGTCGACAGTAATGGCACCAAGAGGTCACTCCATAAGAGAGGCTCGGTCTAGGACGAAAGCATGCTAATCGTAGTTTCTAGTTTAAAAAACTGTTACCTAGAACAACCTGGCTCCCTATACCGAGGGGTCAGTCCTGGCTACTCTCGATCGGTCTTGAACTACCGATATGTCTGTTTTTTCGAGATCTCACCTGAGTTCAAGTTCTATGACTCATAGATCTTGATCGAGGAGTCGTTGACCACGAGGGGTCATTTTAGCCTTTCACCGAGGGGTCGGTGCATACGAGACTCTCGATCAGAGACTTTCACAGAATGACAGTTCTATGATCCAGAACCTATGTCAATCTGGTCGACCAGTCTTTGACCACGATGGGTCGATCCTGTCTCCATTGAGGGATAGGTGAGAACGACTGGTCGAGCTGACAGTGAAATCAAATACATATTTCCAAGTTGGGTTCTAATTCACTATCAAGCTTCCTTTCTATGCTTTTATGATTTAACTATTTGTTCCACGAAACCTAGGGATAGTCCTCTTTAAGGTGTGAGTACCATCTAAAGTCATCTATGGCCATATTACCTATTTTGTGATTGCCATAATGATGAGCTTCAATCTAGTGGAGCGTGATCTTCATTCTTGATCACATTAGGTCTTCAAGCTTCTAAAAAGTGTTTCTTTCCGAGTCATGGAATTGACAAATATAGAGACTTGGCCAAGCCGAGGCACTAATAGGGGGCATCATGAATGCTTAGTCAAAATATTAAAAGTATAGCTTTTCAAAAACCATGAAGAACTATCCTGAGCAGGGCCATCCTGAGGAGGTGCTGGAGGAGAAGGAGACTGAGAATCTAGAACTTTATCAGAGAGGGAGCCAGCAAATACTCGATCATGGACAATCAATCTAATATTATCTAGACTTCTTTCAAGGTAGTCTATCTCCTTTCAAGTCTGAAGACCCTCCTGCCCAGATTGACGTTCTCTTGAGGGGGATACTGATATTCTTCTTCTTCCTCAAAGTCTCTCAAAAAATCCTCAGAACTGTGACTTTCCTTCTCACTGGTGTCATCAGTGATAATGACATGGTCTTCATTACCAGTTCTAGGACTATTCTCCTCTTCTGCATCTTCTCTCCTTTCTTCACGTCGTTCTACGACGAAGATGACTTCCTTATCAATGATGGGGTTTTCTTCGACCTCTGGTTGGGTTCTCTGGTGAGAACTGTGTTCTGGTCCAGACGCAAGATTCCAGAGCTAGAGTTAGGGCAAGATCTATAGGCTGATGTTTTGGTTCTTTTGGCCCATCGACTAGTTTCACCTCGTTCTTCAGAGGTCTGAGGGTGTGACCGAGCTGCCATCTTTTGGTGCATGGTTTTTGCAAGAGGAGATCATCAAACACTGGCTTGGAGGTGGATGATGTGATGACTAAGCCTAACCTGATCTACGAAAATCACAAAAAATAGTGATTTTCAAGCTTCTAGAGACGGGAGAAACAAAAACCCTATGATTTTTCCGACAAGAAAACACTCCAACGGGTCCTATCGACTGGTCTAGGGCACGGGAGGCGAAGGAGGGGCCACCAGACCTTCGCGGGAGAGGAGACAACCAATTCGAATGAATTGCCGCTTCGCAGGATGGGTCCCTTTTAACTTAAACTTTCTCTCTCACTGATATGTCAGTTCCTTCGACAAGTCGACCCTTTTGACATTTCCCCCCCTTTCAACAATGCTTGATTTTGCACAGTATCGATATGTCTATCACACTGACCAGTCTATTCACCGACATGTCGACTACACCGAGAGCTTCAAATATCAGAGCAATCATCCTTGATTTGTGCAACTTGATGAAATCCTATTCTAAGCACAACATACATAGATTTAACATAATTGATCAAATCATTAAACATGCACAAAATCCAAATTCACATTCCAAGATACCTAAAGTTCAAAATACTTTGAATGGAATGTATGGCTTTCCAAGTAGAATATGTACTATAGCTAGGAAGAGTACATTCTAGACTTGTGGTTTGCCAATTTGTCTCTCCTCATGTCACAACACTTTTCTGCTATGTGAACTCACATGGTCTCTTGTGAGTCCATTTGTAGTGGTCTAAGATATGGAATTGAATTCGAAACCAAAGCAAAACATGAATGGTGGTCTATCTCCTAGGCACAAAGATTGTGTCATTTGGTGTTGCATACAAAAACCCCTATGATCGTACCTTTGATGACCAACCTTGGGATTCTCCAACTCTTTTAAGGCATCATCCAGCTATCTTAACAAAGATTCTTGCCTTGTCTCCACCTTCCTTAGATTTATTTTAAGGTTAAGTGTTGGTGGGTGTCTTTTAAGCATAGGCTTTACTGGATTGTGCCTTTGTGCTTGCCTTTCCAAGTATCTCTTCCAATGATAGCAATTTCTTTTGAAATGCCCATCCTTGTCACAAAAATAACACTTACCCGTTAAAGGGAGAGAGGTACTCATATTTCTAAACACTCCCTGATGTATAGGTTCTTTGGTGGCTGAGGCACCAAGACCAGACCTATCACCATGTTGTTTACATGCCCTTAGGAGTCTTTTAAGTCTTTCTTCTCCATGGGTAAACTTATCTTGGAATTTTTCTTTATGAAATTTTAATTCCCTAACTTCCAAAGACAGTTTTTTGACATCATCTTCAAGAAGGTTGTTGTGATGCCATAGATTTTTGACATCCTTATAGTGAATAATTATTTCTTCTTGAAGTCTTTTATTATTCCCTTTAAGCTTAGTATTTTCAACATCTGAGAGTTCAAGCTTAGATATTAGAAGAGATTTTTCATTTTTCAAATCTTCCACTTGACTAGAGAGGTTCAGGTTTTCATTTTCAACCTTGTTTAGTTTCTTAGCCAGCCTCTCACTCTCAAGGAACGGGGCACTGTAGGAAGCTTGAAAACTTTCATCATTTTCGCTCTCATCCTCTGTTATAATTGTGGGATTTTCTTGATCACATATGATCAAGGCTATGAAACCTTTTGATATATCAATTTTTCTTTGGGTCTCATTATCGGAATCACTCTCTGATTCAGAAGTGTCCACATGGGTCATACCCACATTCATAGCCTTCTGAACTTTTTCTAAGGGACATTCATTCATGAAGTGTCCTCTCCCCCCACAAGTAAAACAGGTCTGCTCCTTGGCAACCTCTCTCTCCTTCCCTTTTCCTCTAAATTCTTCTGACCTTTTAAGGTATTTTTTTATTCGTTTCACCCTTACCCATTCTTCTAAAGTTGTTTCTTTTTACAAAATTTTTGTAAAACCTTTTGGTAAACATTGTCATTTCATCACTTGAGAATTCATCTTCCGAAACATCTTCTTTTTCATTTTTCTTCTGTTTTAAGAAAGATTTCAAGGCAATGGGTTTACCCTTTGGTTGTTCAAAATGTAGTTCATAGGTTTATAATGAACCAACCAATTCATCGATATTCATTAAGGACACATCTATGTTGTCCTCCGTAGCTACCACATTGGGCTGGAATCTTTCTACAAGATTCCGGACAATTTTGGTACATACCTTGTCTTCGGGTATCCCTTCACCTAAAGCGAACATTTGATTCCCAATGTCGCTTATCTTGGAATAGAAATCCAAGAAGACTTCATACTCCCTCATTTTAAGAGTATCAAACTGATTTTGGAGGATCTGAAGTTTGGACCTCTTAACTATTGAGGTGCCTTCATGGGTTCTTTCAATAACTTCCCATGCCTCCTTTGCAATTTTACAGGTCATAATTCGTGTGTACTCGCTATTAGATACTGTACAGTTAAGTGCATTCAAGGCTTTGCCATCAACTGTCTGAGCAGTTTTTTCAGCAGGGGTCCAAGAGGCATAGGGTTTGGGCGTCACAAGCATGGTCGAGGTGGTTGTTGTTGCATTCTCTTCCATAAGTTCCTGCCATCTAGTCTTTACAATATCCCATACCGATGAATCTATGGAAACAAAGAAGCTTCTCATTTTGCCCTTCCATGAGGCATAGTTTGTTCCATCTAGGCAAGGGGGTTTGGATATTGCGTCACTATCTCCCATGGTGTTCTAGCTTAAATCAACTTGGATGATTAAATCTTTATAACAAGCACAAGGCTCTGATACCAATTGAAAGCTCCCTTGGGAGCTAGAACATGATTGACCCGAGAGGGGGGGGGGGGGGGGGGGGGGGGGGGTGAATAGGTCAATCTAACAATCGTTGGTCCTTTTAAAAATTACTTGATTGATTAGTTTAAGCGCAACGGATACAACAATCAAGTGAGTGTGTGTTAGATAATGTGATTAAACATTCAACACAAGAAAATAGCTCTAACATCACAAGCACAAGGACTCAAGATATATAGTTGTTCGGTTAGCCAATCTATCCACTTTTAGGACCTGCTCAACCTTGAGCTATCCCCAAATTCACTAAGTGGGGACTTACACCCACACAATTAGAGTAGAAATTCCATCTCACTCAATCGGCTTGGAATTCCACCCACCATTGTGCCAGAGACGACGCTTTAGAGTTTTTTATAGTGGTTCCGGAGCCAATCCTCTTAATCCACTTTCGTGACAAGGGTTTTAAAAACAAAATTAAAACCAAGAAGCACTTGCCTTGAAGCTCTTTCTCGTTGATATGTGCTTCTTGAAGATCCATCCAATGTGAGCCGACACTCTTCCTTATAACCATCATATAGCAATCACAATAGCAGGGTGACAAGGAAACTGGTTTTACCAAAGGTTTCATAGTTTATATCTTTTCTTTCATCCTCTCTTTCAAACTCAATCAATAGATTTGTTGTTTATGAGTCTCAGGTATAGGCACAAGAGGGTGATTGTTCCTTAGAGTGTGTGACTCTTGTCAGTTCAAGGAAGATGATAAAACGATCGCACAACACTTATATATATAGAGGAGTTTTCACAGTTTTTCTAACTGTCCAATACCGACAGGTCGGTGCTCATATTTATTACCGTTCAACCACCGACCGCAATAGCACATTAAATACATCCCAACGACATTATTACTTCACAGTCAGCAGGTCGATGTCACCGATAGGTGGACAGTCATGGCACCGAGAGGTCGGTCCATACGAGAGGCTCGGTTTGGAGCAACACCATGCTGACAAATTTTCAAGTCCAGAGACTATTCTTACCCAAACCGACCTCTCGCCCTTTACCGAGGGGTCGGTCCTTTTACTCTCAATCGGTCTTGAAATACCGAGATGTCTGTTTCCTCGAGAGTCCATCTGAGTTTTAAGTTCCAGAAGTCATAAGTTATCATCAACGAGTCGTTGACCAAGAGGGGTCGTTTCAACCTTTCACCGAGGGGTTGGTGCATACGAGACTCTCGATCAGATGCATACCCAGAATGACAGTTCTACGTTCCAGAGCCTTTGTCAATCTGGCCGACCGGTCTTTTGAACACGATGGATTGATCTTGTCTCCAACGAGGGGTCGGTGAGAATGACTAGTCGAGCTGACAGTGAACTTAATTCATATTTTCAAGTTCACTTCCAGTTCACTGTCCAGCTTCCTCACTGAGGCTTCTTATGGTTTTACCATTTGTTCAACTAAGCCTAGAGATAGTCCTCCTAAGGTGTGGATACCACCTAAAGTCATCTATGGCCAAATACATGTTGTGATTGCCATATAAGATGAGCTTCAATCCGGTGGAGTATGATCTTCACTCTTGATCACCTTGAGTCTTCAAGCTTCTTATCAAGTGCTTCTTCCTGAGACATGGAATTGACAAATATAGGGACTCTGCAAGCCAAGGCACTAACAATTTCTATTTTTAGAAATTATAATTTTAGAAAGTTATCTAAAATTAGAAGTTTTTTTTAAATAGCAGAAATCTTAGAATTTTTTACTAAACTTGTAAATTTTGTTAAATCTAGAACCCTGTTGAATTTATGAATTTCTATTTTTCTTAGAAATATCTATTTTTTGAAATCTTTTAAATTTAGCTAGTTTCTATTTTTAGAATTATTCTAATCTTGGAAAGATGCTTTATTTTAAGAATTTTCTAATTTTGGAAAGCAATCTAAATTTGGAAATTTTGATACTTCTGTCTATGGAAAGTTTTAAAATCATCTAATTTTAGAAAAATTATATTTTTAGAAAGTTGTCTATTTTTTAAGATGTTTAATTTTGGACAATTTCTAAATTTAGAAAATTTTATAATTTCAGAACTTAATCTAAACTTAGGAGGTTTCTATTTATGGTATTTAAATCATTCATTTGGTGGTGCTTAGATCTAGAGTTTTATTTATAGCCACTAATCAATTTTAAAGTCTTAATTAGGTTTCAAATATTTTAATCCTCCCCTAGTTATAACTTTAGGAAATATCATTTAGTTAGGTCATGCATTTTTTGTGATTTAGAATCTTCACCATGGTTATGTGTGTTTTATTTTTCAGGGATTTTTATATGCGCGCTAAGATTTCTGGAAAGTACGCTGCATTGGCCAAGGTAAGTACCTAATCAATTTCTTTTAAATTTTTAATTTTTCATGCATTCATATAGAACTTTTATTTAGGTTGTTTTCATTTATTATTTGAATTAAAAATTTTGCATATTTAATTTGTTCATGCCTTTAGGGTGATAGTATTCATGCATTAGCTTAGTTGTTTGAATATTGTTTGCATATTTGATTGAATCTTACATTGGTAACTTAGGACTGCATTCACAATATCTAGTAAATAATTAGTAAAAATGGTTCATGCATTAATTTAAAATCAATTTAAAACCATTAGTTAGACGTAGAGTTTTCATACTGAATAAGACCATCTTTAATTCAGTTAATTTTGGATCACTGGTCTATAGTTTTTCTTCAATCACTGTGTCTAAGGCTAGTTCTATCACTAAGACGTGAGGTCGAGCACGTCTAAGGATAACTTGGGATGTAGATGTCGTTTGTGCTCCCCCACTTACCTGGCTGTGCTTATGGTAAAACTTTTATCAGGGACTTAAAATTTTCTGGAGAAAAGATTAGGAGCAGTCTAGATTTTATGATCCATGTGTCAGTCTAGATTTAGGTCATTTATTGTGTGATTTTTGTTTGGTCTTAGTTGTAACACCCCGGATTTTCAAGTTATTATTTATATGAAAATTATCCATTTAATTTGTGAATTTTTAGTTATGGATCTTATATGGGTAATGTATTGGGTCATTGGCCCAATTAGGACCCAATGGTTTTGGAAAGGGTTCCAATAAAATTTAAATGGGTTGAATTAAAAGAGTATGCTTTATGTCTAAATTAAATAAATGATTGTGCATGGCCGAATTATTGGATTTGAATATCCAAAGAGATGTTTAAAAATCAAATGAAGATTACATTGGCCGTGTATAGGGATTGCATATCTAGGTGATGCGCATGGATCATTTAAAAAGGGGCTTTCTAGATTAAAAACGGCATAAGGGAATTATTATTTAAGCACCTTCTAAATATGGGAAGCCAAGGTCGGCAAGTGCTATCTTAATAGGATTGAGTGGAATAATAAAGGGAGAGATACAAGGGGCGCACGGCCCTAAGAGGAAATTGTATCTAAAGCACCTTCTAAACTAAGATCAAGAGGGAGTTATTAAAAAGGAGAGAAGGACAAGGGCGCACGGATTGCACATCTCTCTCTCTCCCTCTCCCAAGTTCTCATTCACGACAGGAACAAGGAGAAGGAGAAGACAGCCAGCAAGAGGTGTTCTTGGTTTGGGAAAAATTAAGAAGAAAGGAGAAGGATTGGAAGAGCAAGAATCAATCGGAACCGGTTAGTATTTTTATTTGATAAATTTGTTTTAAAAGAAACGAAACATAGGGTTCGGCCATGGTGTATGGCCGAACCCCATGGAAGAGGATAGAGAGATGAATGTATGAATTTTAATGGAAAGAAAGAACCATAGGGTTCGGCCATAGTGCATGGCCGAACCCCATGGAAAGACATGTTTAGTTCAATTGTTTTGAGGATTGAAAACCATGGAGGAACATTGGGTTTGTTTAATGGGTTTTTGAAGGATGAATCCTATGGAAAGAACAATGATTTTTTAAATAGAAGTTTGAAGGAAAAGTTGAATCACAGGGTTCGGCCATGTTGTATTGCCGAACCCCATGTGAAAGGTCATTTATGATTTATTTTAAATGGATGTATGGTTGATGGTTTTAGATCCATGGAAAGACAAATTAATGGATGAATGGGAATGTATGATTTCTAAAGAGTATGAACGATAGGGTTCGGCCATGGTGTATGGCCGAACTCCATGGAGTTGTTTATTAAATTTGGAAACCTTCTAAATATAGAAGGTGGAGATAAATTTGGAAACCTTCTAAAAATAGAAGGAGGAGATTAAAATGGGAAAGTTTCTATTTATGAAAAGATGCATGCTAAATTTGAAACTATCTAAGTATGGAAAGATGCATGCTAAATTTTGAAATTATCTAATTTATGAAGGATGCTTCTTAATTTAGAAAGTTTCTAATAATGGAAGCATGGAGGAACATTGTTCATTTTTATGGAAGATGGTTACTATTTTTAGTAAGTTTCTAATTAAGGATATAGGTCGGCCATTGCATGGCCGAACCATAATTTCATTATGGGTAAGATGCTAGATCAAGGATTAATGATTTTTGAAAGAGGGTTCATAATTTGGAAAGGTTGCTAGATTTAATTGTTGGACCAAAAGAATAGAAAAGAAGGGGTGAGGTTCGGCCATGGTGTATGGCCGAACCCCACCAAATATAGTTATGGATTTGGGGTTTCTTAGACATTGAATCATGTGGCAGATTTATTAATTTTAAAGGGTTGCAAAACATAAAAACCATGGAAAGTGTTAAGGAAGTTTTAAAGGTCTAAAGTGATTTTAAGAAGGGAAATAAGGAACCATAGGGTTCGGCCATGTGTATGGCCGAACCCCATGAAGAAACAATGATGAAAGGTGTTGTTAGATGTTGAAGATGTTAAATAAGGAAACCTTGGATGAATAAATGGAAATATTGTAATTAAAGGTTAAAATGAAAGATCATGATTCAGCCATGGTGTATGGCCGAACCCCATGAACCATGGTAATGGGATATTGATTAGCCTAAACATGTTTTAAATGAATAGAATGTATAATGGCATTATTGTAATTAACTGAATTAATGGACCATGGGTTCGGCCATGGTGTATGGCCGAACCCCATGGGGATTGGTTTATGGACTTAAAATATTGTAAATCAAGCGGGACTTGGTTTTGATTGATTTTATATTATAAGGTAACGGGACCTCACAAGGTGTTTACGATCGTGAGCGGTTACCGGATGAAAGACGCAAGGACACATTGACGGTTTTTGGTAGTATTCCACCTCTTTGACACCATGGGTTTATGTACATTGCGTTTATCTTATTTTTGAAGAAATTATGCTACAAAGGATATGTTTCAAATTGAACTTTAAATGCTATGTTTATTTGTATAAATAGCATGTATTGGATATGTTTCAAAAGGTGATTTTAAATGCTATGTTTATGTTATAAAATAATATGTGTTTCATTGGCATCTCATGCATGGCATGGGTGAAGGATTTGTCACTGGAGGGTCCACACTCCGTCGGGGCGTCCGAAAAACCTATGTGGGGTACCTTGATGTGCTTTTCCATCAGGAAGAAACCAGAGGGTCCACACTCCGTCGGGGCGTCCGAAAAACCTATGTGGTGGGTACTTTTATGTACATGTGATGGGTGGGACTCATTGCATTTGTCATCATTGCATGGCATGGTTTTATATGGTTTTGGATATTATGTTATAATATATGTTTTGTACTAACCATGTGTTAGCCGTAACTGGAATACCTACTGGACGCGTTATTCTAACGCCATACTTCTACCTTAGTTGATGATATAGGAAACAAGGGGAACGATGAGAGCAAGGAGGGCCAGGCATAAGAGCTTGGATGATTTATTTTATATGTTTTGAATAAAATTACTTATGGACATGTATTTTGAGTAACTAGTTTCCGGGAATGTAATAACTTAGATGGTTGGATGTTAATTTTGATAATTATGATATCTGAATGATGATTAAGGACTTGACGTACTTTGCTATCTGAATGGAATAGAACTTGGTTCTATTATAATTCCGCATGTCATGATTTTTATTCTGCAAGTTGATATTGTTATGTGTGAACCATTTTCGTGGACTTAGTCCATGCACACATAGGGTTGGCCAGTTAAGGGTCGGACTTTGGAAGTTCGGACTTAGCTCGCGTCGTGACGTCCGCTCTTGCTCACTCTGTTATTTAAAAAATAAAAATAGATTCTGATTTACGGGAAAAAGCGAGTGAAAAAGGGCGGGGCGTTACAGTTGGTATCAGAGCGAACCCGAAACATTGAATCTTTTGGAGTAAATTAATCTGGTTTCGTGCATTAATTTACTTCGTTAGACTCAGACGGATGATAGCAAAGGAAGTATAGTCAAAATAATAGGATTATGAAATATAACAACATAGGATGTATTTCCCCAGAAACAAAGCAAAAATCAAGAGTGCTTATTTGGTCCCCAAAGTAGGAAATGCAAATTTTATGATGGAAACTAAGTCATGATATATATTTTTTTTAATGGCTTAGGGAAAATGGCTCCAAGGGGAAGGCCGAGGAGAAATACCCGACAAAACCCAAATGGGGGTGAAGATGAGGTAGAACATCCTCAAAATGAGGAGGAACAACAATTCATCAGGAAGAGGAACAACAACCATCCCACCAGGAGGATGAGGAAGCAAGTAGCGTGAACATACTGGTGGTGCCTCCGGAATTGCAAAATTTGGTTCAAGCGGTGGTCACTTCGGTGCTTCAACAACACCTGAATGAGAATGGAACCACCAAGGAAAACAATGACAGGAGCATGGTCAGGGACTTCCAGCAACAGCGCCCTCCTTACTTCAAGGGGAGAGAAGGGGCTGTCCGAGAGGAAAACTGGCTGAAGAAGATTTCACAGACTCTGACTTTATTGAATATCATGAGTCATTCTCACAAGATTTTACTAGCCACATCACAGCTGATTGATGATGCTGGTAAATGGTGGGAGGTGATAGAGAAACATCGAGCACTTTTTCTAGAAGGAGAGAGGACTGCCATGACTTGGGAGCAGTTCTCAGCTACCTTCCTGGAACATTATTTTCCTGAGGAGGAGGAGAAGGAGCGCCAGACTCAGGCTTTTCTATCTTTGGTACAAGGTACCATGACGGTGGCAGAGTACCACCAGGAGTTTCTCAGTTTATCGGTATATGCATTTTATATGGTGGATACTGAGTATCGAAGGGCATGCAAGTTTGAGCGGGGCCTTCGACCTAGCATAAGGGCCAAGGTAAGGTCAGCAGAGCCACAATAGCAGAGCAAGAGATGGCTGAGTTGACGCGTTTTGACAATCGTAGAGCTCAAAGTGGGAGGGGTACATTTCAGCCCAACAAAAGTTTCCGACCGAACTCTAGCAGACCCTCACCATCCACTGGGTCAATAGGGGACTTTCGTCCCAATCATCCCTCCCCATCTGCTTCAGTCACTCAGGCTCCCAGAGGTGTGAGCAACTGCTTTCATTGTGATCAGCCTGGCCATTTTAAGAGGGAATGTCCACAACTCAACAAACCCTCATATTCCAGAGGTTCATCTCATCCACCAGTTAGGCCAACTAACTCACGAGGAGGCAGAACATTTAATTAGGCAGGACGGCTGCCTACAGGATCTGGACGGGTATTCACCTTAGCACCTCCAGCAGTAGAGGATCACTCTGTGATTCAAGGTATGGCAGTAGTCAGTAGTTCCTACGCCTTCGCATTATTTGATTCGGGAGCATCTCACTCTTTCATATCTACTGCATTTATAACTGCTATTGGTACATTGGTACAAAAACTGTCCACATCACTCTCCATTGTATCCCCCGTCGGAGACACATCATTGGACTTATATGCACAACAGTGAATATTGAACTTGCTAGACTCAGATTTGAGTTCAATTATTTGGTACTCGATATGTCAGAATATGATGTTATTTTCGGCATGGATTGGTTGGCTAGCTTTAAGGCCAGCATTGATTGTTATCGTAGCAGGGCGACATTTTGGTCGCTCGAGGGAAAACAACATGTGGTGCATGCTGATAAACAAAGCAGACTGAATGAAGGGTTGAATCATCTGGTATTGAACATTATCAGAATCAACAAGGCACCGGTGGTTGAACTTCTGGAAATCCTAAGGGACTATGCGGACGTTTTTCCAAAGGAACTCCCTGGTTTGCCTCCCATGAGGGAGATCAATTTTGAAATCAAGTTGTACCCTGGCACTGCACAGTGTCATTACCACATTACCGGATGGCACCAGTAGAGATGTCCGAGTTAAAGAAGCAGATTGATGAACTGCTCAGACTGGGGTGCATTTAGAACAGTACATCGGCTTGGGGAGCTCTGGTTTTATTTGTAAAGCAGAAGGATGGTTCACTCCGTATGTGTGTGGATTACCGAAAACTGAACCAGCTGACGGTAAGAAACAAGTACCCTCTACCAAGGATCGATGATTTATTTGATCAACTTAAAGGTTCCAATCATTTTTCTAAGATTGACCTGATGACCGGATATCACCAAATCTGGGTTAGGGAGGAGGACATAGAAAAGACAGCCTTCAGAACGCAATATGGACTATATGAGTTTGTAGTCATGCCGTTTGGACTCACCAATGCACCGGCTGTGTTCATGGATCTTATGAACAGGATTTTCCGTTCTTACTTGGACCAATTTGTCATTGTATTTATTGATGATATTTTGATTTACTCCAAAACTCAGGAAGAACATGCTGAGCACCTGAGAATAGTTCTGGACACTTTGAGGAAGAACAAATTATATGCTAAAGCCAGTAAATGTGAATTTTGGCTATCTGAGGTCAACTTTTTGGGACATTTTATATCAGAAGAAGGTATAGCCGTGGACCCGGCTAAGGTAGCGGCAGTAAGAGATTGGAAAGTGCCAAAGAATGTAACCGAGATCCGTAGCGTTTTGGGATTGGCTGGTTATTACAGGAAATTTATCATGGACTTCTCAAAAATTGCATCTCCACTTACTCGACTCACTCAGAAAGGAGTCAAATATGAGTGGTCAGATTTGTGCAATCGGAGGTTTGAAGAGCTGAAGAAGAGACTTACCACTGCTCCTATCCTAATTTTGCCGGAAAGAGGCAAGTGTTATGACGTACAATGCGATGCTTAAGGAGAGGGACTGGGGTGTACACTCAGTCAAAGTAATCGTGTGGTGGCATACGGATCAAGACAGTTGAAAATACATGAACGTCTCTATCCTACGCACAATCTAGAACTAGCCGCAGTGGTCTGCGCTCTCAAAAGCTGGAGACATTATCTTTATGGCGAGAAATTTGAAGTGTTTTCAGATCATAAGAGCTTGAAGTACTTGTTTGGTCAGAAAGAGCTCAACTTGAGGCAGCGCAGATGGATGGAATATCTGGCCGATTATGAGTTCGCACTGCGTTATCACCCTGGCAAGGCGAACAAGGTGGTAGATGCCCTCAGCCATTTATCACATGCATCAGTGGCATGTTTGATCAAGACAGAATGGGAGATGCTAAATACCATTCGAGAGTTTAAACTTTACCTCAATAACCATGGGACTATGTACAATTTGATCATACGGTCCAACATGGTTACCAAGATTGAACAGGAACAGCAGACAGACCCGGAGGTGGAGGAGATTTGGGCCAAGATGTCTACTGGTGAAATCATACCGGAATGGGAGTTACGACCAGGACAGGGTCTTATATTCCCAGGAAGGGTATATGTACCAAAGAACTGCAGAAAAGAGTTATTGGTTGAGGCACATCAGACCAAACTCTCAATTCATCCGGGCAGCACCAAGATGTATCAAGACCTGAAAAGACATTACTGGTGATATGGACTCAAAAAGGATGTGGTAAAATTTGTGGCTCATTGCTTAACTTGTCAGCAGGTTAAGACGGAGCATCAGAAGCCACCAGGGTTACTCAAACCCTTACCAGTGCCGGAATGGAAATGGCAACACATTTCCATGGATTTTGTAACAGGATTGCCAAGATCTTCAAAGGGCAACGATGCGATATGGGTCGTGGTAGACTGACTGACCAAGTCTGCACATTTCATTCCCATTAAGATGACAGACTCATCTGAGACTTTGGGTCGGCGGTATATCAAGGATATCATCAGATTGCATGGTATTCCTCGAAGTATTGTGTCGACAGAGATGGTCGATTCACCGGCAGAGTATGGCAGAGCATGCAGCGGCCATGGGAACAGATTTACTGACTAGCACAGCATTCCATCCACAGACTGATGGACAGTCTGAGAGGACAATACAGACACTAGAGGATATGCTGAGAGCATGTATGCTAGATTTCAAAGGTGGATGGGAGGATCACTTGCCGTTGGTAGAATTTTCATACAACAACAGCTACCAGGCAAGCCTCTAGATGGCTCCATTTGAGGCATTATATGGTAGACCTTGTAGGTCACCAGTGTGCTAGACAGAGGCCGATGAGCCTGCATTGATTGGACCTGAGTTGGTTGCAGAGACTACAGCGCAGATACAGCTAATACGGCAGCATCTATTGACTGCACAGAGTCGTCAGAAGAGCTATGCTGACAAGAGGAGGAGGTTCCTTGAATTTGAAGTGGGAGACATGGTTTTCTTGAAAGTCTCGCCACGAAAGAGACACATGAGATTTGGAAAGAAGGGAAAATTATCGCCAAGATATGTAGGACCGTTTTCAATCATAAGAAGGATGGGGGACGTGGCTTACCAATTGGCACTCGCATCACAGTTGGCATCTTTACACGATGTGTTCCATATATCGATGTTGAGAAAGTATAATCCTAATCCTTCTCACGTACTGAACATACAAGACATAGAGGTCCAGAGCGACGTGACATACGTCGAGAAGCCTGTCCGAGTGGTGGACACAGAACAAAGGGTATTACGGAACCGAGCGATCCAGTTTGTCAAGGTAGTATGGGATCGACATGGCATTGAGTAAGCCACATGGGAACTCGAGTCAGAAATGAGGCTTGAGCTATTTATGTAAATGTTCGAACCCTACTTCACTCGATTTTTGGGACAAAAATTTTAAAAAGAGGGTTGTACTGTAACGCCCCGGATTTTCAAGTTATTATTTATATGAAAATTATCCATTTAATTTGTGAATTTTTAGATATAGATCTTATATGGGTAATGTATTAGGTCATTGGCCCAATTAGGACCCAATGGTTTTGGAAAGGGTTCCAATAAAATTTAAATGGGTTGAATTAAAAGAGTATACTTTATGTCTAAATTAAATAAATGATTGTGCATGGCCGAATTATTGGATTTGAATATCCAAAGAGATGTTTAAAAATCAAATGAAGATTACATTGGCCGTGTATAGGGATTGCATATCTAGGTGATGCGCATGGATCATTTAACAAGGGGCTTTCTAGATTAAAAACGGCATAAGGGAATTATTATTTAAGCACCTTCTAAATATGGGAAGCCAAGGTTGGCAAGTGCTATCTTAATAGGATTGAGTGGAATAATAAAGGGAGAGATACAAGAGGCGGACGGCCCTAAGAGGAAATTGTATCTAAAGCACCTTCTAAACTAAGATCAAGAGGGAGTTATTAAAAAGGAGAGAAGGACAAGGGCGTACAGATTGCACATCTCTCTCTCTCCCTCTCTCAAGTTCTCATTCACGGCAAGAACAAGGAGAAGGAGAAGACAGCCAACAAGAGGTGTTCTTGGTTTGGGAAAAATTAAGAAGAAAGGAGAAGGATTGGAAAAACAAGAATCAATCGGAACCGGTTAGTATTTTTATTTGATAAATTTGTTTTAAAAGAAAAGAACCATAGGGTTTGGCCATAGTGTATGGCCGAACCCCATGGAAGAGGATAGGGAGATGAATGTATGAATTTTAATAGAAATGGCCGAACTCCATGGAAAGACATGTTTAGTTCATGGGTTTTGAGGATTGAAAACCATGGAGGAACATTGGGTTTGTTTAATGGGTTTTTGAAGGATGAATCCTATGGAAATAACATTGATTTTTTAAATGGAAGTTTGAAGGAAAAGTTGAATCATAGGATTCGGCCATGTTGTGTGGCCGAACCCCATGTGAAAGGTCATTTATGATTTATTTTAAATGGATGTATGGTTGATGGTTTTAGATCCATGGAAAAACAGATTAATGGATGAATGGGAATGTATGATTTCTAAAGAGTATGAACCATAGGTTTCGGCCATGGTGTATGGCCGAACCCCATGGAGTTGTTTATTAAATTTGGAAACCTTCTAAATATAAAAGGTGGAGATAAATTTGGAAACCTTCTAAAAATAGAAGGAGGAGATTAAAATAGGAAAGTTTCTATTTATGGAAAGATGCATGCTAAATTTGGAAACTATCTAAGTATGGAAAGATGCATGCTAAATTTGGAAATTATCTAATTTATGAAGGATGCTTCTTAATTTAGAAAGTTTCTAATAATGGAAGCATGGAGGAACATTGCTCATTTTTATGGAAGATGGTTACTATTTTTAGTAAGTTTCTAATTAAGGATATGGGTCAGCCATTGAATGGCCGAACCATAATTTCATTATGGCTAAGATGCTAGAAAAAGGATTAATGATTTTTGAAAGAGGGTTCATAATTTGGAAAGGTTGCTAGATTTAATTGTTGGACCAAAAGAATAGAAAAGAAGGGGTGAGGTTCGGCCATGGTGTATGGCCGAACCCCACCAAATATAGTTATGGATTTGGGGTTTCTTAAACATTGAATCATGTGGACTGATTTATTAATTTTAAAGGGTTGCAAAACATAAAAACCATGGAAAGTGTTAAGGAAGTTTTAAAGGTCTAAAGTGATTTTAAGAAGGGAAATAAGGAACCATAGGGTTCGGCCATGTGTATGGCCGAACCCCATGAAGAAACAATGATGAAAGGTGTTGTTAGATGTTGAAGATGTTAAATAAGGAAACCTTGGATGAATAAATGGCAATATTGTAATTAGAGGCTAAAATGAAAGATCATGGGTTTGGCCATGGTGTATGGCCGAACCCCATGAACCATGGTAATGGGATATTGATTAGCCTAAGCATGTTAAATGAATAGAATGTATAATGGCATTATTGTAATTAACTGAATTAATGGACCATGGGTTCGGCCATGGTGTATGGCCGAACCCCATGGGGATTGGTTTATGGACTTAAAATATTGTAAATCAAGTGGGACTTGGTTTTGATTGGTTTTATATTATAAGGTAACGGGACCTCACAAAGTGTTTACGATCGTGAGCGGTTATCGGAAGAAAGACGCAAGGACACGTTAGCGGTCTTTGGTAGGATTCCACCTCTTTGAAACCATGGGTTTATGTACATTGTGTTTGTCTTATTTTTGAAGAAATTATGCTACAAAGGATATGTTTCAAATTGAACTTTAAATGCTATGTTTATTTGTATAAATAGCATGTATTGGATATGTTTCAAAAGGTGATTTTAAATGCTATGTTTATGTTATAAAATAATGTGTTTCATTGGCATCTCATGCATGGCATGGGTGAAGGATTTGTCACTGGAGGGTCCACACTCCGTCGGGGCGTCCAAAAAACCTATGTGGGGTACCTTGATGTGCTTTTCCATCAGGAAGAAACCAGAGGGTCCACACTCCGTCGAGGCGTCCGAAAAACCTATGTGGTCGGTACTTTTATGTACATGTGATGGGTGGGACTCATTGCATTTGTCATCAATGCATGGCATGGTTTTATATGGTTTTGGATATTATGTTATAATATATGTTTTGTACTAACCATGTGTTAGCCATAACTGGAATACCTACTGGGCGCGTTGTTCTAACACCCTACTTCTACCCTAGTTGATGATACAGGAAACAAGGGGAACCATGAGCGCAAGGAGGGCCAGGCATAGGAGCTTGGATGAATTATTTTATATGTTTTGAATAAAGTTACTTATAGACATGTATTTGAGTAACTAGTTTCCGGGAATGTAATAACTTAGATGGTTGGATGTTAATTTTGATAATTATGATATCTGAATGATAATTAAGGACTTGACGTACTTTGCTATTTGAATGGAATAGAACTTGGTTCTATTGTAATTCCGCTTGTCATGCTTTTTATTCCGCAAGTTGATATTGTTATGTGTGAACCATTTTCGTGGACTTAGTCCATGCACACATAGGGTTGGCCAGTTAAGGGTCAGACTTTGGAAGTTCGGACTTAGCTCGCGTCGTGACGTCCCGCTCTTGCTCACTCTGTTTTTTTTTTTAAAAAAAATAGACTCTGATTTATGGGAATAAGCGAGTGAAAAAGGGCGGGGCGTTACATTAGTTGTCTTTGTGTAAAAATGAGTGTTTGTTGGTGCGATTCGACCAATCGTTTGGTTAGAATAGAGTCTCTAGGTTGTGAATCTCTAGTCAGTCATTGATCCAATGTGGACGACAGGAGGGTTAGTGAAGTGATGGCAATTTCTGCTCTGGAACTTTCATTACATCCCAATCATTGAAACCATGTGAGGAGAGTCTGACTGATGGTGGTAAGAACTTAAATGTTGATGTGAACAATGAGGTAGACCGTAGCATTGAGGAATATCCTATCCAGGACTTTCCCCCGTTTGATATGAATAATCCATGAGAATTTACTATGCAGGTGGATAAGGACGCGTGGCAAAGAGCAAAATATTTCACAAATATACGTTCCATACTACTATTTCTTACCTACATAGAGCCACCCAAAACACCATAATCACCATTTAAGGTTAACTGTTGTGTGTCAGTGTCAGTTAGTTTGTTAAGTCAGTTAAATTAGGATTTGTGAATTTGTTTGAGTTTGTCTAGATGTGTATAAATCAGTTGGCTCAGTCTAGTTTTGGATTTTGATTTGTTAGAGTAAGTCTAGAGTCTTTTAGGATTTTTCTTTTGTTTTTTGTTGTCTTAAATTTATTACTCGCTAGCGTACGAACCATTTAATAGTATAGCATATGAGTGCGAGGTCGAACCCATAAGGAAATCACAAAATATATGCTTAAAAATTAAATTGGTACCTTTAAAAATACATGATCTTAAGACTTAGAATTAAATCTAAATGTGAAAAAGAATTCTAATACATGAAATTATAATTTTAATTTAGCAAAACTTAGATCAGAAAACTAAAGTTAACCGTCAAACACACCGGGTCTCAGGGACGATACATCGGGATTACGATCTATTGCTGAGACAAGGCCGATCAATCGGGCATACGATCAATCGGCTGGACTTAACCAAAATCTAGTTTGGCAAAATCCAGTTAAAACAGGTTTGTCTCGGGACGATACAATCGTGTGTCAGTGACCCATCGCAAGGAAGATGTCACGACCCATCGTCTGGTATAGGGGCGATCCATCGCGATCACGATCCATCAGCTTAGAATTTTAAAGTTATGGTTTAAACAAACCCTATCATTCTCAGCTGGCCACATGACAATCCTATCGTCAGTTCACGACCCATCGACATTTGGATGGACAATCCATCGTGAAGCACGATCGATCGGGTGTGACCATTTTCTATCCGTTGGGACTGCATGAATTGTATAACTGTCACATTTGCAATGACACAATTTGAACTCATGATCGATCCTGGTGTCGATCCATCGCTGGGTTAAGTCTGGATTTTTCTGTTTGCCTTTTATACTCCAAACTTTGTTGTGTTTGGTTGGACCTCCAACTTAGAAAATCAAAAGGCAAATCTAGAGCTCCAAACTCCTCTCTAAGCACTATACTTTGTGAATCATTTGAGAATTCAATCATCTTGATTGAGATTAAGAGAGAGAGAGAGAGAGAGAAAATAAATAAAATCTAGGATAGAACTTGCAGATCTTAAATCCTAAACCCTCCCAAGGATTGTGATTGCTCACACTCGACATATCTTCGTCTTCATACGACATTACATAGGGAGATCGATTCGAAAGCACATCTACACCTTCAAGTG
This sequence comes from Chimonanthus salicifolius, assembly GCA_013350335.1. Taxonomy (NCBI): domain Eukaryota; kingdom Viridiplantae; phylum Streptophyta; class Magnoliopsida; order Laurales; family Calycanthaceae; genus Chimonanthus; species Chimonanthus salicifolius. Next base: position 51,302,240 of record CM023535.1, on the reverse strand, counting down.
AGCTTCAAAGGCAAGTGTTTCTTAGTGTTGATTTATTTTTAAATCATCTTCATTGTACAGTGGAGTAGATCAAGGTGATCGAACCATTATAAAAATTAGAGGGATAAGGACGTAGACCGGGTTTAGGTCAAACTTTTCAAAACCTTAAAGATTGGGTGAAATTCCCAGTTAATTGAGTTAAGTGGAATTCTGACTTTATTTGTGAGGGCGCAATTCTCCCACCTAGTGTATTTGGGATAGCCTAATGTTGGGTGAGTTTAACAGTGGGTGTAGGAGGGATTTACTCCGAACGACTATACATCTAATGTCGTGGGTGTTTGTTTTGTTTGTGTGATTGATTTATAATTGGTGCACTTTTGTTTTCACACAACACAACTTATTGATTAATTTGTTAATTATGATACAAACATTTTAATTAATCAAGAAATTTGTGAAAACCATAAAAATTGGTGATTTCCATATACATCCCCATCCCCTCTTCTAAGGTCAATCTTGACTCATGTTCTAGCACACTGGGAACTTTTAGAAACGAATCAACTGGAATAACAATTTCCATGTAGGAAAATGTAGAGATACCGGGACGGGATTTTGGGTTGGGTTGTGGGCCCTTGTGTGGGTTATGTATCTAACGTGCTACATCACCTTCCCTCTCTGAAGAACTCTACAATCTTTATGTACGAAATCTCTATATAAAAATTTTACAAAATTGTGAGATTAGATGAGATTAAACCCCAATGTGTAACAAGCAGTTGAGTTACCATGGGTGAGAAGAACAATGTCGATATGCATGATGTACGAAGAGATCCGTACTATTGATGATACAACTCACCAAATCACATCCGCATATAAGTTAAGTTCACTTTCAGAACTTTGAAAATAAAAAACCCAATGGCTTTTGGCAAATTTTTTGAAAACAATGTAGACATGAGCGTTTTGTTGCTTGTATGTCTCAAATTCCATGAGGGAGACACGGTGATAGCAACAATTTTGGTGGAGAAAATTTGGGCACCAAATTTTGGGATTCTTACATGGCAAGAGAATAAAAAGGAGAGAAGATAAGGATCTACATGGCAATATGAAGTGGTATCAATAGCAATTACTATGTGGTACACAAAATCTCCAACGTGGGTAATATCCTTAATAGGATATGTAGGAGATTACATTGGAAGGCAACTTGCCTAGCCAACTACGGTGACTGTAGTATATATGCTAGGCGATGGGTTAGTGGAGCTTTGCCTTTTGGCCATGTGCCTTTATGGTGAACCATGAAGGAAGTCTCAGCATGAGATAAATGGATGCTGGACGTTGATGGATAGTTGTATACACAGGCAACGGCGAGCCGCAGATCTGATGTTGTCTGGAGGACAACTCGACTGCAGAAGAGAGGGGGAAGCAACAGTGCAGTACCGCTACAGATCTGGGTTTTCAGATCTGTGAGTGGCAGCCAGCAGAAGTGCGGCTGGAAAGACAAGCCCCTTCACCAGAGCAGAAATGCAGATCTGTGTGTGGGACACACCATCATCGGAGACGCTAGCGTTTGAGAAGTGTGTCAAGATGTGCTCGTAGGACGCAGGAAGCGTAGATGGAACAACATAAAAGTTGGGTTCTCTATTCTAGGTATGAGAGAGATTCACATCAACTGAGAGGTGACGTCGGTGTGTTATATATATTGGTGTACAAGGGGCTCGGGACTTCGGGTTTAGGCTCATGACTCAAGGGAGTCATTAATATTATACGTGTATTTCTTTCTCTTTTATAGTGAATATTTTGTCGCTCCGTAGACGTAGACCAGGTGGGCCAAACCACGTTAAAATATTGTGTTGTGCTGTGTGTTTATTTCTGTTCAATTTTTCTTGTTTCTGTGCGTAATGCTAACACATTTTTGGATGGTGGTGAGAGGGGAAGGTCAATATGACACGGAGGTTTGATGGGAACAGAAGGAACAGAGGTGAGTTTACTTCCTCACGTGAAACTAAGGGCAGTTTGCCCAGAAGAGCAATGATACCCACCTTGCTTTTTGAGTGAAAATGATGCCTAAAACCTCCCACCCTCAATTGTCCCTCTCACTCGCAGAAGGGGACATGAGAAAAAAGCTGCAATGGTGTTTATGGGAGGAGCTAAATGAATGACCCACTAAATTTAATGTCAGAAAGTGCCAAGTTGCAGAAACATTCATGAGTTGGACTTGGGTGTCTTCACCTTCCATGAGAATTTCTTGTTTCCTCAGTAAAAGAAAGAGGACAAGATGTCATACTTATCCCCACTTTCTGGAAGCATGAGAGTGAAGTGAACACTGTCGATTGTTCTCTTAATGGTAGCATTTTGTTGAAAATTACAAGACAGCTCAAAGGTAGATTGAGAATTGAATTGGAAGAACCAAGATTCAAAACCAAATACCCAGTCCACCAGGGCTTTTCTACCATTTATCTCTTAGGTGAGGCTTAAGTAGCTGGTGCATTTTAAAGGAAGAAATGGGTTCACTAAAGAGCTGAGTTTCCTCCTCTGACAGGTGAAAATTAAGGCTGGAGGGTAAATATTATAGATGTTTGATATTTACCGGTAAGGGTAAAAGTAAGGGTTACTTCTTCCTCATTTCTCTTCTTAAATTTAAATTTAATTTTCTCTCACATGGTCTTTTTCCTACTCCTTTCTTGCTCTGTTGTGAACTGGGTCTATATTTACATCTCTTTCCTCTCTTATACTCATCATCATCTCATTAGATTTGATTTTTATCCAATTTGAACTTATACGATCAACGGCAACCTTTCGGCATTTAAAACTCCATTAAAAAAAATTGAAGTGGATTTTTTATTAACACATGTTATTTAACTGTAAATCTATTAAATGAACTCTTTTTAACCCATTAATATAAGCTCTATGAAAAATTAGTCATTTGGTTTAGATTGAACCAAATTACAATAGATAATTTTTACTCCTCTCTTTTATTTTTTTCTCTTTATAGATTTTTTTAAATAACAAACAAAATACAAAATAATCGTATGACAGAAAAAACTCTACTTGAAAGAATTCTTTATTCAATTTTTTCATCTTCATGTCATAAAAATATCAAGAGGTGAAATTGTGTGTAGTGTACCATGCATATGGCACATGACATGGTGAGTAAAATGCCATAAGGAGATACGGAAACGGGACATGAGTAGCTCTCTCACATTGGATATAAAAAATACATGCACTGAATTTTAAATTTTTTTCTAAGTTATAAGTTTTTTTTCACAATTTTGAAAAAACAATCTATATTTTGAAGATATTATAAAAATATCCATGTGACAATTTAATATGTCCCTCTACCTAAATGAATGGTCATATTAAATCACCTACTATATTTCATGTAAAATATTTAAATGAAATTAATTTGTTTCAGGTTAAAAATGACAAGATACACTTATAAATATGATAATGATAGGTCAATTCCTTCGGCCTCACTAAATTAAATATTAAAATATAAGGGCAGGACAATTTTTTTATTTTTCATTGCTAATATTAAAGCAAATTACATTAGGTAAAATTTCAAAATCGATTGAATCAAATTTTAAAACCAATTTTCTATTTTATTCATTTTGGGAGATTTTTCAAAATCGCTTTTTGTCTATTTCAAGTTACTCTTTGGCATGGAATTCCTATATTTTAAATAAAAACATGATAAGAGTTGGTCAAATTTTACCAAGTCACTAAATCTAATGTTTTAAAATTAATTTTTCTACTGTTTAGTTTTTCTTTAAATTTTTCTATTTTTATAATACTAATATGATAACAATAGGTCGAATCCTTCAAACTCGATAAATCAAATCTTAAAAATTCATTTTCTATTATATCATTTTTTGAAGATTTTTCCTTTTTTATCTTGTTAGCATTAAAGATAATCACAACAGTTCAAAACAATAAAAAAATTCTCTTTTATATTAAATAATAATAAAGGATAATAAAATTGTAAGAGTTAAGCAATTGAAAACTCTAGGGGGCTTATGTAGGGAAGCTTCTATCTAAAAATTGAAGTGGACCGCATGTCTAATTCAAAGTAACTCAACACAACTGACACAAGTCAATTCGGAAGTCATCAACTCACTTTATTGGAGAGATGGAGAAAGGAAGCTCAACTCATCTCCAAATGGGCCCAAACCCATAACTCTTCAAATGGGCTTTTAGCCTTGGCACAAATGGGTCCATTAGGTTGCGACCCATGTCCAAGCTTCCCTCCATCAACCCAAGCATGAATTTAGTGAGCAAACTCATCAATTTCGTCTAATTAGGCCGGCTTATCTTCGATCAGGCTAGCATCAAACCAAAATGAATCATCAAAACTTATGTGATGGTTATAAAAAACTTGTCTTTTAATAACAAAACATAAAATTAAATTAAATTGAATTCAATATAAATCTAACTATTTTACCTACAAAACAATTGTAATATTTTTAAAATTTAAGCATCATTTTCAAGAATACAAGATCACTTTTTAATAATATTGACATCTCACCTCATATGAGCATTTACTCTCTCGTAAAAGTGAGGCTAATTTCATAGATATATGTAATAGCTCGTAAGTATCCTATGTTAGGGCTTAGACCCAATACCCACATATAGAAAATATAGACTCAATCACACATAAACACAGAGAACACAGGATATACGTGGTTCGGCCCAACCTTGGCCTACATCCACGGGAGAGTGTAGATTTCATTATAGATAAAAAGAATATAGATACAATATTTGGATCCCAAGATCTCTTTTGGTATCTTCCCTCTCTCTCTATCTCCCTCACTACACCTCTGCTGCAAGAGGCCCCTTCTGGCCTCGGAAGGCACTTGGCCAAACGGCAGGGTTTCCATGAAACCCACGTCCTTAATATATAGCAGTATTGCAGTGTCCTAATGTAATTAGGAATCTCATTTAATTAGGAGTCCTATATAATTAGGAGTCCCATGTAACTAGACTCCTAATTTCAGTAGAATTGAGCCACAAGTTCCAACATCCTATATTAGACTCTTAAATTACTTTAGGAAATCATTAATATATTTCTAGAAGCTGGAGCTAACTAACACATTCCCTAAGAGGACTTAAATCATTAATATATTTCTAGAAGCTGGAGCTAACTATCACATTCCCGACTCTTTTTTCCTCATCTACCTCTGCAACTCATCATACAGAACATCCCGATTAATGGATAGGAATCAGACTGATTAATGGATTTATAGACGACTTTTCATTATCAAACTTCTCCTAGTTACCATACAAATCACAAATGAATTACAATTATTTAATAAATAAATGGTCAGATATTATTTAATGATTTTCAGACAGTCTCTTTTATATTAAATAAATATAAATAATTAATATTTATAAAATATTTTTTCTATCATTTTATAAGAAGTAGTAAATAACTATTTCCATTTGTTTTCACAATTATCATCAAATAGAAGGATCTTTTTTATTTTATTATAGAATTACATCCTTTACTAAAGAGATTTTTAGATTCTCATTTACATGTAGAAGATCAGAAGGTTTTTTAGTATGTTAAAGACACATCTTTTCAACAATTGTAAGAAAGCTTCAGTTTTTTAACGATCTTCCCTAACTATCATTAAATTGATAAACCTCCCCTCATTCAATTTTATTTAATGGTAAGGCACTTCTTTATATATTCTAGCATTCAAGCATATGCTTAAAATATCGGCTTAAGTTATTTTATTTTTATATTATGATATTTTAACTAGTCTATTGAAAATAAACTTCAAATATAATATAGACATAATATAAATATTTTTTAATACAAATTAAATAAAAATCCAACTCTAGATAGTAAAAAATGAATCGCTAATCATAACAAAACTAAAGAAAAAACTTTTGAGGAATTAGTTTGATGGTCAATTCCCACTTTTATTTATAGGAAGTTTTTGAGAAGTTGAGATCAAGCCCCCCCTTAGTTCTGTACTTGACATGTGCAGATTGGGAGGTTTACTCATACGTCAAAAATTAGTTAGCTTAGATGCTTAGAAAATTCAGGTGAGATCGTTGAATACTTTGATTTAAAAAAAAAAAAACTAAAGAAAAATGCATTTGTCATAAATTAATTAGAGCAGCCAAAATTATGGGTATCACAATTGGGTGAGTGTAGTCATTATGTTAGATCATGACTAGTATGACCATATCTTGAACTCAAGAATAAAATGAAAAATAATTAAAAATAAAATAATTTACTTGAAAGCACAATGCATACATGGTACAGGCCTTTGCAATTGCGAACTATTTTCAATAACATAGCTAGCAGAAATAAATATCTTAATTAAATATATTTTTATTACGTAAATTTCTTAGAAGTACACAAATTGACGTGAGTGGTATAACTGGGTGCTTGTTTTAGGCTAATGTTAAAAAACAGGAAAAAAAACCTGGAGAAAATGAGCATGCTTCTAACTTGGGGTAGCGTATATTATTTTTCAACACAGAAACTATGTAGGTAATTGAATTCTATTATAATGATGTTTAGTTGTACAGTAATTTAAAATTAAATATTACTTTTTAGTCATATTAGATTTATATCTATAAAAATAATGTTCCAATCTTACAAATTTCAATATATTTCAATATGATAGCAAATAATCACTTTTGATTTCAATTTTATATCATATAAATATGATGGAATCGATTGGCCTACTATATACCTTGTGTCAAAAATATAATTTTTATTATTCAAAAGCTATGTGTATATTTAACTTGATTAATTCAATTAAGATGATTTTTGATAGACTACATATTCAAGAGAAAATATTTCTAACTAAACCGTCATTATCCAATTTATGGACCTCATGCTTAGGTGTGGGTTAATACACCACATACATGTGTGTGGGTGATCATTTTACAACACTCTATCACTACTTTAACTTCCACATGTGAATAAGTATATATAACCGGTTTCACCTTGGTGATTCTACCCATGTGACTAAGTATATATAACTTGGTTTCCCCATTGGATATTATATCTGGGGCCATTGTAAGACCCATCCTCCCTAAGATAATATTGTTTGTTTCGGGCTCAAAAAAACCCACACAACTTTGTATTGGGCTTAAAACTTCACTCTCAGGCCCAAAACACGTTGTGCCTCTCATATTCCCTCATACTTCCCAACTTTTAGGCTATGTGAGACTTTTCTTCTCCCACACACACGCCCAGACTCTTTCTCACTCTCTCTTTTCAGTGCCCAACGCTATTGGGCCTAGGGCGTCACAATCTACTCTTCTTAAGACCAGAATCGTTCTCGGCTCGGCTGCATCACACAGGCAGAGGGCCTACATAGGCAGAGGGTTGAACCTTGCTCTGATACCATTTGTAACGACCTGTCCCCCTTAACACATTATTGTCAAGTTTGGGCTCAAAAACACCCACACGGCTTTCCCTTCTGCCCAAGTCCCACTCTCAGGCCCAAAACACGTTGTGCTAGGTGGAGGGGTGCTCCCTCTTATATTCCCTCATACTTCCCAGCTCCAAGGCGATGTGAGACTTTTCTCCTCCCACACACACGCCCAAGCTCTCTCGCTCACTCTCTTTTCGGTGTCCATCGCTATTGGGCCTGGGGCATCACAGCTATGCAAAAATACTCTTTCCCATCACACCCACATTCTATTGAATTGAATTCCTGCCTAATTTGAACATATTTCAAGTTGATCTCACTGTTAGATTGAAAATTTATCTAAAAGTGACTCTATTTTGACCATTGACTTTTTAAACTTTGAAAATAATGAACTTTTAAGTTCAATATATGAAAAATGTTATCTTAAAAATATATTTCAAAGCTCCTGTTTCTGCGAATTGAACTCCACCCATATGTGTACATCTGGATGCCATTCTTGGTGGCATCACCCAAGTGAAACAATTCTATATAAAGAAAGGGGCAATGTGCCTCACAAATCATAGGAGTGCCTCAATTGTATTTTTATTTTTCTCGAATAATTGAATGATTTTATCAAATTTCAATCCAAAGTGGCTATAATTTAAAATGCAATTTGATCGAGCTCCAAGAGAAAGAAAATTGTGGATGTGAGATGGGGATGTGGTGTCAACAAAAAAAATTAATGAAGGCTTAAGTCAGACATAAGATCTAATTAAGTACAATCCCAACTAATGTGGTGGCTGTGGAGCAGAAAAGGTGTACAAATGAAGCTCTTAAAGCTCTTAAAGTAGACGAGAAGAGTTCTGACTTTTAGAACCGTCATTTGTTTCTAATGTAGTCTATCGTTAAAATTAGGCCACTTAAATGGGCTGTGTTGGAAAATTTGACGAGTCTCTAATATAGAGATTTCTCATAGAAAAAGATTCAAGGTAAAATTCTTCAAAATTAAAATTTAATTTTTACATTTTAAAAATGAGTTAGAACATAAGGAAATCAATTAAATTTATTAATCAAGCTAGCCCAATGTCTACAATAGTCATGGTGGGGGTGGGGGGGGGGGGGGGGGGGGGGGGGGGCGGAGGAGGTGTAGCGCTACTAATTTTTTTTATCCTTAATCACTCCTAACTGGGATAGATCAAAAGATTAGTCCTAGAAATAAATGTCACACATGTTCTTTACATGTGGACTCAAACATGTACCATATATCTACCCGTTACAAGTACAGATCATACAAACAAATATTTCATCACAAACAGATGGTATCATTTATACCAAATTAGAGTTGCTAACAGAAGCATAGCGGTTTAGTGCATATTTTAACTAAGTACCACAGACGATACTTAATACAAAAAAGTGGTTTAAACAACCCATATGACAAAAAAAAAAAAAAAAATGTATTTCCCATCCGTGGGAGATACAACTAACAGCATCATCTTTAACATCCTATGCTTGAAATGAAGGTTCCTCCTCCTCGAGTAAATCTCCTGAAATGTGAGTTCTGTGAGCTAACCAGCCTAGTGAAAAGAGCATAACAATGCAGTATAATGAATATCAGGTTAACCAAAATTAATATCATCATCATAATAGGTTTATCATGCCAATATATCAAATTATCTTCATAACTGCTGACATCCAACGTATCACCTAAACACTACACTGACTATAAGCATTAAGTCCTGACACGGTCAAAATGCAAAATCTTGCAAGTACATCTCCGACACACTTGGATCGATACTGACACACCTGGGCCAGTATACGCAAATCGAGACACCTTAGCCGGTAATCGACACACCTGAGCCGATAATAGTTCAGTAGTTAAGGGTACGTGGAAGCAGTATCAATATCATCATAGCTCATAAGCATTTCATCATCATAATCACAATTTACGATAAACATCGTTAGTATCAATAAGCATTTTTCACAATAGTGCATCATGTCTAGGCATATAAGTGGATTCATTAAGTCTGATCTTTGAAACCACTCATTGCACTAGATCCTCTTAACCTGATTTACTCCTACTGCAATTGTTAAGTCTCCTCACTGAAAATATGGGGTATCGAAATATCTGTCAAATATGCAAACAGATATATAATCAATAATCAATCAATATATACAGATACAATACAACACATATTCATAGTATTTCAAGTCCCTCTATCCTATTTTCCAGAAAAATTCCAAGGGAAATGGATCTGAGTCTCCTAAATGGGTTCCTATCCATTTTAAAATAATTAGCAATATAATAGTGTGCTTAGACCACTACACGTATTGCCTCCTAGAAATGACTATGGAGACATATTGAGTTAGGCCTAGAGATATAAGATGATTAGGTCACTACTCATATATTGAGTTAGGCCTAGAGATATAGGATGCTCAGGCCACTACTCATATATTGAGTTAGGCCTAGAGATCACTCAGTGTCCGAACCCTTCTTTTCTACCGAGCAGCGAAGTTAATCGCTCAGCTACTAATAGCTATCTGGCTGCTTCAACCACAGATAGAGAGTATCGGCCTGAAAGTGAATACATAATTTATATATATATATATAATAATAATAATAATAATACAAACAAAAGAGTTAATATCATTTTTAATTTAATGGCCTTCAAGATAAATTACTGAAACAAATAATATTCCAATTTTACAAATTTAGAAAACAAACCAATTTTCTCATTTTAAAAAATCTCATAATATTTAAACAATATAGTTTCATAATTAAAGAAATACCATGGTCTTGAATAATCATTTTAAATCAGCAATAAATTAGAATGAAAACATATTAGAAAGCCTAAAGTAGTGAATTAGTAATTTAATAGAATAAAGAAAAGAAAGAGGAGGAGAAGTTGTTAGACTTAACTTTCATTAAAAATAATGACACTGAAAATAACACAACATAAATTAAGTTAAACAAAATAGCATTACTTTAATAAAATAAATCAAAGTAAATGAATGAAAGTATAAGATACCTGCAGATGGTGCGACTGGCCGAAAAGGTGGTGAAAAGTGAGAGTTAAGAGAGTAAGGGTCAAGAGAGAGATTTCTATGGTAATTTTTGAGTCTCATGTTAGAATTGTAGGAAATTTATGTGAGAGGTGTGATCTATAAATACTCAATGCATCTATTTTCACAAGTCTTCTATTGTTTGAGGGCTCCATTCTGTTCCAGTACAAAAGAAGGGAAAAATAAAATAAGAGTATATTTTATAATAATAATAAAAGAAAGAAAGAAAGACAAAATGAAAGAATTCAAGTCTCTTGATCATCTGGGAGAGAGATTGGGAAAACGGCCATAGACTTGACCGTTTGGGAAAGAGAGACTGGGAAAACAGTCGCAGCCATTAAGATCTAGAATTTGACTGTTGTCATTTCTCGTCTATAAATAAGATGGGTTAACGATGGAATGATCATGGAAAAAAAAATGCCTTATTTCTCTCTGTTTCTCTCCCTCTCAATTTCTAATCTCTCTTAATTCGTTATGGACATTCAGTTCTTTGTTTATTGAGGTGTAGACCAGTGAGTTGAAGTAAGAGCATTGGAACCAAGAGATTAAAATTTTAATGAATCCACCTACCAATAGTGGGAAAATTATTGTCTTAAGAGACAACATTATGACAGTGCACCATGCCCATTTTTTTCTCTTCTTAAATTATATTGCTGATCATTTATAATTTACACAACAATATTAAGACAACAATTTTCTTCCTTATCAATGTTATTGTGCAAAAAGAATCACAAAAAGAGAGAGAATCCAACAAGCAGCACCGTTACAAGAACGTCAAGGGCAAGCAGCGTTGAATGAATCTGAGCAGTGGCCCACAAGTTATTATGGTGATATTTGCAAGCGCTAGATTGTTCAATACAGAACAAGAAGCAAACCTCCCTGAATCATCAAGCACTCTTTCCTTCACGGAGGAAGGCTTTCAGCAAATCGGACAACTTTGTGTTCTAATTTCATTTCTTATCTGCCTCTTGCTCAAGTTTAAAGGAAAAATATATTATGAAAAGAAAACCAAAGCAGGGGCGAACATGTTGAAACTAATGCATAATTAGTATTATTGAATCATGTTTGAGTCATGCTTTGTTTTATAAGTCATCTCACTACCCTATCATCTAGGATATGGGTTGTTAGTCATATGAATGTGATATTAGGTTGTAAGATGGAAATAGTCCTCTCTCTGATGTGGTACACACATCATTTGATTTCAAAACTCAAGGGTCACATTCATGTCTTGCATGTAATGGTTGAGAGACATTATTGGGTTAGTTACCCACTTTGATGGAGTGTGGGTTTAAGGCTTTGAAACTGCCATTTGGGTCCTCCTTGCTCAGTACAACCCTCTCTCAATCTATTCCATTTCCTTATGCAAAACTAAGAGAGATTAAGGAAGAGAAAAGAAGAGATACTCAAAGGCACACCACACTACACCTGTTTCCTTCTATTTGCATCAGATCGTGTTGCAGGCTCTTCATTCTGTTTGCACGTGTTTGTATAAGAGGAGGAGAACACACTATGAAGGCTAATTGAAAGGGAACAAAGGAGACAATCTCTATTACTGGATTCGAGTATGTGTTTAATTACATTATGATGTTATTTCCGCCTAATGATTATGATCATTGTAAAACACTCATTGATTCAGATCTTGTGGATTAAGGGTAGCGGATTGAAATCATGTTTGTATTTGGGTATGATTAAAGCGTAAATCTAAGAATACTCCCAAATCCTCAATCTCATTAAATATTCTATCAATTGGTATCAAAGCAAGGCTTACATGAATCACTTGGTGTTTTCATTAAAAGTTGTATGATGAAGAAATGATGAAAGTCGGATGATAGGAAAATTGCTCAAATCTACACTGCAAATTTTTTTTTTCAGATCGCCGAGATCTCGGGCATAACTCCAAGACCTCAGTAGACCTAATGAGACCTCAGGCAGTTTTCCAGATCTCCGAGATCTTGGACTTAACTTTGAGACCTCGAGATCCTCCGAGACCTCGATATTGTATACCGAGACCTCGGGTAACAGAGAGTCTTCTGTGACTCTAGTCTAGAAAAATGAGTATCTAGATCTGAGTATTACTATATCAAATTGTTTTATTATGATATTTTATTTATGTCTTTGGAACACATGAAACATATATAAAATATGTGTTTCAATTTAATGAATTTATGAATTGAATATAAACCTTATTTAATTCTATAGTGTAGTAAGGTCATTATTCATGACTTGAAATCATAAAGATAGGGTTTGGTAGTCACCAAAGTGGCTCAATCGGAATGAGTCGAATTTCGAGTCCTATAACCAAGATTCAGTATTCCTCCTGAGTATTGTATAATGATTACCTTGCAAATTGCAATTCCTAATCATAGAGATATTATGTTGGCCCAAAGGTGCACCGTTCCAAGTGGTTAACGGATTGGAGTCGGATAATGGACAGGTACTTGTGGTTAGTATTAGTACGGGCACCCAAAGGTGGCTATGGTATTTAGTCACTTGTAATTAGTTGATTAGTCATATCAGTGATTGGGAATCACCGTAGTGTCTGAATAGTGTGTCATAAGATTACCCAAAGGTAGATCCGATAACACTGTTCACTGACGTTAAATTATTTATGTGTTTCATCTTAAGTTTAAATCATAGCATTAAAGAATGATCATGTATTATGAATTTACAACTATCTTACCTGTTATGCTTCATACGTAAGCTTCGTCTGTTCTCATACTGAATGGGATGAATTTTTCTGAATAGAAAGAACAAGTTGGGTTTCACCTTGGTGTAGTTGATCTTGATAAAGCAATTCTTTCGGATCAGCCTACTATAACTGATGAAAGTAGTGCTAAAGAGAAATCATCTTATGAAGCGTGGATTAAATCTAACAGGCTTAACCTTATGTTCATACGCATGACGATAGCAAACAACATTAAGTGAACACTATCCAAAACACATAATGCTTAGAAATTTCTCCATAACATAGAAAATAAGTTCAAGTCTGCTGACAAGTCCCTAACCGGGACAATTATGGCCAGGCTTGATGAGTGCAAAATAAATACATATTTTACTCATAAATTTATAATTGTTAGTATCTCATTTGATTTAATTTTACCTAATTAATGTAATTTTGTATTTTGCAGGTTTAAAAGTGAAAGTAAAATAAAATGTGTTTAAATGAAAAGCTTTTACCCAATTTTAAATCATGTGGATTTTTGAAGCCTGCAACTCATGTCCCGAACCCACTTCTTGTTACTAAAGAGACATCCACAAAGCCTCTCATCATCTACTTGTGCCAGAAATCTCATTTAAAATTTGTTGGGTAGCCATGGAAGAGACATTGACAAAATCTACAAAAATCTTTGAGGCTGAAGCGGCACAATTAATAAGAAAGAAAAGACAGAACTCAAGCAGCAAGCGACAACAACGTGAAAGAACACGTATCAAGTTCTCTACCAGAGACGGCCCAAAAGCAGAACAGAAAGTGCAACAAACTGTGGTTGCCACCGAGAAATTCAGCAAGAGATCTTTAAGAAAAACATGCAAAAAAAGAAAACTAGCCAGTGGGTTGGAAAGGTGAAGGAGTTGGTGGGAAATGTGAAGGAGTTGTCACCAACGCCTAGATGTAAGTGTCCATGCCTCCAACGAAATTCTTGTAGAAGCCACCATCGCTGATTTCTGGTGAAAGCAGGGACTGAAAATAGACGAATGACTGTTGCACGCTGTAGACTGTAGAAAAAAAGGAATGAAAAATAGAAAGAAGAATAATAAAAAAGGATCGAGAGTAGCAAGAGAAGCCTATGTTCTCTAGTTTCAGCCAACTCAATAGAGGAAAATCTAGAGGATGATTTGGCCATACAATATATACGAAAGAGAGAAAATACAGGGAGATGTTAGCTGATTTAACATGGAAATAGAAGGAGAGTTGGATCGTGGAAAAGAAGTTGTTGTGTAATGTGAAGGAAAGAAAAGGTGGGAGTGAATAAAATTGGAACAGTGGGACCCACCTACCTTGCTAATCTTGTTCCTCCTGAACATTATAAATTGAAGGTCTGGGCTGCAACAAATTTTGAACTTGGCTGAACTGAAAGTGAGGCTGTACATGGGATTAGAAAAAAAAAAAAAGACAGTGCAAGCTTAGGTTGGTTATTTTTTTATTTTTATTTTTCTTGCATTGTGTTCTTGTAATTCTTTTTAATTTCAAATCCCATTGAATTGTAATTCCAATTTCATATTTTAATGATAAAGTAAAGGTGTGCTAAAATATTAGTCTATGATTTTCCAATTATTTAATTCATGTATTATGATGATTTGATTTGATTTGATTTTAATTCTTTTTTATAAAATACATGTTGGATTTAATTATAGATTTTTCAAATTAGATGCACTAAAATATTTAGATTAAATAGACTTCATTCTCTGATCTAAGGCTCTTGTTTTCAAGAGTGCACTGAAATATTTAGGTTTGGAGAGAAAGTTTAAATACTATTTAATCTAAGATTTAATTTGAGAAATTTTTAATTATTGAATTCATGGGTTTTATAATTGGAATTTTACTTGATGAAAAATTTGAACTCATGGTTAGTAATTTACGTGAACTCCGTAGGTCAAGGACCCCTCAATATCAAGGTCAGCCATATCAACCTCTCAAGTACCAACCACCCAAACAACCATACTATCCATCTCAAAATCATCCACCCCAGCCAAATCCATCCTGTCAGTCTTGTCCATCTCAACAACGTAAGCCCTCTTTCGAGGATAAGTTGTAGCAGTTCATGCAGTCCACCCAGCAGGCTATGTACAAGCTTAAAACACAGCTTGGACAATTAGTTACCGCGATAGGAGATAGGGAGAAAGGCAAGTTCCCCAGTCATCCTATCCCAATTTCCAAGGGACAGAATGAGATTTCATCATCTAATCCAGACAACGCTAAATCCATTACTACCTTGAGGTTTGGGAGACAGGTAGATAACAAGGTCGAACCATCTAGACAATTGGAAGACCAGACTGATAGTCAACCAAAGCATCAAGAGGTCCCGCCTAGTCCATCTTCCGTCCAAAATATACCGGAAGCACCTGTTAATGATACTTTTGTGCCTAAAGCTCCGTACCCTTAGAGGTTAGCCAATCCTAACACAGAAGTACCCTACAGTGACATACTAGAGGTATTTAGACACATTAGTATCAATATACCTCTACTTGAAGCTTGCACCATTGGTACATTTTAAATTGATAGGGCCTTGTTAGATCTTGGATCCAGCGTTAACCTACTGCCATATTCTATTTATGAGCAGTTAGGGTTGGGTGAGTTGAAACCCACTACCATCACACTACAATTAGCCGATCGCTCTGTGAAAATTCCGAGAGGCGTGATAGAAGACGTTCTGGTGAAAGTAGACAAATTCTACTTTTTGGTCGATTTTGTAGTGCTCGATACACAGCCTGTTCAGAATGAAAGTAGACACATTTCTGTTATTCTTGGACGACCATTCTTGGCCACCACTAAAGCTGTTATCAATTGCCAAGATGGTATGCTTAGGTTGTCGTTCAGAGATCGGATGACATGAGCTCAATGTGTTCAACCTTTGTAAACAGCCTCCCTGCACAGATGACCTTTATGAGGTTAATATTATTCAGAGTTCTGTCGAAGAATATTTTCTTCACTTTATTTGCTATGATCCATTCGAGAAGTCACTGTCCACTTTTGGCACAAATTTCAATGAAAATGGTGAGCAAGAGGTGAACGCTCTATTGAGTGAAATTCCATATGTCGATAGAGCAAGGAAATTCGAACCTCTCCCTGTGAGTCAATCTGTACCAGTCCCCTCTGTCGAGAAGCCACCAAAATTAGAGCCCAAACCACTGCCTGAGACTCTTAAATATTCTTACTTGGGACCATTAGAAACTTTACCGTTCATCATAGCTTCCGATTTAACATCAGAGTAGGAGTCTAAACTCCTTGCTGTTTTGAGAGAACATAGAGAAGCTATTGGATGGTCTATTGCCGATCTTAAAGGTCTCAACCCCTCTGTGGTCATGCACAAAATTCACCTGGAGGAGAACTCCAAAACATCTAGAGAACCGCAGAGACGACTGAATCCGGCAATGCAGGACATGGTAAGAGCCGAAATTTTAAAACTTCTCGAGGCGGGTATCATCTACCTGATCTTTGACAGTGCATGGGTGAGTCCGATACAGGTTGTCCTAAAGAAGTCTGGTGTGATGGTAGTTAAGAATGAGGATAATGAGCTAGTTCCTACCCGTATTCAAAAGGGTTGGAGAGTTTGCATTGACTGCCGAAAGCTGAATACTACTACTCGAAAGGATCACTTCCCTCTTCCTTTCATTGATCAGATGCTTGAGCATTTAGCCGGTCATGCATTTTACTGTTTTCTCAATTGTTATTCCGGCTGTAACCAAATCTGTGTTGCTCCCGAAGATCAAGAGAAGACCACCTTCACCTATCCATTTGGTACTTTCGCCTACCGTCGCATGCCTTTTGGGTTGTGTAATGCACCTGCTACCTTTTAGTGGTGTATGATCAACATATTTTCAAATATGGTAAAGCGACTTCTGGAACTCTTTATGGATGATTTCTCAGTCTTTGGTACTTCATTTGACCAATGCCTACATCATCTAACCCTTGTGTTAGTCTGATGTAGAGAAAAGAAGCTAGTACTGAATTGGGAAAAATGCCATTTCATGGTGAAACAAGGCATAGTCATAGGTCACATTATATCAGACAAAGGAATAGAAGTTGATAAAGCTAAGGTCGATTTGATCTCTCGTCTTCCACGACCCCAATCTGTTAAAGTGATCAGATCATTCCTAGGTCATGCTGGTTTCTACAGGAGATTTATCAAAGATTTTAGTAAAATTTCTAGACCTCTCTGTAGACTCTTGACTAAGGATTATATTTTCGATTTTGATGATGAATGCGTCAATGCGTTTGAAAAATTGAAAATTGCATTGACCTCTGCTCTGATCATTCAGCTTCCTGATTGGTCTGTTCCTTTTGAGATAATGTGTGCTTCTGACTACGCAGTAGGAGCTGTGTTAGGTCAAAGGGTCAATAAGTTACCTCATGTTATCCATTATGTGAGTAAAACGCAGAACCAAGCTCAACTGCACTATTCCACCATGGAAAAAGAATTGTTGGCAGTAGTTTTTGCACTAGACAAATTTCAATCTTATCTTGTAGGCTCAATGTTCATTGTCTACTCTGATCATGCTGCTCTCAAGTATCTTTTGCCTAAGAAAGATGCTAAGTCCCATTTGATTCGGTGGATTCTCTTGCTACAAGAATTTGATATTGAAATTCGGGATAAGAAAGGTTTTGAGAATGTGATAGCAGACCATTTGTCTAGATTGGTAGCTGAATTTTCCAATGACCCGATGCCTATTACTGAGTTCTTTCCTGACGAGCAACTCATGTCAGCTTCCCAAGTACCTTCGTTTGCAGATATTGTGAATTATCTTGTCACTGGTTTGATGCCTGAATATTGGAATAAACAAGGTAAGTCAAAATTTCTTGCAGAAGTCAAATAATTTATTTGGGATGTTCCATACTTGTTCAAATACTGTTCGGACCAAATCATTCGTCGTTGTGTCCCGGAGTCCGATCAAATCATTGTCATTAAGTTCTATCATGATCAGGCTTGTGGAGGTCATTTCAGTTCGAGAAAGACCACTGCGAAGATTTTGCAGTGTGGTTTTTATTCGCCTTCAATGTTCAAAGATACTCATGCCTACTGTGTGTCATGTGAAAGGTGTCAGAGGTTAGGTAGTTTGTCTCGTCGGAATATGATGCTGCTAAACCCAATTTTACCTGTTAAGCTTTTTGATGTTTGGGGCAATGATTTCATGGGTCCGTTTCCTAATTCATTTGGTAATCTTTACATTCTAGTAGGGGTCGACTATGTCAGTAAGTGGGTAGAAGTGTTGGCTTGCAAAACCAATGATCATAAAGTTGTCCTTCGTTTCTTAAAAGAAATGTTTCCTCTAAATTTGGAATACCACGAACCATCATTAGTGATGGGGGAAAACACTTCTATAATCGCCCGTTTGAAACATTGATGAAATTATATGGGGTGATACATAAGGTTGCTACTCCTTATCATCCGCAAACAAGTGGGCAAGTGGAAATTTCAAACTAAGAGATAAAACATATTCTGGAGAAGACAACTAATCCATCCAGGAAAGATTGGTCTTTGAGACTTACTGATGCACTCTGGGCATATTGTACTGCATTCAAAACGCCTATTAGAATGTCACCCTGCAGGATATTGTATGGGAAAGCCTGTCATTTGCCAGTTGAGTTAGAGCATAGAGCATATTGGGCTATCAAGCATATGAATTTTGCTTTAGATAAGGCTGGGCATCATAGAACACTCCAGTTGTCTGAACTGGATGAAATTCGGAGAGATGCCTATGACACTACAAGGAAGTACAAGGACAAGATGAAACTAGTTCATGATTGACACATTCTTCGAAAAACATTCATTGTGGGTCAGAAAGTTCTATTGCACAACCCGAGACTTCATCTGTTTTTGGGTAAACTTCGATCGAGATGGTCAGGTCCATATATTGTTCATGCTGTTTTTTCCACATGGGGCATTTCAGATTAAGCATCTTAAGAGTGGTCATGTATGGAAAGTTAATGGTCAGCGTCTTAAACCATTCTTAGAGTTTCATAAACCGGAGGAAGACGTTCAGATTCCTCTAGATGATCCTGTCTACCAGGACTGATTAGGACGATCATCCCATCCATATCTACCCATTCATCCATCCACCTATCATTCTATGTTTGAGTCTGAGTCTGTTTGTGTTCGTGTGTCCATTTTGTCCAGTTTGTCTAGGTTAGGTTTTTGAATTTTGTGTGATTCTTTGAGTCTCTGTTGAGTTTGTCTGTGAGTTAGTCTGTGTATGTATAGATGTTTGACTAGTTTAGGTTTTCACTTTTGTTGAGTCAGTTTTTGTGTTAGTGAGTCAATCTAGTGTCTTTGTTGTTTTTGTTTTTGTTGTCCATTTGTTTTTGCAAGTTTTGAATAAAGAGAGCCATTTTAGGTATTTTTCTAAATTTTTAGTTGTTCGTTTATAATATTTTCTTCTAATTTGCAATTGGCCATTGTAGATTAGGAAATATTGAGGACAATGTTCAATTTAAGTTTGGGAGTATTGGAGGGCTACACTTTTGTGTGTTTGTTTTTTAGTTCAAAAAAATAATTGAAAATTTTTTTTTGAAAAAAATGTTTTTCAGCATTAATATGTGGATGAAAATTTTTGTATCATGCTTTTCAAATTGAATTTTATATAATTTATGCTTGTACTTTTACACAGCCATATTGATTTTGGCCTAAAAAAAAAAAGTATTCATGAGTTGAGTAATCACCGGAGGAATACCAGTGGAGACTTGTGACCCAGTGAGCTTTTGAGCCATTCTATTTTTTTGAGGGTTATAAGTAAATTCTTCATTTATCTTTAATGTGCGGATAATTATTAGTCTCAATTCCATTGTAAACTATGTAAATAATTCATTATTATTATTTTATTCTCTTTTTATTCATAAAAATCCTTGAAATGATTTAACTAGGTTAGAAATATTTTATTTGCTTTTTAACTTTGCATTTTAAATTAGATTGAGGTTATTTAAATTCACTCCACCATTTTAATTAGATTTATAAATTAATGGTTTGTATGATAAAATTAGATCTCATATTTTGTTAAATTCCAAAGTTAGATAATTATTTAAAGATCAGTTTTCTAAATCTAGAATTTTGATAAATTAAGATTATAACTCCATGTTTTTGAAAATTTGTCACGTTTAGCTTAAATCTCAATATTTTAATTTTTTAGATCACATTATTTTAATGGTACCAATTTATATCTCCATACATCTATTTTGTTGATTTCCATTGGGTTCGACCTCGCACTCATTAACTACACTATTAATTGGTTTGTGCGCTTGCGAGTAAATTTAAAACACTACATCGGCCTATTGGTCTTACTCCCATTTTCTAGGAAGACAGGGTCATCTACACCTCACAGGTGTTCTACATACGGTTCCATACTCTCAATCATTACCTTGTGACTTTCCCAAGCCTAACGAACACCAGTACCTCTCAACTCGTGGTCGTCGTAAGTCTAACCCTCATGGGTCCAGCTCATACTCTGATATCACATTGCTTACCCTGTTCGAGGTACGTCTAAATAGTAGTCGCCTAAATCTGCTGGTAAGAAGAGGTCCCAGCCTCAACTCATAATCTTGTTCACCCTATTGCGACCCAAAACAAACTCATACTTCCATCAGAATTTCAAACCCTAGATGGTTAGTAATCGACTCCATAGGCACATCATATGTGGGAAACACATGTGTGTCACATAACTGAAACGTAAATCTAATAAATGATCTTAAATACCATTAATATGTCAAAGGGGATATAAATTCTATACCATAAATGTTATTAAACATTCTATAACTTATTACAACCAAATCCACAATGAATAAAATGGTATAAACAACATCACAAACTTAAATCAAATAAATAAAGCAATTAACTCAATAGGTAGGGCGTATCAAGCAATATGATAAACTAAGCACTTCCTCGGGGTCCCTCGGACCTAGCCGGTGCAACATTATCTGAAATTGCTAGGACGTGAGTAAAAACAATACTTAGTGAGGAAATATGCATGCTATATACTCACGCACCCACTTAATAATAATGTATGAAATGAAATATAAATAAGGTTATTCTATCATTTCATGCCATCAATCTCATCAATATAAACACAATGTCCACCCAAGGGCACCAGTCTCATCAACGTTAACACAATCTCCACCCAAGGATACCTCTATGGAACGGGCTGTCAAAACATCATGATCCTTTGAGGGACATAGACCACAACTTACAAAGTGGGAGATCTCCATATAAAATAGATAATCTACCTTACCTTGCTTCCCTTCACCAATCTGGTGATTAAGTCAGCTCTAAGGTGATTAATATATGATTTACCAAGTTAGTATCGCCCATGTAGGGCTCACATGTATCTAACCCTGCACAATCCGTCTTACTAAGTCAGTGCCGCCAGCATAGGCTCACGAGTATCTAACCCTACGCAATGCTTCTTACTAAGTTAGTACCACTCGCATAGGCTCACGAGTATCTGACCATGTGTGAACTGTATACCAAGTGTACAAAATAGTGTTGAGGGGCTATACTCGTCAATGACAACCACAAATAGCCGTGAGAGTGAGCTACAATGCGAAGCATGATAGGAGCTATACTCCTCGACGACAACCCTACAGGATCAAGTCCCATAGCCGACACCACCATTTTATTAGGGTTCCTTAAACAAATCATCATCCTGTCACACCAACCTCCTCTAGGGAGTGTGTACTCATACTAGTGGGGCCCAAGAAAGGGAAATGTACATCATTAGGTCCTATATACCCCTTTGGGTCTCACCGCAACACTAGTAAGTTTCAATATCACTGTGCCCATTAACACGCTATCCCATACTCACATCCTAGATAACCTCCTAGGTACACATCAGTGAGTAATACCAAAAGGAAACATATTCAAAATTAAATGGGCAACATATATGTCATAATTGCATAATGACCATAATTTCACAATGATAGCAGCATAGCACATTCCATTACATTTCATACATTCAATATAATTATCACATTGGGTTATTTTAGGGACATGGACTACACACCAACCTTGAGATATACACATCGGGTTTATTTACACATATTCTTAGTCCTTGCAATTTATTCAACCCGTGTCATGGTGGTTTAACATCCTAAGTCTAATCACTCCCTTTTCACAGCATAAACCTAATTAAATTCATCAATAAATCATCTTAGCCCTTCACAAGGGTCTCCAATAATTATCACAAATTTTCTATCATCATAACAAGGCAATAGACATGCTACAAATCACATAGTAGGGAATTAATAATATCTCATGCATAGCATACGGCACATTTGTCCTATTTATTATACATTAAACACATCAATAATCCAATACATTCTCTAAATCAATATAATAACATACAAGCATCCATACAATATGTGTTTAGTAATCCTCACCTCAAAATCACGATGTCTCGGGTTGATCTTCGGGTCGTACCTCAACGGGTTCGGGGTTCAAAGGCTCTAATCAATCAAAAAGAACATAATACATCCCTATTAGTTCATTGATTAGGCCAAATCAAAGCTTAGAAGAAAAATCCCCAAATCTAGACCCAAGATTTACCCCTAATATGGTTTAATCCCTTCAATCTAAGGGAAATCCCCAAATATTTTCCCATGAATCATCTCAAAAAATTGGCATATACCATTTTCCCCATTTTTCTTCCCTTCCCATGGGTTCAAAACTCAATTTAAATTAAGATCTACACCCAAACAAGGTTTCATATAAAAAATCCCCAAATACTTCCATGGATTCCTCTCCAAATAAGGCCTAAAAGCCATCAGATACACCATTCTCAACACATCCCATTAAGATCTCATCAAATAAGAAGAATGGGAAAGATAATGATCATAGATCTTACCTTTGGAGGAGAAGGAACAGTGCAAAGGGGCGCTCCAAGCGTAGGAAATCCAAATCTAATGCTTTTAGTAGGTGAAAATCAATAGAGGGAAGGTAGAGGAAGCAAGGGTTTACTGTTAAGGAAGAAGGGTTGGTTGTTTGGAAGAGGAAATAAGGACTTATGTACTGATTTTATATTTTAAGTCTAGAGTGAAGGTAGAGGAAGCAAGGGTTTACTATTAGGGAAGAAGGCTTGTGTCATTGCAGTGCATTAATGTGAAATAAGCCTAATTTCGTGCAAATATGGACTTATGTATAGACTTAATATTTTAATAATATTTCATATTTTTTTTATGGTCGGGCTATTACATCCTTAAATACATCAAACAATGGAGTATTTATAGAGGCAAAAAGAATTTTCGAGTCTCTGAATCTCACGGTCGATCGTGGTCTAGCTATCGACTGTCGGTGTTTGAAAGTAACTCCCACCAACCTGACTGTTGCACTTTAATGCACTTCAACAGCACAAAAATGGCCACACACGATTGATTATGCCACACGATTGATCGTGCACTCTTTGTGCCGATTGTTGTGCAAATTTTAAATTTATAACTCGCAAGGACACGAACCATTTAAATAGTATACCGTTAAGAGTGCGAGGTCGATCCCACAAGGAAACAACAAAATATATGCATAAACAAAATATATGACATTTAAACATTGTGATTAAAAAAAATATAGATCTTTAGAAAATCACCTAAATATGAAAATCAAGTTCTAATTTTTACAAATATGACTTCAAATTAGTTGCATTCCAGTTTTAAGAAACTAATCTAAAAGTTAGAGTATCATCATCTAAATCTACAAGGTAACCAATAAATCGAATTTAATTAAAGAAATAACATTGATCTAAAATTAATAAATAATCTGAAACTAGTTTAAGAGAACAAAATTAAAATGCAATCAAATCAATCTCAACCTAGTTCAAAAGAATTTGAGGGAATAAGAAAAAAAAATATATTTTA
Source organism: Chimonanthus salicifolius (assembly GCA_013350335.1). Taxonomy (NCBI): domain Eukaryota; kingdom Viridiplantae; phylum Streptophyta; class Magnoliopsida; order Laurales; family Calycanthaceae; genus Chimonanthus; species Chimonanthus salicifolius. The sequence continues at coordinate 51,278,288 of CM023535.1, read as the reverse complement.
ATAAAAATAATGAAATATTCACATAATGTACAATGGAATTGAGACAAGTAATTAGGGTGGCATATTATCCCATTTAAAGATAAAATCATGGCCTAGACTATGAAATCTTCTAGAATTATTCAATATAAATTCATGTTCTCTATTTATTAAAATTCTAATAAAAAAAAAATCAAGATTTCCATTAAGTCAGAAATTTTCAAATCAAGCTTTAGGCTTGGGTAAACTTTCTACTTTCCTTTCCGAGTCTAAAAATAAGCTACTTTTCGAAAATGGCCTTAGATATGAAAAGGTTAAGTTCCATGGATCCTAAACAGGGTTCTACTTTTCTTGAAAACTCTTAAATTAATTTATTCCATAACATCTTAAAAAGAATTAAAATAACATAAAAAACAATCACCATAAAATATTTAACAATTAGGAAAACCATAAATCTAAAGAAGCTACCATGAATTTCATTCAATTAAATTGGAAATTAAAATTACAAGGCTTTGGAGTTTTACATCAAAGACATGAAATAAAATAAAAATACAAGAACTTACAGACAAAATTTGAATATTACTTTATCTTCCCGTCTTCTCAACCTCCAGTCCTTGGACACCTTAATTCATTGCTCAAATTCGAAATTTTACAATGCCTGAACCCCTTTATTTATAGTGCTCAAAAGAAACTGGTTTAAGCAAGTCTTGGAGAGAATTCTTTTATAATTCTCTCTCCAAAAATTTCACCAAAATTCTCTCTCCAAAACTTCCTCCCAAATTCTCTCTCCTTTAATTATCCAAATTTACTGTATTTTCCAAGCCATTGACGAATTTTGCAAATAAAACTCCATGATTTTAGGGATTTTGGATTATTTTTTAAAGTAGGGTGCAAATCCTATTTTTGTACACATGTACCAACTTGCATCTCAATTCTGACCTAGTTAACGTTCGTATCATGAAATTTCGTGAACTACAACGTTGTATCCCTTGAAGTCTTCTTTCCAACTCAATAAAAATAAATACAATCCGACATAAGAGTGAAAAGTTATGGCCAAAAATACTAAAACTGTGTGAAAATATTCCTACTTCCAAAATTCTTTGGTAATCCAGTTTTTTCTCTCATTCTTGCTTCCACAATGCTTCACACAAAATTCACTAGGCCCACTTGGTCTTTTGGGCTTGGATCCCATACTTGGACTTTTATCTAGCCCGGAATACTGGTGGACTTTGGCTTATAGGCTTCCAATTGCAGACTTTGGCTTCAGGCTTCAAACTCGAACAGTTGGTCCATTTGTGTGTATATAAATTTCTACCACCTTTATAATTTAACACAGTCTAAAAATTATTATTATAATTCAAACTCTCATATCCGGATCTGAATTATAATAATTTACATTAATTCCAAAATCAAATTAGGTGGTAAAAATTACAAACTTTCCAAAAATAGAACTATGGTCCACTTTTCTGCATTTTTCTTAATTTTTATTCCAATTTCTTGTATTTTCCATAATGCAGTGCAAAACTCAAAGTTTCCATTAAACACATCTAATATACACAAATCAAAGGCTAACAAATCCAATATTAAAGGGTAAAATGCTCATTCTCAGCGATCAACAAATACCCCTAACTTAGATTTTGTTAGTCCTCAAGCAAAACAAAAGCTATAAACTAAAAACTGAAAATTAAAATCCTAAACTACATCATTTTCACTGGCACTCTCGATTGCATTTAGCGTATGCAACAAGCTTTAAACCCTTAGGTTACCCCTAGTGGACGGGTTATAGTCTCGTGAGGGCCTGTAGTGATGATACCCACAAACATCAAATTTTGTTTTTCTATTTAAATTTCAGTTTTAGCAAAAACATTTACTAAAAATCTAGACATCATACGATTCCAAAATTCTTTTTACAAAACTTATACCCTGAGTATAGTGTGTGCTTTAGCCAATATTAAGATAGTTTTCTTTTTCCAAATAGATACAAGTTTTGTAATCCCTTGTGAAAAATGCGCTTTGACTTCAAACCTCACATATATCTCTCAAAAAGACTAACGCTCAGAGGGTTGGGTTATTTTATCTCAAACGTATATGTGAGCGGAGTTTATGTATTTGAATCAAAATATCTCACATATGTATTTAGAAAATATGGCACACATCAAAGAAAATAAACAGATCTCATGAATGGATGTCACTTCCCTGAGAACGTTGAGTCATACACTATCATTTTCCCTCCTTTATTCTCCACATGAAATACCCTATTAGACTTAAGATCAATAGGACTTCCTAAATGATGAAACATGGCTTAGGACCGGGTCAAATCAAAGAAGGATAATAAGACTCTAAAAATAATTATTTTGAACAGAAAAGTTAGATTTTTTCAAAATGTAAGATGGGATATTTTTCCTCTATCTTTTTCTCTTTTCAGCACTTTTCAAAATATTCATATTTTCTTTCTTATTCTCTATTGACATCCTTCTTTTGATATCTGGATATTCCCTTTTTTTTTTTTTTTTTTTTTTTAAAGTGCCTATTTTTTTTAGAGTACCATCCCAATATTTGTCATCTCTAACCTCCTCTGAGCTCTTAGAATAGGTTACAGATATTTTGATTTTGACTCAGATTCTAGAACCGAAGTTGGGTACAATAAACATGGACAAAAATAGGTAGGCATGAAGGCTCAAATGATAAAACAAGGCTTAAATCATATCTAAAGCTTCATACAGTAATTTCTTTGTTTTAAATAAATTCTGAAAAATTTCAAATGTACTACCTCAAATTTAATGGCGTTCTCAGTAATATGACCAAAATTGAAGAATAATGAGATCCACAACGACTTGGTGCACTTAAGAAAGAATAATGGATTGAATTAAATCCCTCAGAAAAAATAGATACGGACCAAAGCTCATTGTGTTAATTCTCCACTAGTATTCCTCCGGTGATAACTAAACTTGTGAAATATTTTTCTTTTTCCAACTAATTTAAATATGGCTGTTTAAAATTTGTTCCGAATATAAATTCTATAAAAATCCTATCGAAAAAGTATGATATAAATGTAATACCCTGACCCGATTTAAGCTTGATCAGTATGATAAACCATACTTAGACCGGTTAATCTTGAAGATTAAGTTAGAGGCTTTATGAAAAGCCCAGGTGTGGCCCAGTCAGAGCTTGAAAGCTGGAGGATCAAGCTAGTCTAGTTGGAAGGGCAAAATGGTAATTTACAATTTATAAATATTTTTCCTCTATGTATGTAATTATCTGATTATTGATGGATGATATTACTTTCCTTAATCAAGGATTTCAATTTAAAACTTCAGAATTATTTTATCTTCAAAAAATGTTATTTAAAACTGCCCGAAAAGTGCCCGAAAGGGGAGAAATAATTATTTTTAGATAATTTCCAAAATAAAATTTTTTTTAGAAAATGATGTAATGTTAGATTTTAAAATGACGGCTTAGTTTATCTCTCCAAATTTTGAAAATAAATATTTTAAACCCTTTTATTAATCACAAGTTAAATTAAGTAAATAGTGTCAAAATATGGATTTTGTCTAAATCTATGGTTTTAATGAATTTTAGATCTCCAAAATTTAATGACAATTTTTTTTTTATTAAACCCAACATTTCTGTTAAGTTGGATTAAATTATTTAAGCTTTTTAAATCATATTTTTAGTTAAAAAAATCAATTTTAGCCAAAACAGGACCTATTTACAGAATCCCCAGATGAACTTATCTGCAAATTATTTTTTTTACTGTTACCGTTACTGTGGCCGCGGGTACGTGGCCTGGAGATGGCTCATACAGACGCTCGTGGCAGCCAGCTGAGGTGTCTTTCACCTGGCCTGAAGGTCATAAATTATACCTTCACCCAGCTGGTTTCACCCCAGATCAAAAACCAACCCTCTGTATTTTCAAACCAGTTGCTCTCCCTCTCTGTTTCTTTCAAATTTTTACCGTCGCTTGGAAGAGGAAGATTTTTCAAAGTTAGGATTTTCGACCCTAGAGCTTAAGCGAAGGTATCCTTTGCATTCCTTATCAAATTCTAAATGGTTTAGAATCAAACAAAAGTGAAATTGATCAAGTTTTGAGTGTTTAAAATGAGTTTGAAGTTTAAGAAAAAACTTGGAAATTCTTATGTCATTCTGGTTTTGATGTTAAAATCTGATGTGTTAATCAGTGTTAAAGTTTTAATTTATTCCCTATGTCAAGAGGACTCACTAAGGAGTCCATCTGACCAATTGGGTTTGAAAAATGAACCTAGAAAATCCACTGTTTCTGGATTCGTATTTCACTCTCCCAGCTCCGTTATTCTCTGCTGCTGCAGATAGAGGAGGAAGACGACTCTTGGAAGGTCCGAGAGTTGGGCTTTGGAAGTTCCGAAGTTCGGATCGGGGTTCCTAAGTGTCCAGAGGCTAACCATTTCCCGCATCTCCTGACGAGATGTTCTGAGTCTGTTCGGAAGGACCGAACTTCTCAGAAGTTCCGAGGTTCTCTCGGCATGTTCCTGTAACACCCCGGATTTTCAAGTTATAAATATGTACGAAAATTACCCATTTAATTTATGAATTATTAAATATGGATATTAGATGGGTAAAGTGTTGGGTCTTTACCCAATTAAGACCCAACGGTTGTGGTAATGGTTTCAATTTAAAATAAATGCGTAAGATGTGTTTAATTGGGTCAAGGTTGTTTATTTGGGTCAAATGCCCAATTGGGACCCAATGGGTCATGGTTAACTTGGATGACCACCAAGTTAGTTCAATTTAAATTAAATGGGGCTGAATTAAATAATAATGCAATATGTCTAAAAATAAAATATGGATTGCTTGGGGCGTGTATGTGAGGTGGACATGAAAAGATTTTATGAATTGGAAGATTGCATGCGCATGGACGATAATGATGGAAAGATTTTAGGAGTTGCTTAGGCGCATAAAATCATTTAAAGAGGGTCCTTTCCCTTGATTAAGAATAGCATTAAGGCAATGGCTAAATTGAAGGGTCGGCACCTTCTAAGATATGACTGATTGGGAGTGAAATAAAAGGAAGCAAGGGGCGCATGGCACCTTCCAAAATTAAACACAAAGGGGCGCATGGCACTTGCTATCTTAGAGAGACAAAGGGCACACAGCAATTACCATTTCAAACAAGATTGGCCGAGTGGAGGTTCTAAACAAGGGGTGCACGGTAATTACTATCTTGACACCTTCTAAAGATGGAACCAATTAGGAGTTTTTATAAGAGAAAGACAAGGGGCTCACGGCAACACATACACTCCAAGGCCGAATTCTCTCTTTCTCTCAAGTCTCACTTTCGGCTTTCATAATACACAAAGGAAGAAAAGGCAGCTAGCAAGTGAAAGATCAAGGAGGCTAAGGAAAGAAGAAGATTGGAAGAGCAAGATCAACCGAAGGAAAATCAGAGGAGTCGCGGAATCGGTAAGTGATTTGATGTTTTTGATTAAAGGAAAGGAACCATAGGGTTCGGCCATGGTGTATGGCCGAACCCCATGGAAGAGAAATTAAGGAATGATTATGGTTAAGTTTAATGGAAATAATGAACCATAGGGTTCGGCCATCCATGGAAAGACATGGTTAATGTATGGATTTTTAATGAGGAAAACCATGGGAGTTGGTTAATAAATTTATATGTTTTTAATGGATGTTTTTGGTGATTGTTAATGGAAGGTTATTGGTTATATTTTAAGGGTTGGAAACCATAGAAGGACTTTGGTGAATTTTTATGGAAGTTTGAATGATGAAATCTTAGATATGTGATTTAAAAAGGAATTAATGGACCATAGGGTTCGGCCAAGTTGTATGGTCGAACCCCATGGGAGTTTGTTGATAATGTTATATGATTTTTGGAGGGGTGAAAACCGTGAAGGACATTAGTTGTTTTAATGGAATTGAAAGATGAAAATCATAGATGTAGATTTATGATTTTAAAAGGTCTAAATGGAAAAATATAGATGGAAGTTCATGGCTTAATAATTGTCTTTATGAGTAAGGTTCAGCCATGGTGTATGGCCGAACCCCACTCGGGTTTATTTTAAGAAGGATGGATATTAAGTTAGAAAGTTTCTAATTATGGACAATTGATTAAATTGAAGATGTTTATTAATTTAGAAAGTTTCTAATTATGGAAGGAACCTTGAATTATGATTCAAATATGGAAGGTGGAGATTAAATTAGAAAGTTTCTAATTATGGACTCTTGGATTGTTTTTGGAAGGAATCTTGATTTATGGATTCAAGTATGGAAGTTGATCAAAATGGAAGGTTAGACACCATGGCCGAACCCCATGAACCAAATTTATGGGTCATGTATGGACTTAATATTTTAAATGAAAGGTGGACCAATTTGAGAATTCAAATATATGCTTAGGGATTATATTATTGGATTATGGGTTTTTGTTTAGGTTGTTGGACCTAAAATTAGGGAGATGAAAGATCATGGGTTCGGCCATGCATGAGATGGTTTGTGGATCAAACATGAACTTAGGCAATTGTTAATGAATGGAAGGATTGGTTATGGAATGTTAGCCATGAATGGCAATATTGAAATTTAAATGGAGAAACATTGGTTTTATTTTAAAGGAATGGCAAAAATGTAAATATGGTCTAAGATGAAGAATCATGGGTTCGGCCATGATGTATGGCCGAACCCCATGATGAATGTTTGATGAACTAAGTATTTAAATAAATTAACTTAGGGATTTGTATAAGTGGCAAAGAAGTAAATAAGAGTGGAAGTGGTAGACCATGAGTTCGGCCATACCCTATGGGAAATGATTTAGGGATTTAATTATAGACCTATGTTCATGGTTTATGTATTGGCTATAAATAGGACAATGGCAATGATGTAAATAGGTGAAAAATAATGGACATAGGGTCTATGTGTGGCGTATTAAAGCCATGGATGGCATTTTGGTAATTAAGTAAAAATAAGGGACCATGGGTTCGGCCATGGTGTTGGGCCGAACCCCATGGGGAATATTTGGCGGACCTAGGGTTACGTACGTTGGATTAATTGAATGAAATGTTAATTAAAGATTAGACCAATGGCAATTTGGTAATATCGGCTGAAAATGATAAACCATGGGTTCAGCCATGGTGTATGGCCGAACCCCATGAGGATTGTGTTTATGGACGTAAACATTATTGTAAATCAAGTGGGACTTGGTTTTAATTGATTGTTATATTATAAGGTAACGGGACCTCATAAGGTGTTTACGATCGTGAGCTGTTACTGGATGAAAGACACAAGGACACATTAGCGGTCTTTGGTAGGATTCCACCTCTTTGAAACCATAGGTTTATGTACATTGTTTTTATCTTGATTTGATGAATTTATATTACAAAGGATACGTTTCAAAATGTGAGTTTTAAATGCTATGTTTATATGATAAAATAGCATGTGTTGTATATTTTTCAGATATGAGCTTTTAAATGCTATAATTTGTATTTTTGTATAGCATGTTGGCATTTGCATCTCATGCATGGCATGGAAGGGATGAACGGTAACCGGAGACCTACACTCCGTCAGGGCGTCTGTAAAACACTCGTGGGGGGATACCTTGATGAGGAGCTTTCCATTAAGAGGATACTATGTATGAAATGTAACCAGAGATCCACACTCCGTCAGGGCGTCCGTAATACAATCGTGGGGGATACCTTGATGATGAGTTTTCCATCAAGAGGTTACTATGTGTTTTGGTACTAACTCATGTGTTAACCCTAATTGGAATACCTACTGGGCGTGTTGTTCTAACGCCCTACTTCGACCCTAGTGGATGATACAGGAAACGAGGGGAATGATGAACGCGAAATGGGCCAGGCATAGGAGCTTGGAGGATTATAGTTTATATTTTGTTTAAGATAATCATGGGCTTGTAATTTGAGTATCTAGAAATCCGATTGTAATAACTTAGATGAATTTGCTATGGCTGGATGTTTTATTGGATAATTATGATATGATAATTTTGAATAAAGACTTGACGTACTTTGCTATCTGAAATGGAATAGAACTGGGTTCTATTATGATTCCGCGTGTTATGATTATAATTCCGCATGTTATGATTTTTATTCCGTATGTTGATATTGTTATGTGTGAACCGTTTTCATGGACTTAGTCCATGCACACATAGGGTTGGCCAGTTAAGGGTCGGACTTTAGAAGTTCGGACTTAGCTCGAGTCATGACGTCCTGCTCTCTATCACTCTTCGTTTATAAAAAAAAAAATAGACTCTGATTTTACGGGAAGAAGCGAGTGAAAAAGGGCGGGGCGTTACAGTTCCAAGACACACCAAGACTCGCAGTTTGCCCTGTTTCTGGTTTTTCGGCTCGAAAGCACATTCGGACGTTCCGAGACTTGAGCCTCGAAAGTTTCGAAGAACAGAGCCATGTTCTGAGGTCCTGTGTACTAGTTTAGATAGTGACTCGGAAGGTCCGAAGCCACAGTACCTGGTTCCGAGGCATGATCCGAGGAACCCAGTTTTTGAATGATAAATCTTGGTTTGATTTAAGATGCTTGTGTTAGATCTAGGTTTTCATGTGATGTTTATACCCCTTTTATAATTAAAAATGATACTAACCCCTTTTCTCTTAATACTATAGTGTACTACTTATTGTATTCACTTCCAGGCCGATACTCTCTATTTGTGGCTATCTCAGCCCGGTAACTATCTATAGCTGTGCTATTTACTTCTCCGCTCTGTAGAAAAGAAGGGCTCGGGCACTGAGTGAACTGTAGGCCTAATTTGCTATAAGAGTAGTGGCCTGAACACCTTATTCATCTAGGCTTAACTCAATACGTCAATTTGGTCATGCTCAGAAGACAATATGAGAAGTGGCCTGAGCACCTATTTATTATATGCATTGCTGATTATTATAAATTAAAATGGTTAGAAACCAAATAGGAGACTCAATTCCATTTCCCTTGGAGATTTTTGGAAAAACAAGATAGATTTGAAATACTACAAGTGTGTATTGCTTTGTATGCTATGTGTTCTGACTGTTTATTGATTGTATATCTGTTTGCATGTTGACAGAGACTTCGATACCACACATTTTTGGTGAGGAGACTTAATATTACACTAGGGGTAAATCAAGTTAAAAATATTGGATCTTGAGCAATGAGTGGTTTCAAGGATCAGTGTTGATGAACCCACTCATATGCCTAGACTTGATGCACTATTGTGAAAAGTGCTTGTAAATATTTATGATGTTGATCATATGTGATATGCTTATGAGCTGTGATGATGTTAATACTGCTTCCACGTACCCTTTACTATTGAACCATTGCCGAGTTGTGTGTGTCGGCTTACATCTACTGGACCAGGTTGGTTGACAGTTACTAATTTCAAGTGTGTCAGTACCGATTTTTTGGGTGTGTCGGAGATGTACTTGCAAGAAGTATTTTGACCGTGTCGGGACTTAATACTATTGGTCTCAGTGTAGTATCTAGGGGTTACGGTGGATAGTGGCAGTTGTTGACTAAAAATGAGATTTTGGCAAGCTTTGAGCTGTTATTTTGAAATTATTGTTTATTTGACTAACCTGATGTTCATTAGACTGCATCGTTATATTTCTTTCACTGGGCTAGTTAGCTCACACCACTCACATTTCAGGAGATGTACCCGAGGAGGAGGAACCTCTGTATCGAGTTTAGGAAGGATAAACTTTGGCGTGGTCTTGGATTTTCTCCCTTTGATGGGGACTTGTTGGTGTTGGTTCTTTGAAACCATATTTTGTAAAGGACCGTGTGTGGTGCTTAAGTTTGTTTGGATTTGTATTAAACCACAATGTGACCGTAGTTACTCTATGTTGATTGAATAAATACCTCGTTTATGGAAATATGTGTTAGTGTTTGCTTGAGGATAGGCTTATGGTTTGTGTTTAAGTCCACATGTTAGAAATCATGTGTGGCTTTTTGGGCCTAACTTTTGATCTAGCCCATTTAAAAGCCTTGTAGATTAGTTTACAAAAAAAAAATCAGTGGTGTTCCAAGCCCACTTCTGGGTCTGGGGTGTTACAATAAATATTTTTATTTACCCATTAATGCTGAAAAATTACTTAGACTCAACAAATCTATATTTTTTCTCTCACAAGGGGTAGTCTCATTCTTCACTTACTCTTCCTTTGATTGAGTATTTTTTTTTTTTTTGACTCACAAAACGACCCACAAAAACTTTTAGTGGACTCAATTTTTTTTAATGGACTCAACTAGTGTATCCCATTTTGATACCCCCAAACTTAAATTTGACATTGTCCTCAATGGTTCTTAATCTACAGTGATCAGGTGCAAATTAAAAAAAATTGGAACACTGTTAATTAGGGTTTAGACATAAAAAGGGTTCACTCACAATTGACTCAGTATAAATCCTAGACTCACCGACTCTAAAAGAAACCTATAAAAGACGCGAACTCAACTATTCTTTCACAAATAAAACAAGCTTGACCTTCTTGAGCAAGTTGCATTCGACTTTGCAGATGGTGATGATGAAAGTTCTCCAATGAGTACATAACATCATGGACTAAGTATTTCTGTTCCCACTTATTAACTCCCATTGGTATGATGAAAGCCCATGGATCATTCAAATAAAAAAGGGATACCGTAACACCTCGAATTTTTAGATTATTTAAATATATGAAAATTTCCCTTTTAAATTTGTGAATTATTAAATAAATGTGCATGGCCGAATTTTAGATTTTAAATCTATGTTTATGCGCATGGAAGATATAGATGAAAGATTTTTAGGAATGAGATAAATTATATGGCCGTGTATGACATTGCACATCTAGGATATGCGCATGTACTAAATGAGAGAGGAGCGCATGGCACTTTCTATTAAAGATTAATTGGAGGGTTCATAAAGTTAAGAGGGAAAGGGGCGCATGGCACCTTCTATTTAGATCAAGAGGAGGTTTTAAAAGAGGCAACAAGGGGTCGGTAATTGCTAATTAAAAGACAAGGGGCTCACGGCAATACCCATACATTGATAGGCCGAATTTCCTTTCCTCTCTCTCCTAAGTTTCATTCACGGCATTCAAATCAAGAGAAAAAGAGGGCAGCCAACAAAAGGGAAAAATCAAGAAGAAGGAAAAGGACTAGAAGAGCAAATAACAACCGGGTAAAAACAGAAGGAGTCGCATAAACGGTTAGTAGTTTGATTTTATATTTTTGTTTAAAAGAAAAGAACCCCAAGGAAGAAGATTGGGAGATAATCATGATAATTTTAAATGGAGATATGGTAAAGGATATGGGTCTGCCATTGCATGGCCGAACCATGATTTGATTATGGCTAAGATATAAGATCAAAGGAATGGAAGAAAAGGGGTGAGGTTCGGCCATGGTGTATGGCCGAACCCCACCAAATATGTTCATGAATTTTTATGGGAGTTGTTGATATTGTTAATGCAATTAGATTATGGAATTAATGGAAGAAAATTATGGAGTTATGTTCAAGGAAAGAAATTAAAGAACCATAGGGTTCGGCCATGGTGTATGGTCGAACCCCATGGAGATGAATTGGTTTGGTTAATGGATTACTTCTATGAGTGAGGTTCGGCCATGATGTATGGCCGAACCCCACTAGGGTTTATTTTATGGAGGAAGTTACTAAATTAGAAAGTATCTAATTATGGACCTTAGATTAAATATAGAAGGTGGAGATAAATTTGGAAACCTTCTAAAAATAGAATGAGGAGTTTAAAATGGGAAGGTTTTTATTTATGGAAGGAGATTGTTAAATTAGAAAATGAATAGATTGTCTCAATTGGGTGAGGTTCGGCCATGGTGTATGGCCGAACCCCACTAGAATTTATTTATGGAAGATGATTTTTAATTATGGAAGTTGCATGCTAAATTTGGAAAGCATTCCAATTATGGAAAGATGGTTTCTAATTTAGGACACTATCTAGTTTATGGAAGGAGGTTGCCAAATTAGAAAGCATTTATTTATGGAAGTTGGTTTATTTGGAAAGTTTCTATTCTTGGAAGGCGGACATTGAATTTAGAAAGTTTCTAATTATGGACCTTTGATAAAAGTGGAAGATGATATTAATTTAGAAAGGATCTAAGGGTTAGTATTATATTAGGCAACTTGAATTATGGATTCAAATATGGAAGTTGCCATAATTGGGAAATTATACACCATAGGGTTCGGCCAAGGTGTATGGCCAAACCCCATGGACTAAATTAAGGGATCATATGGGGTTTTAGGTCATGGTTAATGGTTTGTTTTTATGAATCGATATTATGGGTTTTTATTTATGTAGTTGATTTATGAATCAAATCATAGACCTATGTTTTGAGCATAAACATGAGGTAATGGAACCATGGCAGAATTGTAAATAAGGGTGAAAATGGTAGGCCATGGGTTCGGCCATGATGGCCGAACCCCATGGGAATGATTATGGATTTTATGGACTTGTTATGCTTAGATTTGTAATGACCCGACCTGATATTTCAGAGTTTTGGAGTCTTGGTAGCAGTGGGGAAATTGCAGGCCCCGTGTTGGGTCCTGGGTCGCCCGATTTTGAGTTTAGACACTCGAAGGGCACTTTGGTAATTTTGAATCATTAAATATTTTATCATGTAAAAAGTTTTAAAATCACACCTTATCTTCCCCGATGTTCGACGTTTGATTTTTTATGAGTTTTAAATTATTTATTTATTTTTGAAACATTTAAGATGTTATTTAAAAAAAAAAAAAGAAGAAGAAAACCTATCTTAAAACCCCCTCTCCCAAAACCCAAAACTACACCCCCCTTTCGCGCGGCACTGTAGCAGCTCGCTACAGTGCCGGCTCACCCTCCCTTTCCCCCCTTTTTCATCTCTTTCCCTCTTCCATCAAACCCTAACCCTATTTCCGCCGCCGCCGCCGCCGCCATCATCTCCTTCCCTCTCCGATTTCTCTTTTCTCCCGATCCGAACCCCCTCTTTGCAGCGTCGCTCTCCTTTCTCTTTCCCTCTGAAACCCTAAACCCCTCCCAACCTAGCTTCGGCCGCCGCTGCTGCCCCTCTTCTCTCTTCTCCAGATCCGTCGGATTCCATCCTCCCCGCCGTCGTCAGAGTTCAGATTCGCTTGCGCCGACCGCCGAATCCTCCTCCGGTGCTACCAGGTACCCGAGTTCCTCCTCTCTTCTCCTTGATCTTCTTCCTTCTCTTTCCCTCTCTCTGGTTTCCTTCCTTTTCCCTTCTTTTCCCCCTCTTTCCCTCAGTTTCCCGATTTTTCCAACCGGGTTACTGAGCCGACTCGGCTAGTTCGGCCCAGATTTGGGTCCGGCCCTGCTTTGGGTTCGGCCCGGCCCAGTTTCGGGCCCGTTTGCACTCCAGGTTTTGTTTAGCGCTTTTTGCTCGATTGCTTATTCCTTCTCTTTTTTTTCAACAGACTGAGCTCCTTTCAACCGGGCGTACTGTCCTTCTCGCTTTGGATTTTGAGGCACACACACGGTGAGGGAACTTACCACCACTTTTAGCATGCATCTATGCATCTTCCTTCCCTATCAAATGTGCAGGTACGAAATGCGGCGAATGGGGGCCCTCGGTATTACGAGCCACTCGGCAAGGGAACTGTTGATACTATTATGTGGCGGGTCCCCATCCGGATGTATTTGTACCCGATGCCCGTAGAGGCATATACAAGTTGATTATCTGATGTCATAATTGATCGATTGTGTGGTGACATGATTGGAGTTTATTTTTATTGTTAATGTGTTAAGATGCCAACATGCGAATATATGTAATATGTGGCGGTATATGTCTGATTATGATGTGAGGCATTGTATTGATAATATATCATACGATCATGTGATAATTAGTTTGGACTGCTAGACGTTATAACATGCTTGAATGTTAACATGCCAACCAGTGATAAATACTGATGCACACACCTGGTGATTATGTGACGAACTATGTTAATAGCATGTGTAGGCGTAGAGGTAATTGTGCATACATATAACTAACGTATGTGAGATGCCGGTGGGGCATGGGAACCAAGCAACATCAGGATCTAGAGACTCCCCCTAGCTTGTCGGGTAGTTAGGGTGAGGATGTACGTGGGACCGCGCAGTGGATGAGTGGTTGGGATTCAGACTCCCTTGTGGAAATGGGTAGTCGTAACCCCTTGCATGGATCAAATGGTCGGTCTATCTTGTATTTCTGGACGTACCTATGAGTGGGGCGTGATCTGATTTAGAGAAGAAGGTGTCTGGAAGTCCCAGCTAGGGACTAACTGGGAAGTAACTAGGTTAACCTAGATAGGCCATCAGGCTGAATGTAGGTTCACCCAAGGTAACCTTAGAAGCCCCTTGCAGTTCTGATACCCGAATGTGTGACGGGTGAGGTGATCCCCGGATGACCGAGTAGGCTAAGGAGGTGCTCGCCTAGGTCGAGGGACGAAGCGGTGAGGGACAGCTCCCGCTGGCATAGTTGTGATCCCTAGATGACCGAGTAGGCTGAGGAGGTGCTCACCTAGGTCGAGGGACGAAGCGGTGAGGGACAGCTCCCGCTGGCATAGTTGTGATCCCTAGATGACCGAGTAGGCTGAGGAGGTGCTCGCCTAGGTCGAGGGACGGAGCGGTGAGGGACAGCTCCCGCTGGCATAGTTGTGATCCCTAGATGACCGAGTAGGCTGAGGAGGTGCTCGCCTAGGTTGAGGGACGAAGCCGTGAGGGACAGCTCCCGCTGGCATGGTTGTGATCCCTAGGTTACCGAGTAGGCTGAGGAGGTGCTCGCCTAGGTCGAGGGACGGAGCGGTGAGGGACAGCTCCCGCTGGCATAGTTGTAATCCCTAGATGACCTAGTAGGCTGAGGAGGTGCTCGCCTAGGTCGAGGGACGATGCGATGAGGGATAGCTCCTGCTGGTATGGTTTGTGATTCCCCGGATGACCGAGTAGGTCGAGGATGTGCTCGACCGCTCATTGGTCGAGGGATGGTACGATGTGATGTGTTGAGATATTCCAGGCTGGAACACCTGTAGGGTGGGGACAGCCTGTGATGTGATGAGATGTTCTAGGTTAGGACACCTGTATGGTGGGGGCAGCCTGTGGTGCGATGTGGTAATGTGTTTACCCGCGGTCATGGTATTGGGGTTCATCGTGAGACTTGTGTTGTGGGTGTTAACTCACCAGGAATTTATGGGTGTCTAACGAGTGAGTTCGGCCGGCTCACTCGGCAGAAGACATATAGAATTCTATGAGAGGTGGATACACCAGTCATGTGGAGACCAGCATATGGGGTCCAAGGTTATAGGTTTGAATATCGAGACTCTAGTGCTTGGTTGATGAGACCATAGGTGAGTTCGGTTGACAGTTCGTTGAGGACTGGTGAGGTGGTTACTCCCGTACAGTGATCAGTTTGGGACTCTAGTGAGTCTGACTCTTGGGTTGACCATGGTATGTGTGCGGGTTGTCATGAGAGGGTCATAGGTCTAGTTGAGGACTAGTGACCCCTATCTGACTGAGGATCAGTCTGCATACCAATGGAGGGTTGGACTGTTGCGGTTGGGCACATGAGGGAGTTACGTTGGGTTGGTTAGAGGATGTCCTAGAGGCCCGGTTGACGTGGGCCCATGTGCTAGGAGTAGGGCACACATTTGAATGGTCATGCATGTAGACATCCTAGACATTGATGTGTCCATATGATATTGTGCAGTGTATGCTTGATGACTTATGATGCATGTGTTACCCTCACTGGGCATGTAGAGCTCACCCCCTTGCCTCACAGGTACCGCATAGAGGGAGGGTTGGCGGGACCCTCAGTTGGACATTGGGCGTAGAGTTGCAGTTTTGTAACTTGTAAGGGTCTCATCTTATAATTGAGGACCTTCTGATGTATTTGAATTATGCGTATATTTTATTAAGTTGGATGAATGTAATAATGGGACGATGCTATGATTTGTAATCATGATTGGTGCTTACGGTTTTTGGTTTACTGGTAGATTCCTATGATTAGTGTGGGTTGCGGGAGCGGCGTCTCCCGTATATATAGGAAAAAAAAATATCCAAAATTGTATTGGATTGTTTTCAGGAGGTTGGATCGGTTTTAACGTGCCCGTAGTGGGATGGGTCGTTACAAGATTAATGGAACATTAATGGAGCTCTAACATGGATTGGTCATGGACTTAACATAAGTGATTGATTAAATATTAATTGGAGCATACCAATTTATGTTTATCAATTATATTATTGGACTACGGGCTATGTTAGCCATGGATGGCATTGTTGTAAATATAAGTGAAAGTGTTGGATCATGGGTTCGGCCATGGTGTATGGCCGAACCCCATGAGGAATTATTTAGAGAACTTAGATGTTTATGATCTATGTATTTGGATCTAAACATGGGAATTGTTTGGAGGACTTGGGGTTATGCATTTTGGAATAAAAGAAATAGAATTTTAACTAAGGTTTAGACCAATGGCATTTTGGTAATTAATGGAATAAATGAAAAAAAAAAGGGTGAGGCTCGGCCATGGTGTATGGCCGAACCCCACAAGTTTGGTTAATGGACTTTAAATGTTGTAAATCAAGTGGGACATGGTTTTGATTTATTATTATATTATAAGGTAACGGAATCTCACAAGGCGTTTACAATCGTGAGCGGTTACCGAACGAAAGACGCAAGCACACGTTAGTGGTCTTTGGTAGGATTCCACCTCTTTGAAACCATGGTTTATGTACTTTGTGTTTATCTTAGTTTTGATGAAATTATGTTTCAAAGGATATACTTTAGATTAAATTTCAAATGCTATGTTTAATTGTATAAATAGCATGTGTTGATTATGTTTCAAAAGGTGATTTTAAATGCTATTTTTATGTTATAAAATAGCATGTGTTTCATTGGCATGTCATGCATGGCATGGGGTAGAGGATTTGTAAGAGTGATCACACTCCGTTGGGGCATCCGAAAAACCAATGTGCGGTACCTTGACGTGCTTTTCCATCAGGAAGAATTCGGAGGGTCCACACTCCGTCGGGACTTCCGGAAGACCTATGTGGTGGGTACTTTTTATGTACATGTGATGGGTGGGACTCATTGCATTTGTCATCATTGCATGGCATGGTTTTACATGGTTTTGGATATTATGTTATAATATATATTTTGTACTAACCATGTGTTAGCCGTAACTGGAATACCTAAGGGGCGCGTTGTTCTAACGCCCTACTTCTACCCTAGTTGATGATACAGGAAACAAGGGGAACGATGAGAGCAAGGAGGGCCATGCATAGGAGCTTGGATGATTTATTTTATATGTTTTGAATAAAGTTACTTATGGACATGTATTTGAGTAACTAGTTTCCGGAGTATAATAACTTAGATGGTCGGATATTTATTTGGATGATTATGACGTTTTAATTATGATTAAGGACTTGACGTACTTTGCTATCTGAATGGAATAGAACTTGGTTCTATTATTATTCCGCATGTTATGATTCCGCATTTATGATTTTTATTCCGCAAGTTGATGTTGTTATGTGTGAACTGTTTTCATGGACTTAGTCCATGCACATATAGGGTTGGCCAGTTAAGGGTCGGACTTTGGAAGTTCAGACTTAGATTGCGTCGTGACGTCCCGCGTTCTATCACTCTACTCTGTTATAAAAAAAAAAATAGACTCTGATTTACGAGAAGAAGTGAGTGAAAAAGGGCGGGGCGTTACAGTTGGTATCAGAGCGAACCCATAACATTGAATCTTTTGGGGTAAATTAATCCGGTCTCCGTGCATTAATTTACTTTGTTAGATTCAGACTGATGATAGGAAAGAAAGTACGATCAAAATAATTAGATTATCAAACATAGCAACATAGGATGTAATTCCCCAGAAACAAAATAAAATCAAGAGTGCTTATTTGGAAATTTTCCCCGAAGGTAGGAAATACAAATTTTATGATCGAAACTAAGTCTTGATATGTTTCAATGGCTTAGGGAAAAATGGCTCCAAGGGGAAGGCCAAGAAAAAATACCCGACAAAACCCAAATGGGGATGATGAGGAGGAACGACAATCTCATCATGAGGAGGAACGACAATCTCATCATGAAGAGGAAGAACGACAATCCCACCTAGAGGAGGAACAATAAAGCAACGTGATCATACCAGTGGTACCTCCTGAATTGCAAAATTTGGTTCAAGCGGTGGTCACTTCGGTGCTTCAACAACACTTGAAAGATAATGGAACCACCAAGGAAAACATTGACAAGAGCATGGTCAGGGATTTCCAGCAACAGCGCCCTCCTTACTTCAAGGGCAGAGAAGGGGCTGTCGGAGCGGAAAACTGGCTGAAGAAGATTTCACAGATTCTGACTTTATTGAATATCACGAGTCATGCTCACAAGATTTTACTGGCCACATCACAACTGATTGATGATGCTGGTAAATGGTGGGAGGTGGTAGAGAAGTAGTGAGCACTTCTTCTAGAAGGAGAAAGGACTGCCATGACTTGGGAGCAGTTCTTAGCTACCTTCCTGGAACATTATTTTCAGGAGGAGGAGAAGGAGAGTCAGACACAGGCGTTTCTATCTTTGGTACAAGGTACCATGACGGTGGCAGAGTAGCACTAGGAATTTCTCAGTTTATCTGTATATGCATTCTATATGGTGGATACAGAGTATCGGAGGGCACACAAGTTTGAGCGGGGCCTTCGGCCTAGCTTAAGGGCCAAGGTAACTATATTCAAGGCAGCCACATTGGCAGGTGTGGTCAGCATGGCCACTATAACAAAGCAAGAAATGGCTGAGTTGACTCGTTTTGACAATCGCCGAGCTCAGAGTGGGAGGGGTACATTTCAGCCCAACAAGAGGTTCCGACCGAACTCTAGGCAAACCCTCACCACCTACTGGATCAACAGGGAACTTTCATCCCAATCATCCCTCCCTATCTGCATCAGTCACTCAGGTTCCCAGACGTGGGAACAACTGCTTTCATTGTGATCAACCTGGCCATTTTAAGAGGGAATGTCCACAATTCAACAAACCCTCATATTCTAGAGGTTCATCTCGTCCACCAGTTAGGCCAGCAAATTCATGTGGAGGCAGGACATTTAATCAGGCGGGACGGCCGCCTACAAGATCTGGACGGGTATTCACCTTAGCACCTCCAGCAGCAGAGGATCATTCTGTGATTCAAGGTATGGCAGTAGTCAGTAGTTCCTACGCCTTTGCATTATTTGATTCAGGAGCATCCCACTCTTTCATATCTACTGCATTTGTAACTGCTATTGGTACATTGGTACAAAAATTGTCCACATCATTCACCATTGTATCCCCCGTTGGAGACACATCATTGGGACTTATATGCATAGCAGTGAATACTGAACTTGTTGGACTCAGATTTGAGTTCAATTATTTGGTGCTCGATATGTTAGAATATGATATTATTTTCGGCATGGATTGGTTGGCTAGCTTTAAAGCCAACATTGATTGTTATCGTCGCAAGGTGACATTTTGGTCGCCCGAGGGAAAACAACATGTGGTGCGTGCTGATAAACAAAGCAGACTGTATGAAGGGTTGAATAATCTAGTATTGAACATTATCAGAATCAACAAGGCACCTGTGGTTGAACTTCCGAAATAGTAAAGGACTATGCAGACATTTTTCCAACGGAACTCCTTGGGTTGCCTCCCATGAGGGAGATCAATTTTGAAATCAAGTTGTATCCTGGTACTGCACTAGTGTCATTACCACATTACCAGATGGCACCAGTGGAGATGTCCGAGTTAAAGAAACAGATTGATGAACTGCTCAGATTGGGGTGCATTCGAAACAGTACATCGGCTTAGGGAGTTCCGGTTTTATTTGCAAAGAAAAAAGACGGTTCACTCCGTATGGGTGTGGATTACCGAAAACTGAACCAGCTGAAGGTCAGAAACAAGTACCCTCTACCCAGGATCGATGATTTATTTGATCAACTTAAAGGTTCCAGTCATTTTTCTAAGATTGACCTGATGTCCGGATATCACCAAATCCGGGTTAGGGAGGAGGACATAGAAAAGATAGCCTTCAGAACGCGATATGGACTATATGAGTTTTTAGTCATGTCGTTTGGACTCACCAATGCACCGGCTGTGTTCATGGATTTAATGAACAAGATCTTCCGTCCTTACTTGGACAAATTTGTTATTGTATTTATTGATGATATTTGATTTACTCCAAAACTCAGGAAGAACATGATGAGCACCTGAGAATAGTTCTGGACACTTTGAGGAAGAACAAACTATATGCTAAAGCCAGTAAATGTGAATTTTGGCTATCTGAGGTCAACTTTTTGGGACATGTTATATCAGAAGAAGGTATAGCCGTGGACCCGGCTAAGATAGCGACAGTAAGAGATTGGAAAGCGCCAAAGAATGTAACCGAGATCCGTAGCTTTTTGGGATTGGCTGGTTATTACAGGAAATTTATCATGGACTTCTCAAAAATTGCATCCCCACTTACTCGACTTACTCAGAAAGGAGTCAAATATGAATGGTCAAATTTGTGCAATCAGAGGTTTGAAGAGCTGAATAAGAGACTTACCACTGCTCCTATCATAGTTTTGCCGAAAAGAGGCAAGTGTTATGAGGTACAATGCGATGCTTCAGGAGAGGGACTGGGGTGTACACTCAGTCAAAGTAATTGTGTGGTGACATACGGATCAAGACAGTTGAAAATACATGAACGTCTCTATCCTAAGCACAATCTATAACTAGCCGCAGTGGTCTTCGCTCTCAAAAAATGGAGACATTATCTTTATGGCGAGAAATTTGAAGTATTTTCAGATCATAAGAGCTTGAAGTACTTGTTTGATAAGAAAAAACTCAACTTGAGGCAGCGCAGATGGATGGAATATTTGGCGGATTATGAGTTCGCACTTCGTTATCACCCTGGCAAGGCGAACAAGGTAGCAGATGCCCTCAGCCGTTTATCACATGCATCAGTGGCATATTTGATCAGGACAGAATGGGAGATGTTGAATACCATTCGAGAGTTTAAACTTTACCTCAATAACCATGAGACTATATACAATTTGATCATACGGTCCAATATGGTTACCAAGATTGAACAGGAACAGCGGACAGACCCGGAGGTGGCGGAGATTTGGGCCAAGATGTCTATTAGTGAAGTCATACCAGAATGGGAGTTACGACCAGGATAGGGTCTTCTATTCTGAGGAAGGATTTATGTACCTAAGAGCCGCAGAAAAGAGTTATTGGTTGAGGCACATCAGACCAAACTCTCTATTCATCCGGGCAGCACTAAGATGTATCACGACCTGAAGAGACATTACTGGTGGCACGGACTCAAAAGAGATGTGGTAGAATTTGTAGCACATTGCTTAACTTGTCAATAGGTTAAGAAGGAACATCAGAAGCCACCAGGGTTACTCAAACCCTTACCAGTGCCGGAATGGAAATGGGAGCACATTTCCATGGATTTTGTTACAGGGTTGCCAAGGTCATCAAAGGGCAACGATGCCATATGGGTTGTGGTAGACTGACTGACCAAGTCTTCACATTTCATTCCTATTAAGATGACAGACTCATCTGAGACTTTGGGTCGGCGGTATATCAAGGATATCATCAGATTGCATGGTATACCTCAGACTATTGTGTCTGACAGAGATGGTCGATTCGCAGTCAGAGTATGGCAGAGCATGCAGTCGGCCATGGGAACAGATCTACTGATTAGTACGGCATTCCATCCACAAACTGATGGACAGTCTGAGAGGACAATACAGACACTAGAGGATATGCTGAGAGCATGTATGCTAGATTTCAAGGGTGGATGGGAGGATCACTTGCCGTTGGTAGAATTCTCATACAACAATAGTTACCAGGCAAGCCTCCAGATGGTACCATTTGAGGCATTATATGGTAGACCATGTAGGTCACCTATGTGTTGGACAGAGGCCGGTGAGCCTGCATTGATTGGACCTGTTGGTTGCAGAGACTACAGCACAGATACAGTTGATATGGCAACATTTATTGACTACGCAAAGGCGTCAGAAGAGCTATGCTGACAAGAGAAGGAGGTTCCTTGAATTTGAAGTGGGAGACATGGTGTTCTTAAAAGTCTCGCTACGAAAGGGACACATGAGATTTGGAAAGAAATGGTGGGGCCGTTTTCAATCATAAGAAGGATGGGGGACGTGGCTTATCAATTGGCACTCCCATCACAGTTGGCATTTTTACACGATGTGTTCCATATAACTATGTTGAGGAAGTATAATCCTGATCCTTCTCATGTACTGAACATACAAGGTATAGAGGTACAAAGCGACGTGACATACGTCAAAAAGCCTGTCCGAGTGGTGGACACAGAACAAAGGGTATTACGGAACCGAGCAATCCAGTTTGTCAAGGTAGCATGGGATCGACGTGGCATTGAGGAAGCCACATGGGAACTCGAATCAGAAATGAGGAAAGTTCATCCTGAGCTATTTCTGTAAAGGTTTGAAACCCTACTTCACTCGATTTTCGGGACGAAAATTTTAAAAAGAGGGCTGTAATGTCACCTCGGATTTTTAGATTATTTAAATATATGAAAATTTCCCTTTTAAATTCGTGAATTATTAAATAAATGTGCATGGCCGAATTTTAGATTTTAAATCTATGTTTATGCGCATGGAAGATATAGATGAAAGATTTTTAGGAATGAGATAGATTATATGGCCGCATATGACATTGCACATCTAGGATATGCGCATGTACTAAATGAGAGAGGAGCACATGGTACTTTCTATTAAGGATTAATTGGAGGGTTCATAAAGGAAAGAGGGAGAAGGGAGCATGGCACCTTCTATTTAGATCAAGAGGAGGTTTTAAAAGAGGCAACAAGGGGTCCGCAATTGCTAATTAAAAGACAAGGGGCTCACGGCAATACCCATACATTGATAGGCCGAATTTCCTTTCCTCTCTCTCCTAAGTTTCATTCACGGCATTCAAATCAAGAGAAAAAGAGGGCAACCAGCAAGAGGGAAAAATCAAGAAGAAGGAAAAGGATTAGAAGAGCAAAGAACAACTGGGGAAAAATCGAAGGAGTCGCGTAAATGGTTACTAGTTTGATTTTATATTTTTGTTTAGAAGAAAAGAACCCCATGGAAGAAGATTGGGAGATAATCATGTAATTTTAAATGGAGATATGGTAAAGCATATGGGTCAGCCATTGCATGGCTGAACCATGATTTGATTATGGCTAAGATATAAGATCAAAGGAATGGAAGAAAAGGGGTGAGGTTCGGCCATGGTGTATGGCCGAACCCCACCAAATATGTTCATGAATTTTTATGGGAGTTGCTGATAATGTTAATGCAATTAGATTATGGAATTAATGGAAGAAAATTATGGAGTTATGTTCAAGGAGAGAAATTAAAGAACCATAGGGTTCGGCCATGGTGTATGGCCGAACCCCATGGAGATGAATTGGTTTGGTTAATGGATTACTTCTATGAGTGAGGTTCGGCCACGATGTATGGCCGAACCCCACTAGGGTTTATTTTATGGAGGAAGTTACTAAATTAGAAAGTATCTAATTATGGACCTTAGATTAAATATAGAAGATGGAGATAAATTTGGAAACCTTCTAAAAATAGAAGGAGGAGTTTAAAATGGGAAGGTTTCTATTTATGGGAGGAGATTGTTAAATTAGAAAATGAATGGATTGTCTCAATTGGGTGAGGTTCGGCCATGGTGTATGGCCGAACCCCACTAGAATTTATTTATGGAAGATGATTTTTAATTATGGAAATTGCATGCTAAATTTGGAAAGCATTCCAATTATGGAAAGATGGTTTCTAATTTAGGAAACTATCTAGTTTATGGAAGGAGGTTGCCAAATTAGAAAGCATTTATTTATGGAAGTTGGTTTATTTGGAAAGCTTCTATTCTTGGAAGGTGGACATTGAATTTAGAAAGTTTCTAATTATGGACCTTTGATAAAAGTGGAAGATGATATTAATTTAGAAAGGATCTAAGGGTAAGTATTATATTAGGCAACTTGAATTATGGATTCAAATATGGAAGTTGCCATAATTGGGAAATTATACACCATAGGGTTCGGCCAAGGTGTATGGCCAAACCCCATGGACTAAATTAAGGGATCATATGGGGTTTTAGGTCATGGTTAATGGTTTGTTTTTATGAATCGCTATTATGGGTTTTTATTTATGTAGTTGATTTATGAATCAAATCATAGACCTATGTTTTGAGCATAAACATGAGGTAACGGAACCATGGCAGAATTGTAAATAAGGGTGAAAATGGTAGGCCATGGGTTCGGCCATGGTGTATGGCCGAACCCCATGGGAATGATTATGGATTTTATGGACTTGTTATGCTTAGATTAATGGAACATTAATGGAGCTCTAACATGGATTGGTCATGGACTTAACATAAGTGATTGATTAAATATTAATTGGAGCATACCAATTTATGTTTATCAATTATATTATTGGACTACGGGCTATGTTAGCCATGGATGGCATTGTTGTAAACATAAGTGAAAGTGTTGGATCATGGGTTCGACCATGGTGTATGGCCGAACCCCATGAGGAATTATTTAGAGAACTTAGATGTTTATGATCTATGTATTTGGATCTAAACATGGGAATTGATCGGAGGACCTGGGGTTATGCATTTTGGATTAAAATAAATAGAATTTTAACTAAGGTTTAGACCAATGGCATTTTGGTAATTAATGGAATAAATGAAAAAAAGAAAAAGGGTGAGGCTCGGCCATGGTGTATGGCTGAACCCCACAAGTTTGGTTAATGGACTTTAAATGTTGTAAATCAAGTGGGACTTGGTTTTGATTTATTATTATATTATAAGGTAACAGAATCTCACAAGGCGTTTACAATCGTGAGCAGTTACCGAACGAAATACGCAAGCAAACGTTAGCGGTCTTTGGTAGGATTCTACCTGTTTGAAACCATGGTTTATGTACTTTGTGTTTATGTTAGTTTTGATGAAATTATGTTTCAAAGGATATGCTTTAGATTGAATTTCAAATGCTATGTTTAATTGTATAAATAACATGTGTTGATTATGTTTCAAAAGGTGATTTTAAATGCTATTTTTATGTTATAAAATAGCATGTGTTTCATTGGCATCTCATGCATGGCATGGGGTGGAGGATTTGTAAACCGGAGGGGTCACACTCCGTCGGAGCTTCCGACAAACCTATGTGCGGTACCTTGATGTGCTTTTCCATCAGGAAGAATCTAGAGGGTCCACACTCCACCTGGACGTCTGGAAGACCTATGTGGTGGGTACTTTTTATGTACATGTGATGGGTGAGACTCATTGCATTTGTCATCATTGCATGGCATTGTTTTACATGGTTTTAGATATTATGTTATAATATATATTTTGTACTAAACATGTGTTAGCCGTAACTGGAATACCTACTGGGCGTGTTGTTCTAACGCCCTACTTCTACCCTAGTTGATGATACAGGAAACAAGGGGAACGATGAGAGCAAGGAGGGCCATGCATAGGAGCTTGGATGATTTATTTTATATGTTTTGAATAAAGTTACTTATGGACATGTATTTGAGTAACTAGTTTCCGGAGTATAATAACTTAGATGGTCGGATGTTTATTTGGATGATTATGACGTTTTAATTATGATTAAGGACTTGACGTACTTTGCTATCTGAATGGAACAGAACTTGCTTCTATTATTATTCCGCATGTTATGATTCCGCATTTATGATTTTTATTCCACAAGTTGATATTGTTATGTGTGAACCGTTTTCGTGGACTTAGTCCATGCACACATAGGGTTGGCCAGTTAAGGGTCGGACTTTGGAAGTTTGAACTTAGCTCGCGTTGTGACGTCCCCCGCTCTATCACTCTACTCTGTTATAAAAAAACAAAATAGACTCTGATTTACAGGAAGAAGCGAGTGAAAAAGGGCGGGGCGTGACAGATACAGTCCGGTGCGGGTTGTGCCTCAATATTGGGTTGTTCATCATTGATGTTATGCAAATTTTAAATTTATAACTCGCAAGCGCACGAATTGAATTGGAGTATAGAGATATGCAAGTGGAGGTCGAACCCATAGGGACTTGATTTTAGAATGAACGGGAAAATAAAAAGCATAACAATTTAACCTTAACCTATTTAACACTTTTTATGGAGGATGGTTGAATTAAATATGCAAAAATTAATTAAAACAACTAAAAATGGAGATTGAATTAATTGAAAGAAATTACTGAGGCATTGGATTCCACCACCATTAAATCCATAATATTCCAATTATTTATTATCAATTCCCAGCTTTTAAAGATTTAAACATTTAAGTTCATAAATATGGTATTCAAAAATTGATTTTCCTTTTAAAAGTGTAAATTATAAGCATTCAATGTATCTTATTTTAGCAGGCGCATGTGTCCACATGCAACTGAGATGTAACGCCCCGCCCTTTTTCACTCGCTTGTATCAGTGTATATTTTTTTTTTATAACAGAGTAGAGTGATAGAGCGCGGGACGTCACGATGCGAGCTAAGTCCGAACTTCCAAACTCCGACCCTTAACTGGCCAACCCTATGTGTGTATGGACTCAGTCCAATAAAATGGTTCACACATAGCCATACCGACTTGCGGAATAAAATCATACAACTGCGGATACATAATCATCAATATACGAAATTATATTAGAACCACGTTCTAATCCATTCAGATAGCAAAGTACGTCATAATCATCAAACCAAAACATTCAACCATCTAAGTTATTACATTCCGGAATCCAAATACTCAAATACAAGTTCATGAGTAATTTATTTCAAAAACATATAAACTAGATCTTCCAAGCTCCTATGCCTGGTCCATCTTGGGTTTATTATTTCCCTGATTACCTGTATCACCAACTACAGGGTAGAAGTAGGGCATTAGTACAACGCGCACAGTAGGTATTCCAATTACGGCTAACACATGGTTAGTACAAACATATCATATAACATAGTGATATCAAAACCATATAAATCCATGTCATGCAATGATGACAAATATGCAATGAGTCCCACCCATCACCTGTACATAAAGTGTGCCTATCACATAGGTCTTTCGGTCACCCCGACGGAGTGTGGACCCTCCGGAAATCTTCTTGATGGAAATCACATCAAGGTGTTGTACATAGGTTTTTCGGACGCCCCGACGGAATGTGACCCCTCCAGTTATAAATCCTCCACCCCATGCCATGCATGAAATGCCAATGAAACACATGCTATTTTATAACATAACATAGCATTGAAAATCATCATTTGAAAACACATCCAACACATGCTCTTTATATAAATAAACTTAGCATGTAAAATCATCCTTTGAAACATAATTGGCCCATGCTATTTTAAACACTTAAATATAGCATATGAATTTCAATATAATAAAACATATCCTTGGAAACATATTTTCATCAAACATAATATAAAAACAAAGTACATAAGTCATGGTTTCAAAGAGGTGGAATCCTACCTAAGACCGTTCACAAGTCCTTGCGTTTCCGTCCAAGATTCGATCACCGATAGCGCACCGCTTGCGAGATCCCGTTACCTTATAATATAATGATAAATCAACACCAAGTCTCATCTAATTTCAAGGTTCTAAGTCCATAAACAAAACCCCATGGGGTTCGGCCATGCACCATGGTCGAACCCATGGTTTACCATTTTTTATACATATTTACAAAAATGCCATTGTTGGTAACCCTAGCCCCTTCTCTTTGCTTAGGTTCCAAGTTATTCATTCATGCTTCCAAAATACATAATACCATACAATAACTCATGGGGTTCAGCCATACACCATGGCCGAACCCAATGTCCAACATTCTCTCATATTTACCAAAATGCCATTGACTTCCTCTTCTCTTTAAATCTTTCATAATTAGACCTTAAAATTTCTCTAATCAAATAAGTCCATCCATCAATCTCATGGGGTTCGGCCATACATCATGGCCGAACCCATGGTTCTCCTACTTTGGTATTTTTTTTTAATTACATTTTTGCCATTACTTTCTCCATCAATTCATATCATACATTGTACCCTTTATTTTATTTAAAACTAACATAACCTAACTCATAATGTAGGTTCATAATCTGATTCATAAATCAGCCTTTAAACCATAATTTAAAGACACATTTAATCCCTTAATTTAGAACATGGGGTTCGGCCATACACCATGGCCGAACCATATGGTGTATAATTTCCAATTAATCTCCACCTTTCTATAATTGAAAGGTCTCCAAATTTAGATTTCTCCTTCCAAGAATAGAACTTCCCTTTATTAATCTCTCCTACTATCATTAGAAGGTTTCCCTATTTAACTTACCAAAATATGAACCTCCTTCCATAAATGGAAAGTTTTCTAAAAATAACTCTACCTTCCATTTTTAACCTAAGGTCCACATTTAGAAGGTTTCTTAATTAAACAACAACCCTTCTATGATTGAATATCTTATTCCAAAATTCACAAGGTTTCCAAAAACTAATCCTAGTGGGGTTCGGCCATAACTATGGCCGAACCTCACTCATGGCAACCAATCCCTTCATTTAAATTAGGTTCCATAATCAAGCCTTATCTTCCATTCTTGGTATGGTTTTCATAAATAACTTTTATGGTCTTTAAGTAGATACTTTCTAATTTTAATATCCACTTCAAAGAATGGAAACTTTCCTTAATAAGTAACCTCCTTTTCATATTTGGAAACACCTTCCAAAATTAGATTGTTTTTCCATAATTAACCACTCCTTCCATATGTGGATTGCTTCCCAAATTTAACAATACTTTCCATAATAAGGTTTCCAAAAATAACTCTAGTGGGGTTCGGCCATGCACTATGACCGAACCTCACCCTTTTAGATCTAGGTCCATCTTTTACATTTTCTTTCCAATTTTAACCCATGGAGTTCGGCCAAGCACCATGGCCGAACCCTATTGTTCATGATCTTGGCCCTTGGTTAAGATCTAATCCAAAATTAATCATCAATCCATATAATGTTTGGTGGGGTTCGGCCATACACCATGGCCGAACCTCACTCCTCCTTTTTATTATTTTAGATCCCCTCCATTAGCCATAAAATAGCCATGGTTCGGCCATGCCATGGCCGACCCATATTCCATATTCTTTCATTGATTTTCTTGAATCTAAAACATACAATCACCAAAGGTTTCTATGACTTAAGATCTAGGAACATAAACCCAATTAATAAATCAACACTGTCCATGGTTTCCAATCTTTAAAACCAATTAATTACGCAAATCTTTCCATGGGGTTCGGCCATGCACTATGGCCGAACCCTATGCTTCTTTCTTCTTTTTTAAAACCATTTGCCCATTTCTAATTTTCTCTTCATGGGTTTCGGCCAACCACCATGGCCGAACCCTATGGTTCTTTTGATTTCATAAATAAAATTATAACATTAATACTTAGATAGTAACCTCTTCCTTGCTCTTCTAATCTTTCTCTTCCTTTCTCTTTGATTTTCTCCAAACAAGAACTCCTTCTAGTTGCTGCCCTTTCTTCTCTTGCTCTTGCCGTGAAAGAGAGGACTTGAGAGAGGGAGAGAGAGAGAGGTATATAACTTGGTAATGGGGTTGTAAAAACCGTGCACCCCTATGGATCTCTCCTTTTATTAAGCTTTCCTTAATCCCGTATTAGAATGTTCTTAATAGAATCTTGCCCTCTTGTGTTTCCCATTCTTTTTTTTACACGTATACTATATTGTAGCACATTTTTAACCTTGTTAACTTCCGAATCAGAAAAAGTGTTAAACTACAAAGTTGTAGCTCAAGAATCAAAGCAATCGGATATCAGAGTGAAAAGTTATAACCAAAACACTGGACATATGTCAAACCTTCCTTATTTAACCATGGCCGACTTTCCCTCTTTAATTGGCCATATCCGACTTTCCATTGCCTTATTAAGACTTCCTTTAATTCTTATTAGCAAGTACTATGCGCATAACCAAAATCATAATCCAAATAATCTTTTAATTTAATTCATAGATATTTCATCCCTTTTTAAATATCTAGCATATCATTGTGGATTTAAAAATCCCACATATATCTTATGTGCATAATATGTAAATCACTATCTAAAATTCGGGAAGATAATCTTTATTTGATTTTTTTTTTAACATCTTCTTGGATATTTCAAATCCACTACTCGGCATGATTCACCACTAATTTAATCCTACCCATTTAAATTTTAGTAAAACCAATGCCAACATTGGTTGGGTCCTAATTGGGCCATCGCCCAATTCCTTATCCATATAAAATTTAATTCCAAAATTCATAATCAAAATTAAATAAATAATAAACTGAAAACCCGAGGTGTTACATGAGATGTCCATGATTTAAAAGTTAAAATGGACCCTTTAGGATAACAAGATTGATGATGCCAAAATAAATGGGACCCACAACTGTGATGACATGGCATTCAAAATGGGTCCTCTCTTCCCACTATGCATAAATTTAGAGAGCAAACTTGTCCACTTTTTCTAATTGGGCTGGCTCATCTTCAATTGGGCCCTATTTCTTGATTTTTCTTCCATTTTCATTTCATTTCTTTAAAATCTCCTTTTTTCCTGCAAAATTCCAAAATCCCATTATTAAATAATATATACAAAATTCAAGAGCTAACTAATCTAAATATGAAGGGTAAAGTAGTTATTTTACTATGCTCATCAAATACCCCCAAACATAGATTTTACTAGTCCTCAAGCAAAACAAAAATTAAAAACTCTAAAAGCAAAAAAAAAAAAGAGTCTAAACTACAACACTTTCGCTGGCACTCTCAATTACATTTAGCGTATGCAAAAAGCCTTTAAACTCCTAGCTCACCACTAGTGGACGAGTTATAGGCTAGTGAGGGCTTCCAGTGATGATACCTACAAACATCAAATTTCAGACTTCAGCAAAAATTTCTAAACAAAAATTTGAACATCATACAACTCCAAAATCATTTCATAAAAGTTATACCCGGAGTGTAGTGTGTGATAGCAAAATATTAACATAACCTTTTTTTTCAAAGTACACATAAGTTTTGTAACCACCAGCCGAAAATGCGCTTCAACTCCAAATCTCACATGATATATCTCTCAGAAAGATTTTCGCTCAGAGATTGGGTTAAATTTCTCTCAAAAGTATATGCGAGCAGAATAATTTCTCAAATACAAATATCTCACATATTTATCATCAAAGAACGAATTATAACAAATAAAACATAGATCTCATGAATGGAAGCCATTTTCCTGAGAAGATTGAAATAATACACCTTTATTATTCTTCATTTATTCTCCACTTTAAATAACATATTAATTGAGGATCAATAAGACTTTCTAATAGGAAGAAACATGGCTTAGGACAGGGTCATATCAAAGAAGGATAAAAAGATTTTAAAATTAATACTTTGAACAGAAAAATTAGAGGTCTTCAAAATTTTATAATGGTATATTACTTCCTTTTTTTTTTTTTTTAGCACTCAGAGTCTTCAAAGCATTTCTTTTCTGTTCAAATTCCATTCTTCTTTGTCATTTTTTTTTTCACATCCTTAATTTATGATGTATGGATGTTCCCCTTTTTTTTTTTGTCATTTTCTTTTGATGCTTTTTTTTTCCTTTTTCAAGTGCCACAATTTTCTTAGAGTACCATCCCAATAACTATCATCTCTAACCTTTTCTTGGGTCCTTAGAATAGGTTATAGATATTTCAATGTAGGCTCAAACTTCACAACTGGAGTTGGATATAGGTAACATGGTTAACAACAAAAATTTAGGCTTAATTCACATTAAAGCCTAAAAAATGGGAACTATCAAGATCGTATTTGACCAAAAATAGGTAGGCTTCAAAGGCTCAAACGATAAAAAAATAATGGCCTATATCACTTCCTAAGCTTCATATGAATATTTCATTAGCTTCAAATAAATTCTGAAAAATTTCTGGTGTAATAATCCAATTTTGATGTCATTCTTAGTATTTGACCGAAATGAAAGAATAATGAGATCTTACGAAACATAATAATTATGCACACATTAAAGAAAATGAAGAATTTACTTATAACCCTCAGAAAAATAGAATGGCTCAAAAGCTCACTAGGTCACAAGCCTCCACTGGTATTCCTCTGGTGATTACTCAACTCATGAATATTCTTCTTTTTCAGTTAACATTAATATGGCTGTGTAAAGATTTTCCAAGCATAAATTCCATAAAATTCAATTGGAAAAGTATGATATAAAAATTTTCATCGACATATTAATGCTGAAGAACATTTTTTTAATTTTTTTTCAAAATGACTCTAAAATGAAACACACAAATGCCCCAATACCCCCAAACTTAAATTTAATATTGTCTTCAATGTTCCCTAATCTACCAACGCATCAACAAATTAGAAGAAAATATCATAATAGAACAACTTGAGTTGAGATATACCTGAGAGAGCTCTCTTTATTCAAAACCTAAAAAAACAAATGGACAACAAAAACAAAAACAACAAACACATAACAAAGACACTGTCTGACTTGTGGAGTGTTGGGGCACATGTCAACGACTTGCCCTGACAACTTCTTCGATTTTTATGATGATGCAGAGTCTTCTACGGAAGATTAGGCTAAGAAAGGGTAAGGAAATGTCGGGGAAAAAGGGAAAGATTTTATAAAGGTTATGGGAACGTTTTGAAGGGTTTGTTTTAACCCTACCAACCTTTGTATTATGATGAAAGTTTGAATAATTTTCAATAAAGTTTGCAAATTTAAGAGTTTATGAGGACTTGGGCATTGAGATGCATGTGACGAGGTCACTAGATTATATTGAGATGTGGTATGGGTATGTCCCTTACGTGACATTGATGGGATAGGTATATAGATTCTGTGAGAATGGCTTAGAGTAGCTATGAAACTGTGGGAACCTCATATAAAATACGGAGACTTGGTCCCGTAGGGTTACCGTTGAGGAGTGGGTCTCTCGCCGGCTTCGCGCTGGAGGACGCTCCACAGTTATTTTGCACACTTGACGTGCGAGGATGCACATAGCTAAGTACTATTTTACCCCGTGGGGGTTGTGCTAGCTTCGTTAGACGCAGTCCGACTGTCTTAGAGCTTGACTGAATCACCCTTGGGGTGAAGGGATGCAGGGTGGGGTAGACCGGATCACATTGGACGTGGGTCTTCCACTTAGTAAGTCATGGGCTTTAAATCTTGCTAAGGGTCGAGGTATGTTGTGATTTGATATGGTTGCCACAGTCGGGTAGTGACTCATTTGAGTGTTGCTTTTTATGGATAGAATATCTCAGGGTAGATTATGTGCCCAGGATTAATTGTGCCAAGGATGGATTAGGCCCATGAATGGATTATACCCAGAAGGGGGTTATATTCATGGATGATTATTAATCATGGATAGATGATACTCACTGATGGAGTGGTACCAGGGATCAATGTGTATAACCACAGATGGTGATTTCCGTGGTGGTTTGGATTAATGTCAGATATCGGTACCATGGCAGACATGTCGGAAGTATGATGGACCTGTTGGTCTTATAGATGACATATAGAACTAAGGATTGGGACATGTTTCGATTTATATTCCACGTTATAAAAGGTGTTAGTCGTATTACGACTTTTATCACAGGAAAGTTAGTGTAGAGAGATACTCCGTATCATAGAAGTTTTGAACAGAAAGTGTTAGTCACATGGTGACTTATGTACAAGTGAAGGTATACTTATATTTGGAGAGGTACTTAAGGGAAAAGTTAAGAGTCTAGTGAAACTCAAATGGGAAGCTATGGGTGACTGCCGAGTGAGACTGATCACTTGACTCTGTAGTTAGCCGATGGAGTTCCAGGGGAGTGCAGTTAGAAACCTAGTTAAAATGGAATGAGGAAAAACTTTGAGCATAGGCTCTTATTGGCAGGCTACCTCACACAGAGAGTGGACGAATGAACGTATTGAGCAAGTACATGTGGAAAATATTTTTTTTGTAGCAGGTAAATTGAAACATAGTATATTGATTTACATAAGAATTGTAAATTAGTTCTCGAGAAAAAGAGATAACATGAGAAAGAGTAAATTTTACGAGGATGAAACTCATAGGTTGATATGAGTGATTGTGATATAATTGAGTGGTACTTGACAAGATTGAACAGGAACAATGGATAGACCCGGAAGTGGAAGAGATATGGGCCAAGATGTTTACTGGTGAAGTCATACTGGAATGGGAATTACGACCGAGCAGGGTCTTGTATTCCAAGGAAGGGTATATGTACCAAAGAGCTGTAGAAAAGAAATACTGATTAAGACACATCAGACTAAACATTAAATTCATTCGGGTAGCACCAAGATGTATCACGACCTGATGACACATTATTAGTGGCACGGACTCAAAAGGATATGGCAGAATTTGTGGCTCATTGTTTAATGTGTCAACAGGTTCAGGCATAACATCAGAAGCCACCAGGGTTACTCAAACCCTACCAGTGCCAGAATGGAAATAGGAGCACATCTCCATGGATTTTGTGACAGGGTTGCCAAGGCCATCAAAGGACAACGATGCGATATGGGTCGTGGTAGACCGACTGACCAAGTCTACACATTTCATTCCATCAAGATGACAGACTCATCTGAGACTTTATGTCGGCGGTATATTAAGGATATCATCAGATTGCATGGTATACCTCGAACTATTGTGTCCGACAGAGATGGTTGGTTTACCGACATAGTATGGCAAAGCATGCAGGAAGCCATATGGGAACTCGAGTCGGAAATGAGGACAGCTCATCTTGAGCTATTTATGTAAATATTTGGAACCCTACTTCACTCGATTTTCGGGACGAAAATTTTAAAAAGAGGGTTGTATTGTAACACCCCGAATTTTCAAGTTATTAATATATATGAAAAATTACCCTTTTAATTTGTGAATTATTAAATAGGGATCTTAGATGGGTAAAGGGTTGGGTCATTGCCCAATTAAGACCCAACGGATGTGGAAAAGGTTTTAATAAAATTAAATGGGCTGAATTTAATTAGTAATGCAATTTATATAATTAAGGGATTTAGAAGATTGCATGCGCATGATGTACTAGAATTT
The DNA here is from genome assembly GCA_013350335.1 of Chimonanthus salicifolius. Classification (NCBI taxonomy): domain Eukaryota; kingdom Viridiplantae; phylum Streptophyta; class Magnoliopsida; order Laurales; family Calycanthaceae; genus Chimonanthus; species Chimonanthus salicifolius. The sequence continues at coordinate 51,243,256 of CM023535.1, read as the reverse complement.
TTTAAAAAGGAGTCTTTTCCTTGGTTAAGAGTGATACTAGGGATTTGCTAAATGGAAGGGGCGCATGTCATATTTCTAAATATAAAAGATATCTAAGATTAATTAAGGCAATGGCTGAAAAAAGAGAGAGGGGCGCACGGCATAGGGAATTATTTATCTTAGCACTTTCTATTTTGGATTAAGTGGAGATTTTATAAAGGGGAAGCATGACACGGAAATGGCACTATCTAATTATAGACTAGACCGATTGGGAGTATTTTAACAAGGGGCTCACGGCATTAGGCATTGGCTAAGCTAAAGGGTCTTGGTACCTTCTAAGTTAGGACCCATTGGAAGTAATAAAAAGGAAGAAAGGTCGGCACCTTCTAAGATAGGATAAGCATAAATCTAATTTAATTTGTTTTGCATTCTAGCATAAAACTGGTTGGATTGTAGCTTCATGGGACAACACATGAGATGTGTATACGTGGTAATATACAGCAGGTTCTAGCATGAGAAGCACGAAGGTGGAGTTTGCTGGTATTGGCTTGAAATAAACTCCTAAATGTTCTCTTCCAAATTAGAGAAATTGGCTGGTCGAATGGGAGTAAAAGTCCATAGAAGGAAGGACTGCTACAATAGTAGTTATTGTCACCATAAAAGATCTATTGAGACAATGTTTGGGCAATTGCTAATTCAGTCACGATTGCACAACTTATATGCAGGACTGCTGCAATATCATTGGTAAGGGAAAACCAAAGATCATGGACTGTCATCGTGGGTGCTAATCTAAAGTACAAGTCTGAAGTTTCAAAAAGGCAAGATCAGAGACGTGTTGCAACAAAGGGTTGTTGCAAGGTGTCAACAACTGGTTTGGCCATAGTGAGATCTAACGCTGTAACGAGGGGTGTTGCTGATCCATGTAATCAACGTGGGCAGCAAGGTGTTCGTGGCAGGAAGGGTGGTTTTGAGAAGAGAATAGAGGGAAGACTGCAACAGATTGGAGGAGTTGTTTGAAACGTGTAAGCAGCAAGGAGGGGTTGTTTTGCATACAGCATAATCTTTGTCTTACAGAGATTAGAACACAGAGAAACCAGCGTATGTGCTTGCTGCAAACAGCAAGGGTTGTTCCAGATCTGACGGACACAACACCAGCACGGAAGGCATTCTCTCTAAGAATCAGTGTGCAAAGAATAAGAAAATTGAAAGAGCAAGAACAAGCCGAAGGAGTTGCGAAACCGGTATGTGATTTCATATTTTTGTTTAAGATAAGGAACCATAGGGTTCGGCCATGGTGTATGGCCGAATCCCATGGAAGATAATTGGGAGATGATCATGGTATGTTTTAATGATGAAAAATATGGGAGTTGTTAATAAAATTACGTGGTTGGATTTAAGGGTTTTTGGAGGTTGAACTCCATGGAAGATTATTTATAACTTAAAAGGTTTACATGGAGATGATCATGGATGAACCATAGGGTTCAGCCATGGTGCCATGGAAGGTCATTGGTTAATTTTAAATAAGAGTTGATGTTAATGTTATATGATTTTTGAAAGGATTAAATGGATGAGAATCATGAATAAATTGAATGGGTCTTATTGGATTTTAATGGATTAAATGTAAGATCAATGTTTAATAATTTGTAGAAGGAGGATTGTGAACCATAGGGTTCGGCCATGGTGTATGGCCGAACCCCATGGAGTTGTTTTATTATGGTTGTTGGATTTTAATTGATTTAATGGAAGGTTGGATCCTAGGTTTGGAAACTTTCTAATTATGGAGTTGTTTATTAAACTTGGAAACCTTCTAAATATAGAAGGTGGAGATAAACTTGGAAACCTTCTAAACATAGAAGGGGGAGATAAAGTTGGAAACCTTCTAAGAATGGAAGGAATGGATTGTTTTTGGAAGGTGGAGATTAAATTAGAAAACTTTCTAATTATGGATTATTGATGAAAATTGGAAACTTAGACATCATAGGGTTCGGCCATGGTGCTTGGCCGAACCCCATGAACCAATTTTATGGGTTTATGTTTATGCGTATTTTAAAGGGAGGATGCAAGTATAGGTTATGGTTTATGGACCTAACTTGGTGAACCATTGAAAAGAAAAGTTGGAAAAGAAACATCAATGGTTCAGCAATGGTGTATGGCTGAACCCCATGAACTTGTTAATGGGTCATGTTTGGGTCTTTGCATAATTTTAATGAATGATTCACCAAACCAAGGGATGAAGGGTGAGAATAATGGAATTATAGCCTTGGATGGCAATAAGGTAATTATGTAGAATTAATGGAACTATGTTTTGAAACTCAAACATAAGTTGATGGAATCGGCTATGAATTATTTTAAAGGGTTATTGGGAGTGTTATGAATGTTTAAAATAAATAAATGGACTTATGTGTTGGAACCTAAGCCTAAGTTGTTGGAGGCAATGGCAAAGTGGTAAATAAAAGTGAAAGTGCTAGACCATGGGTTTGGCCATGGTGTATGGTCAAACCCCATGGGAATTATTTGGTGAACTTAGATATTTTTGAATCTATGTTTCTAACCTAAACAAGAGGAATGTTTTGGTTATGATTAGACCAATGGAAAGGTTGTAAATACTTGCTAAAATGGAAGATTAGCCATGGATGGCAATCTTGTAAATATATGAAAATAAGGAAGGCAAATGGCTATGGATATGTATAATGGCATTTTGGTAATAAAGTGAAAATAAGGGACCATGGGTTTGGCCATGGTGTGTGGCCAAACCCCATGGGGATTGTTTGATGAACATAGGGTTATGTATGTTGGGTTAAATGAATGAATTGTTAATTAAATATTAGACCAATGGCAATTTGGTATTATCGGTTGAAAATGATAAACCATGGGGATTAGTTTATGGACTTAAAATATTGTAAATCAAGTGGGACTTGGTTTTGATTGATTGTTATATTATAAGGTAACGGGACCTCACAAGGTATCTACGATCGTGATCGGTTACTGGACGAAAGACGCAAGGACACGTTAGCGGTCTTTGGTAGGATTCCATCTCTTTGAAACCATGGGTTTATGTGCATTGTTTTATCTTATTTTTTGATGAATATATGTTGCAAAGGATATGTTTCAAATTGTGATTTTAAATGCTATGTTTATATGATAAAATAGCATGTGGTTTGAATGTGAGTTTTAAATGCTATGATTTGTATTTCTACATAGCATGTTGGCATTTGTATCTCATGCATGGCATGGGAGGGATGAAAGGTCCACACTCCATCGGGGTGTCCGAAGAACCGATGTGGGGTATCTTGATGTGATTTCCATCAAGAGGATACTATGCATGAAACGTAACCGGAGATCCACACTCCGTCGGGGTGTCCGTAATAGAATCATGGGGGATACCTTGATGAGGAGCATTCTATCAAGAGGATACTATGTATGAAATGTAACCGGAGGGTCCACACTCCGTCGGGGCGTCTGAAAGACCTATGTGGTGAGTACTTGTATGTACATGTGATTGGTGGGACTCATTGCATATGATAGCATGACATGGCATTGAATCAGCATGATTATGATCTTTATTATCATGCAATATTTCTGGTTTTTATCAGTATGATTGGATCTCTATCATCATACACTATTTTGGATACGATGTTTTATAAGTATGGTATGATTTATTATAACTGGATTTGATATATATATATTATATCTGGATTTTTGGTATTAACCCATGTGTTAAACCTAATTGGAATACCTACTGGGCGCGTTGTACTAACGCCCTACTTCTACCCTAGTGGATGATACAGGAAACAAAGAGAACGATGAACGCGAAACGGGCCATGCATAGGAGGTTGGATGCTTTTAATTTATATTTTGTTTAAGATACTCATGGGCTTGTATTTTGAGTATCTAGAATTCGGATGTAATAACTTAGATGAATTTGCTATGGTTGGATGTTTTGTTGGACAATTGCGTTATGATATTGATAATTAAGGACTTGACGTACTTTGCTATCTGAATAGAATAGAACTGTGTTCTATTATATTTCCGCATGTTACAATTATTATTCCGCATGATTATATTGCCATGTGTGACCCGTTTTTCTTGGACTGAGTCCATGAACACATACGGTTGGCTAGTTAAGGATCGGACTTTAGAAGTTCGGACTTAGCTCGCGTCGTGACGTCCCACTCTGTATCATTCTTGGTTTATAAAAAAAAATAGACTCTGATTTTACGGAAAAAAGCGAGTGAAAAAGGGCGGGGCGTTAGAAATAAAGAATTTGATTTCTGCCAGAAACTTTGACTTATCTTGTTTAGTCCAATGCTCAGGCATCAAGCCAGTGACAAGATAATTCACAATATCTGCAAACCAAGGTAATTGAGAAACTGACATGAGTTGCTCATCAGGAAAGGACTTAGTAATAGGCATCGGGTCATCAGAAAATTTAGTTACCAATCCAGACAAATGGTCTGCTACCACATTCTCAGAACCTTTCTTGTCCCGGATTTTGATATCAAATTCTTGTAGCAAGAGAATTCACCGGATCAAGCAGGACTTAGCATCTTTCTTAGAAAGAAAATACTTGAGAGTAACATGATCAGAGTAGATAATGATCTTCGAACCCACGGGGTAAGATCGAAATTTGTCTAGCACAAAACTACTACCAACAATTCCTTTTCCATGGTGGAATAGTGCAATTGAGCATCGTTTAGTGTTTTGCTCGCATAATGGATAGCGCGAGGTAACTTATTGACCCTTTGACCTAAAACAGCTCCTATTACGTAGTCAGAAGCATCACACATTATCTCAAAAGGAATAGACCAATCAGGAGGTGGAATAATCAGAGCAGAGGTCAATGCAGTTTTCAATTTTTCAAAGGCGTGGACACACTCATCATCAAAATCGAAACTAGCATCCTTAGTCAGGAGTCCACAGAGAGGTCTGGAAATTTTACTGAAATCTTTGATAAATCTCCTGTAGAAACCAGCATGACCTAGGAATGATCTGATCTCTTTAATAGTTTGGGGTCGTGGAAGACGAGAGATCAAATCGACTTTAGCTTTATCACCTTCTATTCCTTTGTCTGATATAATGTGACCTAAGACTATGTCCTGTTTTACCATGACGTGACATTTTTCCCAATTTAGTACTAGGTTCTTTTCTTTACATCGGACTAACACAAGGGTTAGGTAATGTAGGCATTAGTCAAATGAAGAACCAAAAACTGAGAAATCATCCATAAAGACTTCTAGAACTCGCTCTACCACGTCCGAAAATATGCTGATCATACACCTCTGAAAGGTAACAGGTGCATTGCACAACCCAAAAGGCATGCGACGATAGGCGAAAGTGCCGAATGGACAGGTGAAGGTGGTCTTCTCTTAATCCTTGGGAGCAACACAGAGTTGGCTATAGCCGGAATAACCATCGAGAAAACAGTAGAATGCATGACTGGCTAAACGCTCAAGCATCTGATTAATGAAAAGAAGAGGGAAGTGATCCTTTCGAGTAGTAGTGTTTAACTTTCGATAGTCAATACAAACTCTTTAGCCCTTTTCAACACGGGTAGGAACTAGCTCATTATCCTCATTCTTAATTACCATCACACCAGACTTCTTTAAGACAACATGTATCGGACTCACCCATGCACTGTCAGAGATCGGGTAGATGATACCCGCCTCGAGAAGTTTTAAAATTTCAGTTCTTACCACTTCCTGCATTGCCGGGTTCAGACGTCTCTGTGGTTCTCTAGATGTTTGGAGTTCTCCTCCAGGTGAATTTTGTGCATGACCACAGAGGGGCTGATCTCTTTAAGATCGGCAATGGACCATCCAATAGCTTCTCTATGTTCTCTCAAAATAGCAAGGAGTTTAGACTCCTGCTCTGAATTTAAATCGGAAGCTATGATGAAAGGTAAAGTTTCTGATGGTCCCAAGGAAAAATATTTCAACGTCTCAGGGAGTGGTTTGAGCTCTAATTTTGGTGGCTTCTCGACAGAGGGGACTGGTACAGATTGACTCATAGGGAGAGATTCGAATTTACTTTCTCTAACCTCAACATATGGAATTTCATTCAGTAGAGCGTTCACCTCTTGCTCACCACTTTCATTGAAATTTGTGCCAAAAGTGGACAGTGACTTCTCGAATGGATCGTAGCAAATAAAGTGAAGAAAAGATTCTTTGACAGAACTCTGAATCATATTAACCTCGTACAGAACATCTGTACAGGTAGGTTGTTTACACAAGTTGAATACATTGAGTTCTGTTGTCAGATCTCCGAACGACAACCTAAGCATACCAGCTTGGCAATTGATAACGGCTTTGGCAGTGGCCAAGAATGGTCGTCCAAGAATAACCGGAATGTGCCCACTTTTGTTCTGAACAGGTTGTGTATCCAGCACTACAAAATCGACAGGAAAGTAAAATTTGTCTACTTTCACTAGAACATCTTCTATCACACCTCTCGGGATTTTTCACAGAGCGATCGGTTAACTGTAGTGTGATAGTAGTGGGTTTCAACTCATCCAACCTAACTGCTCATAAACAGAGTATGACAATACGCTGACACTGTCTTCAAGATCTAACAAGGCCCTATCAATTTCAAATGTACTAATGGTGCAAGCGATGGTTGGGCATCCAGGATCCTTGTGTTTTATTGGAAACCCCTGTTGGATGAGTGAACTCGCATTTTCTGCTAAAAATACCTTTTTGGGAACATTGGTTTTTGATGAGTGCAAAATTAATACATATTTTACTCCTAAATTTATATTTGTTAGTATCTCATTTTATTTAATTTTATCTAATTGGTGTGTTTTGTGTGATTTACGTTGGAGTATCGTCTAAACCCGAGACCGGCCTAATTAAACTAAATTGAAGTGTTTTGTCGGCTTGTATTGATTGCTCAAAATAATAGAGAAAGCCGAGGAAATCAAGAGGAGATGTTGCCTTGTTCACATGCATCACTGTCCTAGCTGAGCTGTATGAAAGAAGAGAACTGCAAGCAATTAAGAAAAAAATACAGCAGAAGTGATTGTGCTTAAAGAAAGGAGGAAAGATACAGTGCAGTTAGCGAGCAGAGAGAGGCCCCGAATCTTCATGCTGAGGAGCAACTTGGGAAATCAATAGCAGCAATAAGAAAAGAGAGATGGGATCTTGCTGAAACATATAAAGAGAAACATTTGGTATTGGTTCAAGGGAAGGAAAAACACTATAGGATCAAGAAAATAGCCAGCAAACAAATCTGGATCGGTTCAAGAAGTGAAAAGAATTATCAAGCATTATCAGTTAGCAAGCAGAGGAAACCCACCTTGAAGCCATCGTGCAATCAAAGCAAAACTCTACATCATCCACATGAGGCGTTAATGGTAATCTTAAGTTGCAAAGTTTACAGCCAAGTGATGCAAACATGTACCAGCCAACACTCCACATATAATAGCATGGCAGCAACATATGGCAGCAATGAGAATAAAGCAGCCTATATCATTGCATAGGGAAGAGAGGCTGATATGTAAAAGCAAACAAAAGAACTTGTTTGCAGCATAACAGCGGTGACTAAACAATTCTTTTGGGCTGCACCGATTAAGGAAAAAATAGCACAGTAGCAGCCAGAGAGATGATGGGTTTGTGAAAAGTTTTAGAAAGCTTTAGGCAAGAGGGTGTTGGCCGATTGAAGTAGAGAGGAAGAAGTTCAAGAAAGAAGAGGATGAGTTGCCGTTTTTGCATACAGCTGTAGCAGGAAAAGAACGGAGTGTTCGGCCATTGACATGAAGCGATCCCAGCAAGATAAAAATAGATTAGGCCAAATCTCTCAATACACGGATGAAAAAGAAAAGGAAGGTGTTTAGAGAGAAGGAGGTGCTAGCCGACTGAAGAGAGAAAAAAGAGGAAATTGCCGTGCATGCCAAGGTCGGCTGAAAGGTGGGTCCTACCAGCCCTTGCTAAATAATCTCTCTTTTACCTCTATAAATTGGAGGCTTCTCTAAAGCAAAAATACGAACCTGGACATTGTTTTTTGCAGAACTTGGAGCAATGGATAATTTTGGAGTTCTTTTTTTTGGTTAGTGTTTTTATGTTATTTTATTTTATTCTTTTGTAATTAGTTTCTTTTATTCATGTATTGTAATGTATTTCCATTAATAATAGTATAATTTCTTTGTCTTTAATTTCTTCAATTCAATGTTAGTGTGATTAATTTCAGTTATAAATAAATAAAAAAAGTCTATGAATCTTCTTGTTTTGTTTCTATTTAAATCCAAAATTCCATGCACTGTAATTCTTAATTCCAAATTTTATTAATAATTAAAAGGCAGAAAAACCCTTAGAAATATGGTTTTCCACTTATTTATTTTTGTATGATGAAAATTTGATTTTACTTAATTCTTTTTATGGATTCATGTGAGAGATTATTCTAAGTTGTTCAGTGAAAGCAGAAAAATATTTTAAACTAAATAGAACTTGATTTTTTTAGTCTAAGGCTCTTTTTAAAAGCAGAAAAACTTTTAGATTCGAAATTGCAAGTTGAAATTTTATTTAGCCTAAGGTCAGATTTGAATTTTCTTATTTTAATTGATTTCATAAATTTCATAATGAGAATTTTAATAAATGAAGAATTTGAGTGCATGATAAATAATAAATGTGAGCTCTGTATTCTAGGCCTTGATATTATTTTTAAAATATGGAAAATAAAGCCTCCATAATTCTTTGATCCAGTTGCACTGTAAATATGTAAAGAGGTAATTTAGGTGTCTTTAATTTAATTTTTGTTTTTAAATTCAAACTCTTGAAAATTGAAGAACTAGATTGGTAAATTAATTAATTGCATCTTAATTATGTTTTCTAAGCTAAATTGAGATTGTTTATATTTTTAGATTAAATCCACCATCTTAATTAAAATTAGTTAAATTGTTAGATTCTATATTTAAGTCTAGAATATTTCTAAATTAAAACTAATAGATTAGAGAAATAATTTCATATTTATGATTTATCTCCATATTTTCTAAAATTCCAAAATTACATAATTCAATGATATATTTTCCTAAGTTCCGATGGGTTCGACCTCGCACTTAATCGATATATTATCTAATGGTTCGTGCGCTTACGAGTTATAAATTTAAAATTTGCACAATAGTTTTCTGTTTCACCATTCAGAGGTCTTTAAAAAATTTGGCATAGGAGGATACCTGATTTATATTGATACTAACGTGTCTAAATACCTCTAGCATGTCACTATAGGGTACTCTTTTGTTAGGATTGGCTAACCTCTGAGGGTATGGAACTTTAGGCACAAAAGTATTTTTAGCAGGTTTTTCCGGTGTATTTTGGACAAAAGATGGACTAGGTGAATCCTCTTGATGCTTTGGTTGACCATCAGTCTGGTCTTCTAGTTGTCTAGGCGGCTCGACCTTGTTATCTACGTGTCTCCCAGACCTCAAGGTAGTAATGGAGTTAGCGTTGTCTGGATTAGATGACAAAACCTCATTCTTTCCCTTGGGATTTGGGATAGGCTGACTGGAGAGCATCTTCCTTTCTCTCTATCGCCTACCGCAGTAGCTACTGCCCAAGCTGTATCTTGAGCTTGTGCATAGCCTGCTGGGTGGACTGCATGAACTGCTGCAACGTATCCTCGAGAGAGGGCTTATGTTGTTGATAAGGACCGGACTGATAGGACGGACCCTGTGGTGGTGGCTGGTATGGATGATTTTGAGATGGATGGTATGATTGGTTCTGTGGGTGGTTGATATGGTTGACCTTGATATTGAGAGGATCCTTCACTTAGTGGAGGTTGATTCTGACGCCAAGGAAAATTTGGATGGTTCTGTCAATTAGTATTGTATGTGGCAGAGAAAGGGGTTCCCTACTGTCTTCCAAAATTATTGAGTGCATTAGCCTGCTTGGTTGAGCACTCAGCATTCGATCATAAAGAAGGACAATTTTGGGCAGTGTGTCCTATGTTAGAACACAATGTCCAAACTTCAACATGCATTCCTGATGATGGGCTCATTGCTTGAGATATCGCTAAAACATCTACTTTTTTCGTTAGGTTTGCTATCACAATTTTAACATCAAAGTCATTGTTAACCTCATGCAAACTTCCTCTCTTTGAGGTTTGCGCTGAATTCTCTCGTTTGGAGAAGTCCCATCGCTGAGAACTTTCCGCCAATGATTCTAAAAAATTCCATCCATTATTTGCAGTTAACTGTGAAAATTCCCCACCCTTCATAGACTAGACCATTGTGCGGTTCAATGTGGTTAAACCATCATAAAAGAATTGCACGAGTCTCCCCGTTTCATAGTCGTGGTGGGGGCATTTACTCAACGAATCTTTGAATCTTTCCCATGACTCATAGAATTGTTCACCCTCCTTCTGATTAAAGTTTGAAATTTCTTTCCTGAGGGCGTTAATTTTTTATACAGGGAAAAATTTATTCAAAATCTTGTTAGCCACCTGATCCCAAGTGGTGATGGAATTTGCAGGTAAAAAATTTAGCCAAGATTTCACTTTTTCTTTGAGAGAAAAAGGAAATAAACGAAGCTTAATGGATTCATCAGTGATGCCTTGAAGTTTGATGGTGGTGCAGATGTCTAAGAATTCTTTAACATGTAGATAAGGGTCCTCACGATCAAGGCCATGGAATGCGGGTAAAAGATGTAATAGAGTTGGTTTGAGTTCAAAGGCTACATTAGTTGCTGGAATAACTATGTTGGATGGTGTGTTGGGTGTGACTGGTGAGAAGTAGTCCTGGAGGGTTTTCTCTTCGACTCTTTCTCCGACCATGTTAGGTGATGGTGGTGGTGGTGAAGGTGGACTGTCTATGTCTATGGCTGAGCTGGACTGAGCTCTAGACGCAACGATTGGTAAATCGACGAAAACGTAACTCGAACCAAGCGATTGTTAGAGTCACAACACCAATAATTCATACATAGACACAATCATTCACGCTCAATCAAATCCAGACAGAATATGACCTAAACCTAGACTGACACAGGGATCCTAGACTCTAGACTGCTCCTAATCTCCTTTCCAGAAAATTTTAGCCTCCGAGGAGAGTTTGACTACAAGCACGACTAGGTAAGTTTCCAGGTAAGTGGAGGAGCACAATGGCAATCGACTTAAGCTTCCACTTATCATTTCGGCTATTTACACCTTAGTGACAAAACTAGTCTAGACACCATGCTCGAAGCAAAACTATTCATCGGTGAACTAAAAATAAGTAAATTAAAGATGGTCCTAATGAGCATGAACAAACCTAAACAATGGTTCTAGATTGATCTTGATTGGGTAATGCATGAACCAATTTTACTAATCTTTTTGAATTTTTCTATTTTGTGAATGCAAGCCTAAATTACCAATGTAAGATTCAAGTAAATATGAAAACAATAAGCAAACAATTTAACTTAATGCATGAACTAGCAACCTAAATGCATGAACAAATTAAATATGCAATTTTTTTTGTTATTTTTTTATGCAAATTAAATGCAAGACAACCTAGTAAAAACCATATGAATGAATGAAAATTAAAAATTTAAAGAAAGAGATTGAACGCGCGTACCTTGGCTTTTGTTTTTTATTTATTAGCAAGCGCAATTTTTTATTTTTTCTTCAATTTTTTTCCGCCAGGATTTTCAAAGCACCTGCACAAAACAAAACTCAAAACCATGGTGAAGCATTTAATCACATAAGACACGCATGATTTTAAACTAAATGCAAATTTCCTAATGTTATAACTAGTGGAGGAAATTAAATGATTGGAACCTAATTAAGAACTCTAAACTAAATTAAGACCATAAAAATTTCTAAATTAATATCCACCAAATTAATCCAAATTAGATTTTCAAGTAAGTCCAAAGTTGTTCCATTTTCCCTTTTTCTTTTTAGACTCTGTAATTAGAACATGATTAATTGGATTAAAATTCTAAGATTAGAAAATACTAAAAAAAAAGTTAGCCATTTTTGGAAGTTTCTAAAAATAGAAGTCTTCAAAAATAAAAAATTTCTAAATTTAATAGTGATTCCAAATTTAGATAATCTCCTAACTTTTTATTATTTTTAGAAACTTCTAAATAAGGTAACCTTCTAAAATTAGAGTTTCTAAGAAAAATAGAAAGCTCTAGTTTTAAAGAGTTGCTAAAAATAGATATTTCTAAAATTAACATTATTTTCAAAAATAAATAATTCAATGGAGATTTTTTTTAAGTTCCCCGGCAACGGCACCAAAAACTTGTTATACAAATTTTAAATTTATAACTCACAAGTGCACGAACCATTAGATAGTATAGTGATTGAGTGCGTGGTCGAACCCATTGGAACTTTGGAAAATATATCCGTGAAAAATACACCACTGAATTATGTAATTTACGAAATTTAGAAAACATGAAGATAAATCATGAATATGAAATTATTTCTCTAATCTATGTATTTTAGTTTTAATTTAGAAACTTTCTAATAATAGAAAACAAAATGGAAAATTAAAATTTGTGAACTTGAAATAAGATGGTGGATTTAATCTGAAAATATAAACAATCTTAATGTAACTTAGAAAACTAAATTAAGATGCACTTAATTAATTTACCAACCTAGTTCACCAATTTCAAGAATTTTGAGTTTCTATAAACAAAAATAAATTTGAAAACACCTAAACTACCTCTATACATATTTACAGTGGAATTGGATCAAAGAATTATGGAGGATTTATTTTTCATATTTTAAAAATAATATCAAGGCGTAGAATACAGAGCTCACATTTATTATTTATCTTGAACTCAAATTTTTCATCTGTTAAAATCCTCACTATGAAATTTATGAAATCAATTAAATGAAGAAAATTCAAATCCGGCCATAGGCTAAATAAAATTTCAACTTGCAATTTCGAATCTAAAAATTTTTAGACTGATAAAATCAAGTTCCATTTAGTCTAAAATATTTTTCTGCCTTCGTTGAACAACTTAGAATAATCTCTCACACAAATCCATAAAAATAATTAAATAAAAATCAAATTTTCATTATACAAAAATAAATAAGTGGAAAACCATAATTCTAAGTGTTTTTCTACCTTTCAATTATTAATAAAATTTTGGAATTAAGAATTATAATGCATTGGAATTTTGGATTTAAATAAAAACAAAATAAAAAGACTCATGGACTTTTTTAGTTTATAACTGAATTTAATCGCACTAACATTGAATTGAAGAAAATAAAAACAAAAAAATTATACTATTAATAATGGAACTAAATTACAAGACATGAATTAAAATAAAAGAAACTAATTACAAAAGAATAAATTAAAAACACTAACCAAAAAAAAAAAAAACTCCAAAATTATCCACAACTCCAAGCTCTCCAAAAATCAATGTCTCCGTTGCTCTTTCTCCTTCAATGGATGCTGGTATTTATAAGAGAAAGATGTGAGAAATAAAAGGCTAGGATCAAAAGTTCCATGGAAGAAAGTTGGAATGGAGGGTTGGACTCGGTGAAGTATTTGAGGAAGGAGGCATATTGGATGGCTAGGATCAAAAGTGATAAAGAAAGAAGGATAAGTATCTGGTAAAGGATGCTTGGTCTCAAACAAATAAGTCAAGTGAGGTTTCACGCGCAGGTGGCATCGGTTGTAATACTTAGTCGGCCATATGTGCTAAGTGCATGTGTGAGGGTCTGATGCAAAGGTGCTGCTCTCCTTCTCATTCTCTGCTTCAGTCGGCCAACACCTTCTTTCCTTAACAATGGCTACCTTTGTTTGGGTTTATGCTTGAGCTGGTTGCTTCTATTAACTTCATCGCCTAACTTCTTGTTCTCTGCTTCAGCAACAACTCTTGCTCACGTGGAGAATGGACACATCTTTTGCTGTTGTATTCTATTTTTTTTTTTTGTTTGCTGGCAATCGTTGCTTACTACTCTGCTTTCTTTTATTTTTCAATTCAAACTGTTGCTTTGTTCTTCTTGGACTGGTTACATGCTACCTTATCCTTTTGATTCTCTTCTTTGGTACAATTGTTCTATCTTTCTTCTCATTGATTTCTTTTCATAGCTGTTCAGCCAAAATCTCTTTTCACTCTCTGTTTGGGTTGGTTGAAATCAGTGATGGAAAATAGCCCCAAAAATGTTGTTATTTTCTATTTCTCTTTCACTCAGACCGAAGTAGAAGTACTTGCAGTCAATGAACACAACTACCAATGGCTCCAAAGAAACACATGACAAAGGGAACAGTAGAAAGGGCTGGGATAACTCTGTTAAGTTTCCTCTATCTGCAAGGGACGGTACTCACATGGGGCTTAGCTCCTCCATTTGATATTTCTATTTTTTCTTTTATTCTCCATTATCTCTTGCACAAAATTGTTGCTCTTTCTCGTAGAAAACACTGCTACCAATTGCCTCTCTGTTGTGTTTCATAACTAGCTATACACTTTCATTCTTATCTCCCCTATATCTTGTGTATTCGGCTGCCATCTCAAACACTTACTAACACCACACAAATTGCTGCTATTTGTGTTTATAATTGTATGAACAACCCAGCCGAACTTGGAAGCATTGGCTCGGCTAGAAGTTTGATTGCCTTTTCTTTTCATGTGTTTCATCCATTTGCAATTACAACACATATTTTCCAACTGATTTCTTAGCAGGACCATATGTCCACATGCAACTGAGATGTCCATGATTTAAAAGTTAAAACGGACCCTTCGTGATAACAAGATTGATGATGCCAAAATAAATGGGACCACAACTGTGATGACATGGTATTCAAAATGGGTTCTCTCTTCCCACTCTCCATAAATTTGGAAAGCAAACATGTCCACTTTTTCTAATTGGGCTGGCTCATCTTCAATTGGGCCCTACTTTTTGATTTTTCTTCCATTTTCACTTGTTCTTTAAAATCTCCATTTTTCCTGCAAAATTCCAAAATCCCATTAATTATATAATATATACAAAATTCAAGAGCTAACTAATCTAAATATCAAGGGTAAAATAGTCATTTTATTGTACTCATCATATATGAGGTGATTCGTGAGGCTGTGAAAGTTGTTTCTAGAGGAGCAAATAAAGGTCACCTTGGTGCTTCGTCTTCAAAGGTTGTTGGAGAGATTCAAGAGATGATTTCTCTTAGAGAGTTCAAGAGGCAATCGCCTCCAAACTTGTCCCACATTGCTTAGGATAAGGAGTGGAGTGGAGGATATAAACTAACGCTCTCATCTTTTCTAGCACAACGCGTTTTGGGCTTAAGGGTGACACTTGGCCCCAATGCGAAGCCGTGGGGGTGTATCATGAACACATGAAATTGACATATTTTACCTCTGTATTTAGCCTAGTTAACCCTTGTTTTGTGTGTTTTAGATATGTTTAATGAGATTTTGGAGTTTTGCAAGAAAAATAGAGAAATGCAAGAAAAAGAGCTAAAATAGAAGTAAATGCTTGAACTTGGCCGGGAGATCTATTTTTGGAAATCGTGTGAATTTTACCATATGATTTTAGAATTTTTTGTCAATTATCATAGTTCAAATCTGGTTATGATAGTTTGATTTATGATAATAATTTATGGAGTTTGAATTTTAAATATGGTAAATTCATAACGCTTGATAAAAGTGGTCCCATTATTCAAAGCCAAGCTTACACGCCCCTTTGCTACATATCGGAGGGCCCAATGCTTCACACATGACGCCAATAGCTCTTGACAGGTGGGAGTCGAGATTGGAGGATCTCTTTGCTGACCGTCCATATGATATGTTTGACGAAGTACTGTCAAATACAATTTCAAAATTCCCTGTTGACATTCAGCCATTCAAAGTCATGATTGAAGGAAATAAGTACAGGAAAATATGGCAGTGTTAGCTATGTGCATCATGTTAGAGCCAGCCAACTTGCAAGCAACATATCCTTTCCATCTTGAACCAACCATTCAGTACTTGTAAGCTATCAGTTGGCTGCTAGTTTTTGAGGATTAAAAGCAACAAGTTCAAACAGCAAACAGTGTTGCAACAAAGCACATCTAGCAGCCAAGCAAGGTGGGTGTTTAATCAACTATATGCTGCCATGATGAGACAACATTTTGGATGTATGGCTGTTTTAAATCAGCATTTAAATCTGGAGAGATGGCTGGCGATCTAGCTGAGAAAAATTCTTAATAGAAACAGAGCAGCAACGCGTAACCAGCCAGAGCAGAAGAGCAGCCAGCAAAAAGCAGTAGCAGGTGTTCAAAAGAATGAATAAGAAAAGAAAAGAAGTGCAGTGAATTAGAAAATTACAACATCGTTTTCATGAACAGTGGAAGGAAACATCAAAGATCTGTAAGCAAGCGAACCATAGCAATCAGCGTGCAACCTCTTCTAAGTTTTGCTACAGATAAAGGCAAGCAGCCAGCAAAGGTTGATTAAAGAAATCAGCACAGAAGAATGTAGGAAAAAAGAGAGGAGGATCAGCGTTATAGCACTAAAAGAGGACTGTTTTCTACAGCAGCAATTTGAAAGAATCAGCCGAAACAGTGATAAGAACAAGAAAGAAACCTGCTGAAAGAGGAAAGAGAGAGATTGGATGCCAGATCACGATACCACATGGCTATGGCTGATCCCACATTGCACATATGCGCATAAAACATAAGGCCAACGTAGCCCACTTGCGCCACCTCCTTGCTTATTTTATCCTTCTTCCATTTAAGATAATTCAATCTCCATCATCATGTGTCCTTTCTATCAATAGAACATGCGATCTCAGGCCTTGGTGTGGCCTCCTTTCCTCAATGAAATAAGCCATCCGAGACATACACCTAACCCTTTCTATGCATATGGAATTCGACCCTAGCCCTCCATTCCTTGTCTCAAACTCTATAAATACCAGCCCTCTCCATTGTGTTATTCGTACTTGGGCATTGGAGAAAAGGTTGTGCAAAGAATTGGAGAGGAAGAGAAGGAGACAAAGAGACAGTGGGGATTTCGATTTCTGCAACGATTCTTAGATTGGTAGATTTTGATTTTCCATTGTAATTTTTGTATTCTTTTATTCTAAAATTCCACTAAGTTGTAATTTCAATTTCATATTTTAATAATAAATTAAAGGTGTGCTGAAATATTAGACTATGGTTTCCAATTATTCAATTATTGTGTGATGAAATTTTGATTTTACTTTTATTCTTTTAATAAGATTGTGTTGATTTAATTAAAGTTTCCAAATTAAATGCACTAAAATATTTAGATTAGATAGACTTCCTTCTTCGATCTAAGACTCTTATTAAGATCTATGTTTTTAAGAGTGCATTGAAATATTTAGATCTGGAGAAAAAATTTAAATTCTATTTAGTCTAAGGTTTAATTAGGAATTCTTGAATTAATGAAGTTCATGGATCCTATTTCTAGAATAATTATGGATGAAAAAATTGAATGCATGATTGGTAATTTATATGAGCTATGTAGTCTAGGCCTTTATTTTTGTAACACCCCGGATTTTCAAGGTATAAATATTAACGGAAATTACCCATTTTAATTTGTGAATTATTAAATATGGATCTTAGATGGGTAAAGGGTTGGGTCATTGCTCAATTAAGATCCACCGAATGTGGAAATGGTTTCAATAAAAAATTAATTGCGGCTAAATTTAATTAGTGATGCAATATCTAAAAATGAGGGATATAAATTAAGTGACATGAGCATAGAGGGAATATAGAAAGGATATTAATATTTTTAATGGAATATACATTACATGGCCGAATTATAGATATCTATATCCATGATTTTATGCTAGAATATCTTAAGAAGATATCCAAAATTAAATGGAAAGATTTTAGGATGGTCCTAAAATGGGTCACACGTTGGGATTAGGTAATGATATCTTATTGCCAAATAATAAGATGTCTATAATTAATTATATGCGCATGATGTGTGGATTATTTTTAAAAAGGAGTCCTTTCTTTTATTAAGAAAAAATACTAGGGATTTACAAGAAAGAAAGGGTTTGGCACTTTCTATTTGAGACACAAGGAAGGGACGCATGGCAATTGCCATCTTAGCACTTTCTAAGATGAGTAACAAGCCTAGAAGTATTGGATTTATAATGGGCAAGTGGTGAATGCGCCTACAACAAGGATAGCAATTGTTGTTTTGGGTGATATACGGCAATTGCTAAGCATGGAATTGTGATTTGCTATTTCAGCAAGTAAGAACTGAATGGAAGTTTATAAAGGGCAGCAAATGGCACACGACAATGGGGATTGCAGCAAGGGGTACAGGCATTCATATTCAAAGAGAGGCATTGTTCTAAATATATGATTGAGTGGAAGGTTTGATAAAAGAGGAAGGGGCTCACGGCAATTATATCTTAGCATTGGCCGATTGGAATTTTATTCAAAGGAAGAGAAGGGCAGCAAGGGCGCACAATACACACAAAATCAAGAAGGTATTCACCGCAAGATCAAGAAGAAAGAAGAAGATTGGAAGAGCAAGATCAACCGACGGGAAACCGAAGGAGTCGCGGAACCGGTAAGTGGTTTTGATATTTTGTCTAAAAAAAATAAAGAACCGTAGGGTTTGGCCATGGTGTATGGCCGAACCCCATGGAAGAGAATTGGGAAGGATTATAGTTTAATTTAATGGAAGGAAAGAACCATAGGGTTAATTCTAAATGGGAGTTTGATGTTAATGGTATATAATTTTTAAAGGGATTAAATGAAAACCATGGAATAATTATATGGTTTTAAAAAGGGTTTAAATGATGTTCAAGAGGAAGTATGGAGGATCAAAATCATAGAGTTATGATTTTAATTTTAAAAAGGTTTTAATGAATGATTTTTGGTGAAGATCCTAGACCATGGGCTCGGCCATGGAGTATGGCCGAACCCCATAAATATTTATGAAATTATGTTCATGTACTTAGAACATGGAAAATGATGGGAAAGGTCTATGATTTTAAAAAGTTAAGAACAGAGTTGTATTGGTATGGTTATTGGATTTAATTGATTAAATTGAAGATGTTTATTTATTTAGAAAGTTTCTAAATATGGAAGGAACCTTGAATTATGATTTAATTATGGAGATTAAATTGGAAAGTCTCTAATTATGGAAGGTGGAGATTAAATTGGTAAGTCTCCAATTATGGAAGGTGGAGATTAAATTGGTAAGTCTCTAATTATGGAAGGGGAGATTAAATTGGAAAGCTTCTAATTATGGAATGATGGATACTAAATTTGGAAACTTTCTAATTATGCAAGTTGCATATTAAATTTAGGAAGTTTCTAAATATGGACCTTCTAATTATGGACTTGTTAATTATGGGTTTGCCAATAATGGAAGTTGATAAAAATGGAAACTTAGATATCATAGGGTTCGGCCATAGTGCTTGCCCGAACCCCATGAACCAATTTTATGGGTTTAGGTTTATGTGTTAATGAATGGAAGGTTGGAAATAATTATGCCAATGGCAATTTTGTAAATAGGGTCTAGAATGAAGGACCATGGGTTCGGCCATGGTGTATGGCCGAACCACATGGGGAATGATTTATGACTTTTAAAGTTTGAAAGGATTGGATTATTTTGGAACCTAAGCAAGGAAAATGGCTATGATTTGAACAATGGCAATTTGGTAAATAAGTGTGAAAATGGTAAGCCATGGGTTTGACCATGGTGTATGGCCGAACCCATGGAGATTGGGTTATGGACTTAAAACATTGTAAATCAAGTGGGACTTGGTTTTGATTGATTGTTATTTGATAAGATAACGGGATCTCACAAGGTGTTTACGATCGTGAGCGGTTACCGGACGAAAGACGCAAGGGCACGTTAGAGGTCTTTGGTAGGATTCCACCTCTTTAAAACCATGGGTTTATGTACATTTGTTTTATCTTATTTTTTATGAAATTATGTTGCAAAGGATATGTTTTAAATTGTGATTTTAAATGCTATGTTTATATGAGGAAAGAGCATGTGTTTTAAATATGATTTTTAAATGCTATGTTTATGTTATAAAATAGCATGTGTTTCATTGGCATCTCATGCATGGCATGGGGTGGAGGATTTGTAACCGGAGGGGTCACACTCCGTCGGGGCGTCTGAAAGACCTATGTGGGGGTACCTTGATAATGCGAATTCCATCAAGAGGATACTATGTATGAAATGTAACCGGAGACCCACACTCCGTCGGGGCTCCGTAAAACACTCGTGGGGGGATACCTTGATGAGGAGCTTTCTATCAAGAGGATATTGTGTATGAAATGTAACCGGAGATCCACACTCTGTCAGGGCGTCCGTAATACAATCGTGGGGGATACCTTGATGAGGAGCTTTCCATCAAGAGGTTACTATGTGTTTGTGATGGGTGGGACTCATTGCATATGATAGCATGGCATGGCATTGAATCAGCATGATTATGATCTTTATTATCATGCAAGGTTTTCTGGTTTTTATCAGTATGGTTGGATCTCTATTATTATACACTGTTTTGGATACGATGCTTTATAAGTATGGTATGATTTATTATAACTGGTTTTGATATATATTATATCTAGATTTTTGGTACTAACCCATGTGTTAGCCCTAATTGGAATACCTACTGGGCGCGTTGTTCTAACACCCTACTTCTACCCTAGTGGATGACACAGGAAATCAAGGGAACGATGAACGCAAGAAGGGCCAGACATAGGAGCTTGGATGATTTAATTTATATTTTTAATAAAGTTACTCATGCACTTGTATTTTGAGTATCTAGATTTCAGAATGTAATAACTTAGATGGTTGGATGTTTATTTGCATAATTATGATATTTGAATGATGATTAAGGACTTGACGTACTTTGCCATCTGAATGGAATAGAACTTGGTTCTATTATTATTCCGCATGTTATGATTCTGCAGTTATGATGTTTTTCCGCAAGTTGATATTATTATATGTGAACCGTTTTCATGGACTTAGTCCATGCACACATTGGGTTGGCCAGTTAAGAGTCGGACTTTAGAAGTTCGGACTTAGCTTGCGTCGTGGCGTCCCGCTCTATATCACTCTACTCTGTTATAAAAAAAAAAATAGACTCTGATTTACGGGAAGAAGAGAGTGAAAAAGGGCGGGGCGTTACAATTTTATTTTCAAAATATGGAAAATAATGCCTCATTGATTCTTTGAGCTAGCTCCATTGTAAATATGTACACATGTTATGCCTGTTTATTTTGTTTATAGATTCAAAAATTCTTCAAAAATTGTGGAACTAGGTTGGATTTATTGCATCTTAATTTTGTGTTCTGAGTTAGGTTAGGATTATTTGTAATTTCTGGATTACTACCACCATCTTAATTGAAATTAGATTAAGTTTTGTATTTTTTATGGAAATTAGATTTCTTTAATGGATAGTTTCTATTTTTAGATGTTGTTACTATTTTTGGAGTTGGTTTCTATTTTTAGAATATTTCTAAATCAAAATTAAATTTCCTAGATTAGAGTCATAATTCCATGTTTGAGATTTATTTTCATGATTTTCTAAATTTCTTAAAATATATAGTTCAATAGTATATTTTTCATTGATATATTTTCTTAAGTTTTGATAGGTTCGACCTCACACTCCTAAGCTATATTATAAATGGTTTGTGCGCTTGCGAATATAAATTTAAAACACAACAGTGTATGTGATCCGTAAATGGATCAAATCACAATGGAAGACTGAGTTGTCGAATTAGAGTCACAAAACTCTGCAGTTTCCACTTGAATTTTGAATTCAGGTGCAGTTTTGGTAACCATCGATGGTTACATTTTGGTTGAATTCAAATGTTCTCAACCATTGGGAAGTTGCCAAACTATTTTTTGGCATGTTAAAAAGAGGATGTTGAGTTATGGAGAAAACACCCCACTTTATCAACAGTGGAGTCTCAGCGTCTTACAACGAAGCGGGGCTACATACAGAGCATTTCCGTAAGACCATTCACATCTGACCAAATTTTAGTCGACTGAATTCCATGATTCAGCCGACTGAAATGCATACTGGCCAAGCACAGATTCAGATCTGGCTAGGATTCAGTCGACTGAATCTTGGTATTCAGCCGACTGAATTGGACTGTTTTATCTTTTGGGACGCTGGTTTTTAACCTATAGTTAGTCAGAGTGTGATTGTCGCCAATGACTTTGTATTCGTCGTGGTCCATTGGTTCAATGGGTCCAATATCTTTTATACCGATGTATGTTCATAAAAACTCAATTCATAATGGATATTTTTCCTAGATCGGCACATGGAGGTTTCCCCATTCAGTGGGTTTACCACGTTAAAAAAAAAATTAATGTATTGTCTCAGCCCCTTATTCCATTTTATGTTTGTGTGTTGCCGGAAGACAATTGTAGATTCGAGTCCTGTTGCTCAATCCAAATGGGACCGAGTAGGGGCGTCGAAACTAATCACACGTCAAATGGTTTCAGAGCTTCAGGTTATTCCAAAGTCAACACAAGTCCCGACGAAAAAGCCAAGAAGGCCTTACTAAGGCGAAAGGAGAAATTGTGGTCCATTCTTTCCACGGTGGCCTAGACTTCTTGGAGGCAAATGTGGACCAGAGAGACCACGTAGCCATGGTGGAATCGGCGTACTGATCGTGGAGACAGATGCAGACGAGAGCCCACGTATCCATGGTGGAGAGTTGGTGCACTGTTTCTGGGAGGAAATTCATATCCGAGAAAGAGAGAGGAGAGGAGTTGATTCTCTCCCTCTCAAGTTTCAAGACTTCTTCAGGTTGCAGAGACAACAGAAGGAGCATTTTCTCTTCTTTCGAAGCTTTTGAGGGACCAAAAGTCCCCAATAGGGGAAGGCATGATCTGTAAACGGATTGAGTCATAATGGAAGACTGAGTTGTCGAGATAGAGTCACAAAACTCGGCAGTTTCCACTTGAATTTTGAATTCAGGCGCAGTTTTGGTAACCACCGACGGTCACATTTTGTTTGAATTCAAATGTTCTCAACCAATGGGAAGTTACCAAACTATTTTTGACATGTTAAAAAGAGGAGGTTGAGGTCTGGAGAAAACACCCCACTTTATCCATAGTGGAGTCTCAGTGTCTTACAACGAAGAGGGGCTACAAACAGAGCATTTCCGCAAGATAGTTCACATTTGACCCAAATTCAGTCGGCTGAATTCCATGATTTAGCCAACTGAAAAACATACTGGCCAAGCGCAGATTCAGATCTGGCTAGGATTCAGTCGACTGAATTGGACTGTTTTATCTTTTGTGACACTGATTTTTGACCGACAATCAGTTAGAGTGTGATTGAGCCAATGAGTTTGTATTCGACGTGGTCCATTGGTCCAATGGGTCTAATATCTTTTATACCGGTGTATGTTTGTAAAAACTCAATTCATAGTGGATCTTTTTATGTAGATTGTCATGTGGAGGTTTCCCCATTCAGTGGGTTTACCACTTTAAAAAAAAAAATTTATTGTCTCAGTCCCTTTTTCCGTTTTATGTTTGTGTGTTACCGGAAGACGATCCTAGATTCAAGTCCCTCTCCTCAACCCAAATGAGAGCGAGTAGGGGCGTCGAACTTATTACAAATCAGTATGGGCCCCAAAGTGAACAATATTGTGCTAGCTTGACGGGTTGTTACACATAGTCTTTTTTAATATCTCTGCTAAAAACTAAAGTGATAAATTTAATTTATTCTGATGTATGTGGTCCCATTGAGGTAGAATCTTTAGGTGGCAACAAATATTTTGTTACTTTTCTTGATGATGCTTCATGAACGTTGTGGGTGTATTTTATGAAAACAAAAGATAAGTTTTTCCAGCATTTTCAGAAATCTCATGCAATGGTTGAAAGAGAGTTAGGACGATATTTGAAATGCCTTCGTACTAATAACAGAGGAGAGTATACTTCAGAAGAGTTTGAAGCCTATTGTTCAAACCATGGTATTCGGCATGGGACTAGAGTTCTTGGTACCCCATTACATAATGATGTAGCTGAAAGGATGAATCACATCATTGTAGAGAAAGTGAGATGTATGCTTAGGATGACTATACTTCCTAAGTCTTTCTAAAGTGAACCTGCTCGTATTGCTTGCTACCTAATTAATAGGTCTACATCGGCTCCTTTGAATTATGATTTTAGAGAAATGGTGGACCAGAAGAAATATTTCTTACTCTCATTTGAAGGTATTTGGTTGCAAGGCTTTTGCTCATGTACCTAAGGAGCAGCGGCTGAAACTTGATGACAAAGTTGTTCAGTATATTTTTTTGGGATATGGTGATGCACAGTTTGGCTATAGGCTGTGAGATCCAGAGAAGAAGAGAATTGTGAGAAGCAGAGATGTAATCTTTCATGAAAATCAGACTTTGGCAGATTTTGAGAAGATTTCACAACCAAAAGTTTTTAGAGCTCCAGACCTCATGGTAGTTCCTTCTTCATCACAAACTACTACAAGTGGAGATAATGGACAGACAGATGCTCCTGAAATAGGTGATCCAGAAGTAGTTGGTACTGATGGTTTGGAAGATTCTAAGAGTGTTTATGTAACACCCCGACCTGGAAGTGGACCCGGAACGCTACTGATTTTTTATTTTTTTTGGTAAAGTAATCTCAAGGCTTATAACTGGGCTGGATCAAGGGTTAGGCCTAGCCACACATGTTCTCAACATGTGGACTCACACACAAACCATAAACCTACCCGCATGCATACACATAACATATAATCGCATACTTCCATAAACGAAATATTTCATAAACGATTCAAAGTTATTACGGAACACATAGTGGTTTTACAAGCCATCATAAAATAAGTACCACATACGGTACTTTACACAATATATGTTTCTAAAGAACCAAACATTAACAACATGTTCTCGTCCGTGGGAAACTCAAGGTAATGCAACAACTTATCTTTCCTAAGCTCGATACGGAGGTTCCTCCTCCTCGGGTACATCTCATGAAATGTGAGCAGTGTGAGCTAACTAGCCCAGTGAAAGAACATAATAGTTTATCGAACATCAGGTTAGTCAAAATCAATATTATCAACATAATAGTTTCTTCCTGTCCAAAATCTCATCATAATTCCATAACTGCTGACATCCACCGTAACACCTAGATACTACACAAAGACCATTAGTATTAAGTCCCGACACGGTCAAAATACTTCTTGCAAGTATATCTCCGGCCCATACAAGAGCTCAGTAACTGACCCACACAAGCTCAGTAACTGACCCACTTGGTCCAGTAGAAATAAACTGACACATATAAACTCGGTACTGGTTCAATAGTAAATGGTACGTGGAAGCAGTATTAATAACATTACAACTCATAAGCATCATCATATGTCATCAACATCTCTTATAACGAGTTAGGCCTAGAGGTCACTTAGTGCCCGAACCCTTCTTTTCTGCTGAGCTATCGGGCTGAGTTAGCCACAGATAAAGAGTATCGGCCTGGAAGTGAATAAAATAAGTACATACACTATAATATCAAGAGAAAATGGGTTAGTATCATTTTTATTTATCAAATAGGGGTATATACATCACACTAAAGCCTAAGGTCTAAAACATGAAATCTTAAATCAAACTAAGATTGACAAATCAGAACTGGGTTCCTCGGAACATACCTCGGAACCAGGTACTATGGCTTCGGACCTTCCGAGCCACTGCCTAAAAATTGGTCTACAGAACCTTCAGAACTTCCGAGGCTGCTTCCAAACTAAAAAACCGAAAACAGAACCTTCTGTGGGTCTCGGAACATGCCGAGATAAGCTCGAAACATCCGAGCAGTTCGGTCCTTCCGAACAGACTCGAAACATCCCGTCCGCAGAGGAGGAAGAACTGTTAGCCTCTGGACACTTCGGAGCCCCGAACCGAAGCTCAAAACTTCCGAAGCCCAATAGCAGACAGTAACGGCAGCGGGTGAGTGAAATGCGAATCCAGAAACAGTGGGTTTTCTGGATTCGTTTTTCACATCTAACCGGTCAGATGGACTCCTCAGTGAATCCTCTTGACACAGGGAATAATTTAAAACTTAACACTGAATTAAAACATCCGATTTTAACATGGAAATCAGTGTTACACAAAATTTTCTAAGTTTTCCTTAAACTTCAAATCAAATTTTAACACTCAAATCTTAACCAATTTTACTTTTGTTTGATCTTAAACTTGTTAAAATTTAAAAATAATACAATTGTTACCTTCGCTTGAGCTCTAAGGTCGAAAATCCAAAATTTGAAAAGTGTCCCTCCTTAAGCTTAAGGTGAATTTTTTTTCAAAGAACAGAGAGGGACGGCAGTTGGTTTTCACAGATGTAGAAATTGATCTGAGGTGAATCCAGTTGGGAGGAGGGTAGAATTTATAAACCCTCCAATTAGGCCAGGTAATGGACACATCACCGGCAGCCCACTGGCATTTACATGAGTTGCCATGGCCACGAACGAGCGGCAACAATAAAACAATAAATTTTATTTACAGATAAGTCCTTCCTGCAGGTTTTGTAAATAAGTCCAAATTTGGTCGTAATTAAATTTTAACTAAAAACATGATTTAAATAATTTAATTAATTTAATCCAGCTTGACAAAAATGTTGGGTTTTATAAACTCTACATGTCATAAAATTTTGGAGATTTAAAATTCACCAAAAGCAATAGATTTAAACAAAATCCATATTTTGACACTATTTACTTAATTTAACTTGTGATTAATAAAAGGGTTTAAATCCTTTATTTTCAAAATTTGTAGAAATAAACTAAACCGTCATATTAAAACCTAACACCACATAATTTTCTCAAAATTTTTCTTATTTCTGAAATTATCAAAAAATATTTATTTCTTCTCTTCCGGGGTTTTTCCGGGTAGTTTTAAACAATATGTTTCTGAAAATAAAATAATTTTGTAATTGAAAATTAAAATCCTTGATTAAGGAAGTCAATATCATCCAACAATAATCAAACAATTATTGAAATAGTAAAAATAATATTGATAAATGGTAAATTACCATTTTGCCCTTCCAACTAGACGAGTTGGATCATTGAGCTTTCAAGCTCTGATTGGGCCACACCTGGGCTTTTCGTAAAGCGTTAACCGTAATTTTCAAGATTAACCGGTCAAAGTTTGATTTATCATACTGATTACGCTTAAATTCAGGTCAGGGTATTACATCCCACCATCCTTAAAGTAATTTCGTCCCGAAATTTAAAATAAAACTCGTACCTTTTTATCCCGTAAACAGACTAGGGCATAACTTCCGCATCGTTGACTCTGGTTCCCACATCACATGATGCACGTTGCGATGTTGCCACAGGACTGGCACTAGAGGAATAGACTTTCTTCTAAGCTCTTGAATCCAAAATCCTTGTATTTCTACGGGTACTTCTTCAAAAGTTAGATCTTTTGAGACTTCAATGTCTTCGTAGCTTATCACATGTGACGGATCAGTCTCGTACTTTTTCAACATAGAACGTGAAATGTACTACGTACTCTCTCCATAGTTTGAGGATAGTCCAATAGATAGGCTACTTCCCCTATTTTTTTTTAGGATCTCAAAGGGTCCAACATATCGAGGTGATATTTTTCCCTTGCGCCCGGACCTCTGTACTCCATGACGTGGTGCCACACGCAAGAACACTTGGTCATCGACTGCAAATTCTAAAGGTTTCCACCTTTTGTCAACATAACTCTTCTGTCTGCTTTGGGCTGTGTTGAGACGTTGTCTTATTACTTCAACTTGCACAGACGTCCCACGTACTAGATCTGGTCCCAAAAGTGCTTTCTCTCCCACTTCTGGCCAACAAAGAGGTGACCTGTAGGGTCTACCATACAGAGTTTCGTAAGGTACCATCTGTATGCTGGAGTGATAGCTGTTGTTGTAAACAAATTCGATCAATGCCAAGTGATCTTCCCAACTTCGATGCATATCCATAACACAAGCCCTTAGCATATCCTCCAAGGTCTGAATGGTTCTCTCGGATTGACCATCCGTCTGAGGGTGAAAAGCAGTGCTAAAGCATAACTTAGTCCCCAATTCCTCCTACAATCCCTGCCAAAATCTTAACACAAATCTAGGATCTCTATTAGATACAATAGATACAAGCACTCCATGTAGTCTGACTATCTCCTTTATATACAATATACTCAATGTAGTCAATGAATCAATCATTTTAACTGGCAGAAAATTAGTTGATTTTGTTAATTGATCAACTATTACCCAAATAACGTCTTTTTTCTTGGAAGACTTTGGGAATCCGGTCACAAAGTCCATGGTGATGTGTTCCCATTTCCATTCAGCCACTTCAAGAGGTTGTGTCTTTCCACCCGGTCGTTGATATTCCCCTTTATCTTGTTGGCACGTTAGACACTTAGATACGAAATTTGCTACCTCTTGTTTCATACCTTACACTAGAACGGTCACCGCAAATCGTGATACATCTTTGTACCACCAGGATGCACTGCAAAACTAGAACGATGGAAATAATCGAGTACCTTTCTTCTGCAGTCCGTCCTTGAACGTAAGACCTCCGTTAGCCTTGATCTTCCAATCCTCCAGAGTTGTTTCTCCTGAAAGCTGAGTTAACAACTCTTTTGCTTCTGGATCGTTCTGCTGTCCTTCGATCACCAATCCGATTATCTCGGGTTGTAGAACCAGATTATGGATTCCTGCTGACCCGTTCTCCTCGATCAGCTCTAGATCATAATCGGACAAGACCTCCAACATCTTCCATTGCAAGGACGCCATACTAGCCACATTGCCATGTGACTTTCTGCTGAAGGCGTCGGCTACTACGTTAGCTTTTCTTGGGTGAGAGGAGAGTAAAGTCGTAATCTCCCAGAAGAACCTGAATAAAAATATATTTGAGTCTATGGTGATCAGAAAACACATTGAATTTCTCATCATACAGGTAGTGCCTCCACAACTTTAACGAGAAGACAACAGCTGCTAACTCCAAATCGTGAGTTGGATAATTTTGCTCATGTCCCTTTAGCTGTCTGGAACCATAAGTTACTACTTTTCCTTCCTGCATCAAAACACATCCCAACCCAAACTTAGATGCATCACAATAAACATCATAACCTGATCCTTGTTCGGGTATTATCAAAACCGGAGAAGTGGTCAGTTTCTCCTTCAACTCATGAAATGCCTTTTCACAAGCATCGCTCCATTCGAACTTAACGTTCTTTCTTGTCAATCGGGTCATTGGCACCGCAATCTAGGAAAAGTGTGGGATAAACTTTCTATAATATCCGGCTAATCCCAGAAAACTTCGTATCTCGAACACGTTCTTGGGGCTTTCTCAATTCTTCACTGTTTTTACCTTTGCCAGATCTACTAAGATACCTTCTGTAGATACCACATGTCCAAGGAACTGAACTTGAGTTAGCCAAAACTCACACTTGCTCAACTTAGCGTACAGCCTGTGGTCTCTAAGTGTCTGAAGAATAATGCGTAGATGACGTTCATGGTCCTCCTCAGACGATGAAAAGATCAAGATATCGTTGATAAATACTATCACGAATTCTCTTAAATACAGTCGGAAAACGTGATTCATCAAGTTCATGAACATGGCTAGTGCATTAGTTAAACCGAAAGGCATTACCACTAATTCATATAAACCATACTGCGTCTTGAAAGCAGTTTTAAGAATATCTTCCTATCGAATCCGCAGCTGATGATAACCCAACCTCAGATCGATTTTGGAAAAATATTTCGATCATTTCAATAAATCAAAGAGATCGTCTATTTTAGGTAATGGATGCTTATTTTTTATAGTTACCTGATTGAGTCATCGGTAATCTATACACATTCTCATCAGTCCATCTTTTTTTTTTCACAAAGAGAGCAGGCGTACCCCATCGCGATTTGCTCTGCCGAATAAAACTGAGTCCAAGAAGCTCATCTACCTATGTAGCTAGCTTTCTCTGTTTAGCCGGTGCCATCCGGTAAGGTGTCATGGAAATAGGACATGTTCCTCGCTGTAGGCCGATGACAAAATCTATCTCTCGGCGTGGAAGTAGCCCAGCTAACTGGTCAGGAAACACATCCATGAACTCACACACCATCCGAGGTGTAATAGACCCTAAACCACCTATATCTTCCCATCCCATGCTCGCCACCACACTACCAGGATACGCCTTAAGGCCAAAGAAATTGACTCTCATCTCTTCATAGGGTACTAGCTTCTCCATAAACCTTTAATTGGTCGTGGAGACCCCAAAAATTCTCCTTCGAGAACAGTCAATAAAAATTTTGTAACTTGACAACCAATCCATGCTAAGGATGATGTCAAAGTCCGTCATTTCTAAGATCAGAAAATCATAGGACAACTCTACACCGTAAATTCTTAAAATGCATGACTTGCATTTTTGGATTACAAAAGCTCTCTTTCCCAAAGGTGACACTATTATTAATAGGTTAGCAACTTCTACCGGTTGCAAATCCAATCTATCACAGTAAGATTAAGAAATAAAGGAATGTAAAGCACCGTTATCAAAAAGTACTTGTGCCAAAAGACTGAAAAGTGTAAGTGTACCTTCTATCACTATATTCTCCATCCGCTCTTCTTTCTGAGTCCCAATCACGTAGACTCTTCCCTGGGTGGTTTGAGGGCATCCCTGTCCCCTCCACAGTCCATTCTGTGGTGGTCCATTCCTAGGTGCCACCGAACCT
This sequence comes from Chimonanthus salicifolius, assembly GCA_013350335.1. NCBI lineage: Eukaryota > Viridiplantae > Streptophyta > Magnoliopsida > Laurales > Calycanthaceae > Chimonanthus > Chimonanthus salicifolius. The sequence goes on along the minus strand of CM023535.1, from coordinate 51,212,732 downwards.
CTGGAGGTTTGCTGAGAACTCTGCCAACAGATGGTTGTACAACAGAATAAGATGGCCCCGCGCTTTGCGAAGGTACGGCTCTGCTAAGATAGGGGCATTCCCTAAGCAAGTGCCCGTTCTGCTTGCAATGATAACATGCTCTATCCCTTCTCGTTGGGAAAAATTTAGATGTATGCCCAGGCTGATTGCAGGTATAACACACTTGCTGTCGTGTGTCAGGCTGACTTGATTGTCCCGCAGCAGGTTGGTTCTTCTTGATGAATGGTTCTTTTGGTTGAACTTGGTTCTTTTGTTGGAGGAAGGTTTATGGAAAATCTCAACGCCCCTATTGGTGGAATCCACTGCATCCACCTTCTTTGCGTGTTCAATGATCTCCTCCAGGGTATTGAAAGCTAACCCGGCCACTTGTTGTTGTAGGGTCCATTCTCAAAATGTTGAATTTTCTGTTTCTCATTTGCTTCTATCCAAGGCACGAATTGCATCAGATCGATGACCCTTATGGCATACTGTGCCACCGTGTCAGAACCTTGTTGAATGTTGATGAACTCCCTCTTCCTTGCTTCCTGGACTGTCTTAGGGAAATAATGGGCGAGAAAAGCTGCTGAAAACTCCTCCCAAGTCATGGGTTCATGATTATGAACCAGACTTTTGACCTCCCACCATTCGTAAGCGTTTCCCTCCAACTGATACGTTGCCAAAGTGACTCGTAGATCATTGGCAATGGCTAGAGTGTTTAGGATCCGACCAATTTGAGTGAGCCAGTTTCTTGCCGCTCTGGGGTCCTCGGTTCCCGAGAAACTTGTCGGGTTCAATCTCTTGAATTCTTTTAGAGCCAAAGTGACTCTCTCTTCTCGAGTTCTAACAGGAGGGCATTGCATGCTTTCAGCTATCCGTTGAAAAACCTCCATTGCCGAGCGAATGGTTTCATTGGGTACATCACGGGGTAGAGGACCCGTCCTCCTCCCTCGACAATTGTTTCCATTGCCGTTTTCGTTTGGTCCTGATATTTCCTGTTATTTACAAATATTACTTAATTATTTGAAATGAATAGGTTATCAAGTCAAATCACAAAAAGTTGCATATGACATTAACAAACTAAAAAGACCTCATTTACATTTACAAAGGTTTATGGGGTTTGAAAACCCCTCACACAACACACATTGGAAATACAACAAAAACCCCTTACAAAGTTCCCCTCAACCCTTTCCTACCTCCTGCCTAATTTTCTGTGGAAGATCTTACATCATCATTGAAATTAAAGAAGTTGTCAGGGCATGTCTCTGACATGTGTCCTAACACTCCGCAAGTTAGGCAAGGTACTATCCCTGGTCCTCCGATGTAAAAACAATTAGTCATTCCCCTTTCATACCCGCAAAATCCGTAAACTGGGCACACCACATTAATAGGATAGGGGCAATAGATGTAGCTATGCCCCTCCTAGTTACAAAACTCACACACATACACCATCATATTCTCCGCGATCGGTGTAGCCGGTGTGTACTCTGGGGAGCCTACTTCTCCTAGGGATTCCTCTAATGCTGGGACATCCCCCACATACTCATTCTACACAAAGGCTGGTATTCCTCCGACGTGTTCATTTGGTACAACCCCAACATTGTAGTTTGGTATGCTGGAGTCACTGGTAGCTGAAGTCAAGTCTATGGGATAGTTAGGGGTTCCTTTATCCCACTTTTCGGAATAATCCACATTAGTAGACATATCTATGTCACAAAAATAGAATATGTCATTTGTAATTCTAATCCAAGAATAGGTGCTAACTACGATGTAATCCATCACAGTCCTAGAGTTTGAGCTGAAGCTTCTATACCAAGCTGTAACGCCCCGACCTGGAAGTGGGCTCGGAACGCTACTGTTTTTTCTTTTTTTTTTGTAAAGTATCTCAAGGCTTATAACTGGGTTGGATCAAGGGTTAGACCCAGGCACACATTTTCTCAACATGTGGACTCACACACAAACCATAAGCCTACCCACATGCATACACATAACATATAATCGCATATTTCCATAAACGAATCAGAGTTATTACGGAACACATAGTGGCTTTACAAGCCATCACAAAATAAGTACCACATACAGTACTTTACACAATATATGGTTCTAAAGAACCAAACATTAACAACATGTTCCCGTCTGTGGGAAACTCAAGGCAATGCAACAACTTAGCTTTCCTAAGGTCGATACGGAGGTTCCTCCTCCTCGGGTACATCTCTTGAAATGTGAGTAGTATGAGCTAACTAGCCCAGTGAAAAAATATAACAATGCAGTTTATTGAACATCAGGTTAGTCAAAATCAATATTATCAATATAATAGTTTCATCCTGCCCAAAATCTCATCATAATTCCATAACTGCTGACATCCACCGTAACACCTAGATACTACGCTGAGACCATTAGTATTAAGTCCTGACACGGTCAAAATACTTCTTACAACTACATCTCTGGCCACCTAAAACCGGTACTAACACACACAAGCTCAGTAACTGACCCACTTGGTCCAGTAGACGTAAACCAACACACACAAGCTCGGTAATGGTTCAATAGTAAAGGGTACGTGGAAACAGTATTAATAACATCACAACTCATAAGCATCATCATACGTGATCAACATCACAATTATCCATAAGCATTTTTCATACTAGTGCATCATGTCTAGGCATTTAAGTGGGTTCATCAAAGCAGATCCTTGAAACCACTAATTGCACTAGATCCCTTTTAACCTGATCTACTCCTACTGTAGTGTTAAGTCTTCTCACCGAAAATGTGTGGTATCGAAGTATCTGTCAATCATATAAACAGATAGACAAATAATGATCAGTCAAAATACATAGCATAATAAGCAATACATACTCATAGTATTTCAAATCTTATTTTCCAGAAATCTCCAGGGGAAATGGAATTGAATCTCCTATTTGGTTAGCAACCATTTTAAGTTGAAATAATCAGCAATGTATATATAATAGAGTGCTCAAGCCACTTCTCATAATGTCTTCTACGCATGACCAGGTTGATGTACTGAGTTAGGCCTAGAGGTACAAGGTGCTCAGGCCATTTCTCTTATAGTGAGTTAGGCCTAGAGGTCACTCAGTGCCCGAACCCTTCTTTTCTACCGAGCGGGAAAGGAAATCGCACAGCTACAGATAGCTATCGGGCTGACTCAGCCACAGATAGCTATGTGGAGAGTATCGGCCTGGAAGTGAATACAATAAGTACATACACTATAGTATCAAGAGAATAGGGGTTAGTATCATTTTTATTTATCAAAAAGGGTATAAACATCACATTAAAACTTAGGGTCTAAAACATGAAATCTTAAATAAAACCAAGATTTACAAATCAGAACTGGGTTCCTCGGAACATGTCTCGGAACCAAGTACTGTGGCTTCAAACCTTCCGAGCCACTGCCTAAAAACTGGTCTACAGAACCTTCGGATCTTAGTGCTGTCCTTCGAAACTTTAGAAGATTAAGTCTTGGAACTTCCGAGGGTGCTTCCTAACTAAAAAACAGAAAACAGAACCTTTTGTGGGTTTCGGAACATGCTGACATAAGCTCGAAACATCCTGTACGCAGAGGCGGAAGAACGGTTAGCCTCTGGACACTTCGGAGCCCTGAACCAAAGCTCAGAACTTCTGAAGGTGTTGGCTTCAGAGATTCCGAAGCCCAACTCTCGGACCTTTCAAGAGTCGTCTTCCTCCTCTGTCTGCAACAGCAGACAGTAACGGAGTGAAATGTGAATCCAGAAATAATGGATTTTCTTGGTTCGTTTTTCACATCTAGCTGGTCATGTGGACTCCTCAGTGAGTCCTATTAGCATAAGGAATAATTTAAAACTTAACACTGAATTAAAACATCCGATTTTAACATGGAAATCAAGGTTTCACAAAATTTTCTAAGTTTTCCTTAAACTTCAAATCAAATTTTAACACTCAAATCTTAACCAATTTTATTTCTACTTGATCCTAAACTTGTTAAAATTTAAAAATGAATACAATGGTTACCTTCGCTTGAGCTCTAAGGTCGAGAATTCGAAATTTGAAAAGTCTCCCTCCTTAAGCTTATGGTGAATTTTTTTTAAAAGAACAGAGAGGGACAACAATTGGTTTTCACAGAGGTAGAATTGATCTGAGGTGAATCCAGCTGGGAGGAGGGTAGAATTTATAAACCTCCAACCAGGCCAGGTGATGGACACATCACCGGCAGCCCATGGGTGTTTGCATGGATTGCCATGGGCACGTACCAGCGGCAACAACAAAACAGTAAATTTATTTGCAGATAAGTCCTTCATGCAGGTTTTGCAAATAAGTCCAAATTTGGTCTTAATTAAATTTAACTAAAAACATGATTTAAATAATTTACTTAATTTAATCCAACTTGACAAAAATGTTGAGTTTTATAAACTCTACTTGTCATAAAATTTTGGATATTTAAAATTCACCAAAAGCCATAGATTTAAACAAAATCCATATTTTGACGCTATTTACTTAATTTAACTTGTGATTAATAAAAGGGTTTAAAGCCTTTATTTTCAAAATTTAGAGAAATAAACTAAACCGTCATATTAAAACCTAACATCACATAATTTTCTCAAAATTTTTCTTATTTTTGAAATTATCAAAAAATATTTATTTCTTCTCTTCCAGGGTCTTTTCGAGTAGTTTTAAACAATATTTTTCTAAAAATAAAATAATTCTGTAATTATAAATTAAAATCCTTGATTAAGGAAGTCAATATCATCCAACAATAATCAAACAATTATTTAAATAGTAAAAATAATATTGATAAATGGTAAATTACCATTTTGCCCTTCCAACTAGATGTGATGGATCATCGAGCTTTCAAGCTCTGACTGGGCCGCACCTGGGATTTTCGTAAAGCCTTAACAGTAATTTTCAAGATTAACCGATCAAAGTATGAATTATCATACTGATTACGCTTAAATTCGGGTCAGGGTATTACAGTTTAGCAAGGGGAGCAACCCTTTCCACCAGTGATAGCAGAGCCTGAACTTAGGAGGTCCCATAAAGAGCATCAACCGTCAAACAAGTATCTCACTTATGATTATATTTTACTTACTGTAGAGGGGGAGCCAGATAGTTTTTAGGAAGTTCAACTTCACAAGGACATAGTTGGTTGGGTGAAGGCTATCTATGAAGAGATGAATTCTTTGCATAAAAATCACACTTACAAGCTGGTTGAATTTCCTAAGGGTAGAAAAATAGTGAAAAACAGATGGGACTTCAAACTGAAGAATGACGGTGACATGTTAGTGAAGTATAAAGTTCGTTTGGTGGTTAAAGGTTTTGGCCAAAAGAAAGGATAGACTTTGATGAATTTTTCTCACCAATTGTGGAGATGAACTCCATTGGAGTTGTTATGGGTCTAGCAGCTGGCATGGATCTTGCATGGTGACTTGCAGGAAGAGATCTATATGTTTCAACTAGAGGGTGTTTGTTGAGAAAGGCAAAGAGCATTTGGTTTGTAGGTGAAGAAGAGCTTGTACGGTTTGAAACAGGCTCGTAGATAGTGCTACAAGAAATTTAATTCATTTATGATTGATCACGAGTTCAGAAGAACAACTGCAGATCAACGTGTTTATGTCAAAAATTTTCTATATAGTAATTTTATTATATTGTTACTTTATGTGGATGACATGTTAATTGTAGGACAAGTATAAAATTAATTGGTGAGTTGAAAACAGAGTTGTTCAAGTCCATTGGTATGAAGGACTTAGAACATGCACAACAGATTTTGGGCATGCAAATCTTTCGTGACAGAAAAGATGAGAAGTTGTGGTTCTCACGGGAAAGGTATGTTGAACGGGTGCTTGAAAGGTTCAATATGAAAAATGCTAAGCCAAGAGGAAATGAAAATCCCTCCATCTCAGAGGTAATCATCTTACCTCTTCCTTTCTTTGCCCCTCTATACACCCTCTCATCCTCTCATCTTTCATTCATAGGATATATTTTATTTTTATTTCATGAATATTATTTAATAATTATGTTGTTCTAATTTTTTCATCATTTTCGTTGATTTTCAACTAAACTTTTTATAATAAAAGCGGACTAAAACATTCATTTCGTTAGAAATATTGGCCAATTGAAATATTAATTTTTCAAAAAGATTAGCCAAGATTTTAAACTATTGCTAATCTTTCCATTTAGATTTTTTCTTTATAAACTCGAACTGGAATATGCCCTTTTATCGAAAAAATTAACCAACTCAAAAATAAATATTTATTATTTGATGCTTTTCTTAAATACTTCTATTATAATTTTGGATAATTTTTTTGTCTAAACATATACCATAATATCAATTTTTCACAAATCTCAATCACATTTTGTGAATATTGCTAATATTTTTATATTTTACCTTAGTTTATTAAACTTAAATGAAAATATCCATTTTCCACAAATATCAGTTTTTTTTTTTTGAAATGTTGCTGGTTTTTGCTTTTAAATATAGTCATTTTTTACTTGTAATTGTTGGTTCTTAATATTAATTTTGTCTTAGATGAGACTTATTAACTTGAATTTTTCATAAACATAATAAGTTATTATATTATGTATTTCACATCTCCAATGAAAAAATTATGAATTTTTAAGAAGAGATGTGTTGCCATTTTTAATTCATTTATTAGAATTTAAAAAAAACATATATGTAGAAAATGTTTTTCTTTGTCTCATTTCTTACCGTTTGAATACAAGTTCAAGAACTTTATTTGAAGTCATAATTATGGAAGAAATTCATAGAAAATAGTATAATATTGTTCTAAGATATATTTTTAGATTTTATTTGAAGGATATTACTTACTAATTTTTTTAAAAAAAAATTATATTTATTTTATGTTCTAACTTTTCTACTGTAATTTGTCAAAGAAGACAAGGGTAACAACGGCATAAAAATAACTACTCTTCAAAAGTAATCCTCAATTTACTCCTGAATGCGGCGGGCCTTTCTTCAGGACTTCAGGCCGGTAACAATAGAAGACTTCTCTCTCTATCTTGTCATTTTCCAAAGTTTCACGTTTACCTAGTAGGATTTTACAATACTGATCCGTATGTCTCTCTCTATCTTATCATTTTCCAAAGTTTCATGTTTACCTAGTAGGATTTTACAATACTGATCCGTATGTTCATTTCATTGCTATTAATTCTACAAGTTCTTGGTGATAATTATTATTTGCCAGCTGCGCATGCATCATGTTTAAAATGAAAATGATTGACAAAAATTTCGTGAGGTTCTAACAAAAGAATTATGATTCAAAGGAGCGTTGTTGTAATATTATACTCCATCTGTTTCTTTTTACTTGTCTCATTTGAAACATTTGTATTTTTTAAAGAATTCTCTATATAAGGCTAGCACTCCATGTGATCTCATTCATTTTTAACACAATTTATAGTACTCCAATATAAATCAGACAACTATTTTAGGATAGTTATAAAATTCATATAAGACAATTAAATCCAGATAAAAGGAGTAATAATTTCTATTGCTTAATTATATATATAGTTTTCAAATACTGGGTTAGTCAATCAAGTGACTATGAAAAGTCAATTAGGTGACACAGTTCATTCTTTTCTAAACATGTAAAGGGAAAACATATTAAAAAGGACAGAAAAACTACCATTTTCTATATTTAGTACTATATCCCTATTACTATTTACAATTTCTCATGCTCTTATCATTAAATTATTTTTTTTAATCAATTTTTACCTTTAAAATTTAAAATAACAACCTTGATTTTTACATTATCTATCTCATTTACCTTTTAACATATCTTAAAAATTGTATTGTCAAATGTAGAAATCGAATGCTCATATAAAAACATTTGACATAGAGAGGAGCAAAAGAGTTTTATTGTTTAAGAAATTAAATGCTAATATAACAACAGTCAATGTTATTTTTCTCTCAAGGTGCATTTGTTTTATTGGGTTTTTTTTATCTGTGTAGATGTTTTATTGTTTAAGAAGATGTTTTATTGCTTAAGAAGTGTCAGGTGAGATTTTTGAAAAATTCAGGTGGGACGTTTAAATGCTTTGGTCTTGAAAGAAAAAAGTGTCTAATCCAGACCAAATTTAAACTATGAGTGTGGTCCGATTAAAAATTCTATTTTTCCTTTCCTTCCTCTATTGATTAATAGGTTAATTGTTTGCTCTATTCAGATACTTAACTTAGGAAATAATGTAATGCAAACTCAATTGAAAAAATGAGCATTAATAACTTTGCCTCAGTTAAGTGGAATAATTGATTGAATTAACAAACAAACAATTTTTAATAGAGTGGATGTCTACCAAATAAAATTTTCTTTTTGAAATAGTAAATATATAAATAAAAAAAGGTAACACAGGTGCAATTAAAATAAGAGAGAAAGAAAAAATAATAATTTGAACAAAAAGAAAAATAATGGCATCCGAGATTTAAAACGATGTTTCTAAGTTTCTCAAAAGAGGCCCACGAAGCATAAAATCTGAATTATTTATTCTCTACCGTTACATAAAACAATAGAATATAATCTGAATAATCTTCAAATTTAGGCCTTGGGTGCAAGACCGGCCTTGAGCTTCTGAATGGTGGCGACGTCGGTCTTGAAAGACTTGGCTAGGACGGTGACGTCTACTCCGGTGGAGAAAACAGTGGCTGGGATTGAGACAGTTCCGGCGCTTGCACTACCGAATGCAGAGACAGCGACCGCCAAATCCTGTGAGCTGGGGTTGTATTGGTAGTGTACGAGTCCCTTAGGGAACACAAACATGTCTCCTGATTGAAGTGTTTGGGTGTAGAGCTGGTTGCCGGTGTCCACGAATCCGACCTCCAGAGTGCCACCCAAGAGATACAAGAGCTCAGCTGAACGTGGGTGAGTGTGAGGAGGGTTAACAGTCCCAGCAGGATACTGTAACACAGCATATGAGACACTCTGACCATTGAGTGCTGGAAATTCAGCCATGCTCACTTTTGTGACCTTGAATGTGGTTGGGTCCTCAGCACCCACTAGAGCCCGCAACCCAGTGTAGGTGAAGAAGCTGCCGTCGACTTTGGTGGCATTTGCGGGGAGGACAAAGTCTGAGACAATATCGGGATCGCCGGCATTGGCCAATCCAGCAACGGCCGAGGCAATTGTCAGTAGCAAGAGACCATACTTGAGACCGGTGTAGGCCATTGGTTGATTGATGAGTGGATATAGTAACTAAATTATGGTCTTTAATATTGGGTTGATTTTCTTTGGTAGTTTTGTAGTCATAGAGAACCAGGTATTTATAGTCCTATAATTTAGATGGTGGGTATTGATTTTCTATTGTGCAGGCTTTGAACAAGTCTGGCCTCTACCGATGCAAATTAGGAGACTGTTCTCTCTTTCTCTCGATCTTATCGTTTTCTCTTATCATTTGCTTGTAACTTGTATAAGTTATTTGGGCGATAATAGTTATGTCCAGCTGCAGAATGCATGGTGTTTAAAATGATGACAAAAACTCCAAGAGGTTTTAGAAGAGAAGTTATGATTCAAGGACCTGTTGTTTTAAAATTATAAGCAATGAAATGAACATGAGGATCAGTATTGGTACAATCCTACCTAGGAAAACATGAAACGATGGAAAACGATAAGAATGAGTGCTCTTTCAGGCCTGAACAATAGAAAATCAATACCCTCTCCCAGTCCACATTTCTTCTATAAATACCTTATGTTATAATTTTTTTTTAAATAGTTTAATAATTAAAATATGAAATTGTTGCCTTTTTAGAAAAACTCAAAATTCTTTCTTTAAATGCTTGTTTTTTAATGAACCAAACCAAAAAATTTGAATGTGAAAGGCAATTTTCTAGAAAAATTTAAATTTTGTTTTTTATCATAATTTTTTAGTCTCACATTAAAATTGTAGGAAATTTAGGTGAGAGGTGTGATCTATAAATATTCTCTCAACGCATCTATTGTCACAAGTCTTCTATTGTTTGAGGGCTCCATTCTTGTCCAGTGCAAAAGAAGGGAAAAATAAAATAAGAATATATTTTATAATAATAATAATAAAAGAGAGAGACAAAAAGAAAGAATTCAAGTCTCCTGACCATCTGGGAGAGAGATTGGGAAACCGACCACAGACTTGACCGTTTGGGAAAGAGAGACCGGGAAAATGGTCACAGGCATTAAAGTCTAGAATTCGACTGTTGTCGTTTCTCGTCTATAAATAAGATGGGTCAAGAAAGGAATGATCATGAAAAAAAAGGTGCCTTATTTCTCTCTGTTTCTCTCCTCCTTAATTTTTAATCTCTCTCAATTCATTTTGGACATTCAGTTCTTTGTTTATTGAGGTGCATACCAGTGAGCTGAAGTAAGAGCATTGGAACCTAGAGATAAATTTTTTAATGAGTCCACCTGCAAATAGTGGGAAAATTATTGTCTTAATAGACGACATTATGACAGTGGGCCTGGCCCATTTTTTTCACTTCTTAAATTATATTGCCGATCATTTATAATTTACACAACAATTTTAAGACAACAATTTTCTTCCTTATCAATGTTATTGTGCAAAAAGAAAACACAAAAAGAGAGAAAATCCAACAAGCAGCACCGTTGCAAGAACGTGGAGGGCAGCAAGCAGCGTTGCATGAATCTGAGCAGTGGCCCACAAGTTATTATGGAGATATTTGCAGACGCTAGATTGTTCAATACAGAACAAGAAGCAAACCTCGCTGAATCATCAAGCACTCTCTTTCCTTCACGGAGGAAGGCTTTCAGCAAATCGGACAACTTTGTGTTCTAATTTCAGTTCTTATCTGACTCTTGCTGAAGTTTAAAGGAAAAATCTATTGTAGAAAGAAAACCAAAGCAGGGGCGAACATGTTGAAACTAATGCATAATTAGTATTATTGAATCATGTTTGAGTCATGCTTTATTTTATAAGTCATCTCACTACCCTATCATCTAGGATATGAGTTGTTAGTCATATGCATGTGAGATTAGGATGTAAGATGGAAACAGTCCTCTCTATGATGTGGCACATGTTGGCGAATAGAGCCAATCCACATTCACCATTAAATCACAGATCTAACATACACATAAGCTAGAACACGAAGAACACATGATATACGTGGTTCGGCAATGTTGCCTAGATTCACGAGGCATGTTTAGAATCCACTAAGAGGAAGAATGCCCATACAGGCTTCAAAGATTACAACATCCTACCCACCCTTCCTCTCAGTCACTACCCTCTTTGTTTCTCCCCAAGAGAAACTGCACCAGCCTAAGAAACCCTACAGAAAGAGACCTTAAATATTTTAGCTTACAACAGATAGGGCATGGGCCTGACCCTGGGCCCATCAAACAACTCAGGCCCAATAAAATTTTGAGCCACAAATCCAACAAACTCCACATTGGCGAAAAAGTCCAACACCATGAAGATTGTTGCCCTTAGTTTTTGACACCTCCAGTTCCTCATCTTCTGTAAGACGTCCATCCCAAACCTTGGGATGCACGTCCAGTCTTGAGTAAGACTGATTAACCCAACCGGGCTCCACCTCGAGCATTCTTGCCCGATTCTCTGTGTTGCATCTGTAACTCCGCACCAAATGGGCTCCACCTCGAACCATAACCGTCGAGATCCCTGTTTCCTCTACAACTCCGCACCAAATGGGTTCCACCTCGCGCATTGTGGCCCGAGTCCTTTGCACCGCTGCTGACCACTCCCTACTCCTCCAAAACTTTTCCTCTCATTTTCCAAATCCACACCAGTCACCGCATAGATCTCTTCACTGCGATCGTACAGGAGAAGACGGATCTCAATTTCAAGTCCCGATGACTCTAGAAATTGCAAAATGACCATTGATTTTCCCCGGTTGAAGGAGTATCTGAAACTGCAGTCCTGTGGGGCCACCCGAAACTGTAGTCTTACTGATCACCATACAAGCATACTGTAATCTTGCGGGACTACCCCAATCTGTAGTCCCTCGAGTGATCATCGGAAATTGTGGTCTAGCGTGTGCACCTGAAATGGTGGTCCTCTTGAGTACCAAAACTTTTTTTTTTTTTTAATCCTTTTCCACTCTGTTTTACCTAAAACTGATTCTTCTGCTGTGTGTGTTCACTCTGATTGGCCGCCACACCACCACTAATGCTCAGCCTTCTCCACTCGCAACTCCGGCGCTGCTGTCTGCTGTCTCTCGAGCATAAGCCCCTCACTGCCAGTAGTCGCTTGGCTGTCTCTCCTCAGAGATTTCTGTTTCCTTCCTCTTGCAATCCCCTGTCTACAAGATCAAATCTGTGGATCGATCTTGTAGACTCTACTTGCCGCCACAGCTCACTGCTAGCCTCAGATGTGGATGCTCCGGCTGGCTTGGCCGACCCTCTCTCTTGCACTCGCCGATCTACCCCTCTGGATCTCCTGCGATGGCTGCCTCTGTATGGTGGAGGTTCTAGATCTGGACACAGATTTGCCGCTTCCTCATCTAATGCTCCACCGATCTGAATCAGATCTGGACAATTAAATTCCAGATCTGCTATGCAGCAGACTCCTTTGCTCGTAGTTGCTCTCTGATCACCGAAAACAAGCCCCAAGAGATGGAGGTTTGGGACAGTGATGCTCCCTCTTCTCTAGAGCACTGCATCTCGTCCGTGTGTCGCTGCACGCTGCACGCGTCGCCACCTCATGCTGTTGCGCCACAGATCTCACTACTCAGATCTGTCTCCCGCCACCGATCGCCATTGGCCGCGCCTTTTCTGGCTGCTACCCACTGATCTGAAATTCCTAGAGCTGCGCGTCCTCTACTCGGCTGACCTCTCCATTTCTGGCGATGCCTCCTTAAACCTGTAACGCCCCTCCTTTTTTCACTCGCTTTCTCTTCCGAAAATCAGAGTTTATTTATTTCTTTTTTTTATAAACAAAGAGTGATAGAGAGCGGGACGTCACGACATGAGCTAAGTCCGAACTTCTAAAATCTGACCCTTAACTGGCCAACCCTATGTGTGCATGGACTAAGTCCATGAAAACGGTTCACACATAACAATAACGACATGCGGAATAACATCATAACTGCGGAATTATAATCATAACATGCGGAATCATAATAGAACCCAGTTCTATTCCATTTCAAATAGCAACGTACATCAAGTCTTTAATCAATAATTAACGTAACATAAGTATCCAATCAAACATCCAACCATCTAAGTTATTACATGTCCGAAGTCTAGTTACTCAAATACATGTCCATAAGTAACTTTATTCCAAATATAAACTAAATCATCCAAGCTCCTATGCTTGGCCCTCCTTGCGTTCATCATTCCCCTAGTTTCCTGTGTCATCCACTAGGGTAGAAGTAGGGCGTTAGAACAACGCGCCCAGTAGGTATTCCAATTAGGGTTAACACATGGTTAGTACAAAACATATATAATAACATATAGTCCAAAAAGCCATATAAAACCATGCCATGCTATGATGACAAATGCAATAAGTCCCACCCATCACATGTACAAAAAAGTACACCCCACATAGGTCTTTCGGATGCCCCGACGGAGTGTGGACCCTCCGGTTTCTTCCTGATGGAAAAACACATCAAAGTATCCCACATAGGTTTTCGGATGCCCCGACGGAGTGTGGCCCCTCTGGTTACAAATCCTTCACCCCATGCCATGCATGAGATGCTAATGAAACATATGCTATTTTATCATATAAACATAGCATTTAAAATTCACATTTTGAAACCTATACAACACATGCTATTTTATCATATAAACATAGCATTTAAAATTCACATTTTGAAACCTATCCTTTGCAATATAAATTCATCAAAACAAGATAAAATCATTGTACATAAAATCCATGGTTTCAAAGAGGTGGAATCCTACCAAACACCGCTAACGTGTCCTTGCGTCTTTCGTCCGGTAACCGCTCACGATCGTACACACCTTTTGAGGTCCCGTTACCTTATAATATAACAATCGATTAAAACCCAGCCCCACTTGATCTACAACAGTGTCCAAGTCCATAAATCAAACCTGTGGGGTTCGGCCATACACCATGGCCGAACCTCACCCCTTTTGTTTTAATTTATTTCTTTAGTTTTTTAATCAATAACCCCTAAGTTAAACATTTAATCACTTCCCTTTTATTTAATCCCACATACATAAACCCTAAGTCCATCAAAACAATCCCCATGGGGTTCGGCCATACACCATGGCCGAACCCATGGTCTTTCATTTTTTACCATATTTACAACAATGCCATTCTTACCATTTTTATGCATTAATCTGATGATAACCCAATTAATCATCTAAGATACATCAAACATTAAGTTTAGCAAACATTGGCCGAACCCATGGTCCCTTATTTTCACTTAATTACCAAAATGCCATTACCATTATCATTGTCTCTCCATTAATCCAATCACTATCTTAAGTTCATAAAATCCATTTAACTTGATTCATGGGCATGGCCGAACCCTATGATATTTTAATTCTATTTAAATTACAATATTGCCATTCATGGATAACCTTCCATCTTAGCATGTATTTACAACTTTCCCATTACCTTAGGTTTATGTCCAAAACCCATCCATAACATTGGTTCATAAAATTGTAACACCTCGGATTTTCAATTTATTATTTTTATGAAATTATCCATTTTCAATTGTGAATTTTAGATTTTATCTTATATGGATAAGGAATTGGGCCATGACCCAATTAGGACCCAATTAAATTATGGCATTGGTTTTATCAAAAATTAAATGGGATAGTGCTTGGCCGAATTTTGAATGTGAAATCCATAGATTATGCGCATGAGAGATATATGGGATTTTAAATCCACAATGATATGCTAGAATATTTAAAAAAAGGGATGAGATATCTATGAAATAATTAAAAGATTATCATGGCCGAATTTTGGATATTAAATCTAAATATTATGCGCGTGGATTGGTAGCCAAGGGAACTATCTAATTTTAAATAGAGATAGAATTAAGGGAAGGTCTTAAATTTAACAAGGGAGGTCGGAAATGGCCATCTATAGCAAGGGGGTGCACGGCCTAAGGGGGGCAAGGTTTATTTTAAGTGTCTTCTAAATATGGGACTAAGGAGAGCTTAATAAAAGGAGAGACCCAAGGGGGTGCACGGTTTTTACAACTCCATACTCGAACTCTCCCTATCTCTCTCAATCTCTTATTATCTCTCACCGCAAGAGTAAGGAGAAGAAGAAGCAACCAGCAAAGGGAAGGAGGAATATTGGAGAAGAAAGGAGAAGGATTGGAAGAACAAGGAAATCAATCGGAAAAGGTTGGTACTCTCTTTTGATAAAATTATTTTGAAATAAAGAACCATAGGGTTCAGCCATGATGTTTGGCCGAACCCCATGGAAAAAGATAGGAGATTAATTTAATGATTTAAATGGAGAAAAAGAACCATAGGGTTCGGCCTTAGTGCATGGCCGAACCCCATGGAAAGACTTGATTTAATTATTGGGTTTTAATATTGAAAACCATGGAGAGATTTGATTTACTCATTGGGTTTATGTTCTTAGATTTTAAATCATAGAAACTTTTGATGGTTGTCGGTTTTATATTCAAGAAGATAATGAAAGAATATGGAAATATGGGTTGGCTATGGTATGGCCGAACCATGATTGCATTATGGCTAAGGGATTGGATCCATACTAATGAAAAGAAGGGGGTGAGGTTCGGCCATGGTGTATGGCCGAACCCCTCCAAATATTTTAATGGATTGATGTTTGAGTTTAATGGATCTAGACCATTGATGAAGGTCATGAACCATAGGGTTCGGCCATAGTGCTTGGCCGAACCCCATGGAGTAGTTTTTGGAACGGAGATTAAATATGGAAAGCTTCCAAATTTAGAAAGAATTGCTTAGTATAGAAACTATTCCAATTATGGAAAGTGTTGTTAAAATTAGAAAGCATCCAAGTATGGAAAATGGTTGCTAAATTTGGAAAGCAATCTAAATATGGAAGGAATGTTATTATTTTTGGAAACCTTCTATTTTTGGAAGGTGTTTCCAATTATGGAAAGATGTAGGTTATTATGGAAATAATCCAATTAAGGAAAGTGTTTGCTAAATTTAGAAAACTTCCACTTATGGAAGGAGGTTGCTAAATTAGAAGCTACCTAATTATGGACTTTCTAAATGAGGATTTTGGAAACCATAGGGTTCGGCCATGGTTATGGCCGAACCCCATTCCCATGGCCGAACCCCATGGAATTGGTTTGGTATTTTTAGTGTAAATAAATATATGGTTATTAATCTAGAAAGTAGAGACAAGATTGGGAACACAAGTTTCATGGGTTCGGCCATGTGTGTGGCCGAACTCCATGAATCAAAATTGTGGGTTAGGCTTTGTGTTTTGTAAATAAAGTAAAGGATACAATGTATGTTATGGATTGATGATGAAAGGAATGACAAAATTGTAATTACATGCCAAAGTGGAGAACCATGGGTTCGGCCATGATGTATGACCGAACCCCATGAGTTGAGTTTGATGGACTTGTTTGGTTAATGAAATTATAGGGTCTAATTATGGAAGATTTAAAAGAAAGAGGGAACCAATGACATGTTTGTAAATATGTGAAAAATATGGAACATTGGGTTCGGCCATGATGTATGGCCGAACCCCATGAATTATTTTAAGGGCTATGGTTATGAATAATGGCATTATTGTAATTATGGACAACAAAATGGTAGACCATGGGTTCGGCCATGGTGTATGGCCGAACCCCATGGGGTTTTGTTTATGGACTTAGAACCTTGTAATCGAGTAGGACTTGGTGTTGATTTATCATTATATTATAAGGTAACAGGATCTCGCAAGTGGTGCATGATCGGTGATCGAATCTTGGACGGAAACACAAGAACTCGTGAACGGTCTTTGGTAGGATTCCACCTCTTTGAAACCATGGTTTATGTACTTTGTTTTATCTTATGTTTGACGAAAATATGTTTCAAAGAATATGCTTTATTATCGAATTTCATATGCTATGTTTTAACTTGTTTAAATAGCATTGATCGATATGTTTCAAAAGGTGGTTTTAAATGCTATGTTTATATTATTAAAATGGCATGTGTTTTCATTGGCATCTCATGCATGGCATGGGGTGGAGGATTTATAACCGGAAGGGTCACACTCCGTCGGGGCGTCCGAAAAACCTATGTCGGTACCTTGATGTGATTTTCATCAAGAAGATTCCGGAGGGTCCACACTCCGCCGGGGCGTCCGGAAGACCTATTTAGTGGGTACATTTTATGTACATGTGGTGGGTGGGACTCATTGCATATTTGTCATCATTGCATGGTATGGATTTTACCTGGTTTTATATATTATGTTATAATATATGTTTTGTACTAACCATGTGTTAGCCGTAACTGGAATACCTACTAGGGCGCGTTGTTCTAACGCCCTACTTATGATACAGGTATTCAGGGGAACGATGAACGTAAGACGGACCAGGCATAGGAGCTTGGAAGACTTATTTTACTTGTTTTGGATAAAGTTACTCATGAACTTGTATTTGAGTATTTGGATTTCGGAATGTAATAACTTAGATGGTCGAATGATTTATTTGATAATTTCAATGTTTTAATTATGGACAAGGACTTGACGTACTTTGTTATCTGATTGGAATAGAACTTAGTTCTATTATGTTTCCGCATTTTGATGTTATGATTCCGCAGATTATGATTTTTATTCCGCATTTTGATATTGCTATGTGTGAACCATTTTATTGAACTGAGACCATACACACATAGGGTTGGCCAGTTAAGGGTCGGACTTTGGAAGTTCGGACTTATCTCGCGTCGTGACGTCCCGCGCTCTATCACTCTACTCTGTTATATAAAAATATATATATATACAGTGAATTTACGGGAAAAAGCGAGTGAAAAAGGGCGGGGCGTTACAGTTGGTATCAGAGCGAACCCGAAACTTGAATCTCTCGGAGTAAAGTAATCCGGTCTCGTGCATTAATTTACTTTGTTAGACTCAGACGGATGATAGCAAAGGAAGTACAGTCAAAATAATCGGATTATCAAACATATCAACATAGGATGTATTTCCCCTGAAACAAAACAAGATCAAGAGTGCTTATTTGGAAATTTTCCCCAACAGGTAGGAATTACAAATTTTGTTTATGGAAACTAAGTCTTGATGTTTTCAATGGCTTAGGGAAAAATGGCTCCAAGGGGAAGGCCAAGGAAAAATACCCGACAAAACTCAAAAGGGGGTGAAGAGGAGGAACGACGTTCTCATCATGAGAAGGAACAACATTCTCATCATGAGGAGGATAACATTCTCATCACGAAGAGGAAGAACATCAATCTCATCATGAGGAGGAACAATATTCTCATCACGAAGAGGAAGAACATCAATCTCATCATGAGGAGGAGCAACAAAGTAACTTGAACATACCAGTGGTGCCTCCTGAATTGCAGAATTTGGTTCAAATGGTGGTTACTTCAGTGCTCCAACAACATATGATTGAGAATGGAAATACTAACGGGAACAATGACGGGAGCATGGTCAGGGACTTCCAGCAACAGCGCCCTCATTACTTTAAGGGGAGAGAAGGGGCTGTCGGAGCGGAAAACTGGCTGAAGAAGATCTCATAGATTCTGACTTTGCTGAATATTATGAGTCATACTCACAAGATCTTACTGGCCACATCACAGTTGATTGATGATGCTGGTAAGTGGTGGGAGGTGATAGAGAAACAGCGTTCACTTATTTCGGAAAGGGAGAGGACCCCCATGACTTGGGAGCAGTTCTCAGCTACCTTCCTGGAACATTATTTTCCTGAGGAGGAGAAGGAACGCCAGATACAGGCTTTTCTATCTTTGGTACAGGGTACCATGACGGTGGCAGAGTACCACCAGGAGTTTCTCAGTTTATCTGTGTATGCATTCTATATGGTGGATACTGAGTATCGAAGGGCACAGAAGTTTGAGCAGGGCCTTCGGCCTAGCATAATGGCCAAGGTAACTATATTCAAGGCACCCACATTGGCAGAAGTGGTCAGCAGGGCCACTATAGCAGAGCAGGAATTGGTTGAGTTGACGCGGTTTGACAATCGCCAAGCTCAGAGTGGGAGCGGGTACATTCCATCCCAACAAGAGGTTACGACCAAACTCTAGCAGACTCGCACCATCCACTGGGTCAACGGGGGGCTTTCGACCCAATCAACCCTCCCCATCTGCATCAGTCACTCAGGCTCCCAGAGGGGTGAACAACTGTTTTCATTGTGATCGGCCTGGTCATTTTAAGAGGGAGTGTCCCAAACTCAACAAACCCTCATATTCCAGAGGCTCATCTCGTCCACCAGTTAGGCCAGCTAATTCACGTGGAGGCAGGACAGTCAATCAAGCGGGGCGGCCACCTACAGGATCTGGATGGGTTTTCACTTTAGTACCTCCAGCAGTAGAGGATCATTCTGTGATTCAAGGTATGGCAGTAGTCAGTAGTTCCTATGCCTATGCATTATTTGATTCGGGAGCATCACATTCTTTTATGTCAGCTGCATTTGTAACTGCTACTGGTACATTGGTACAAAGACTGTCCACATCATTCACTATTGTATCCCCCGTCAGAGACACATCATTGGGACTTATACGCACAGCAGTGAATACTAAATTTGCTGGACTCAGATTTGAGTTCAATTATTTAGTGCTCGATATGTTAGAATATGATATTATTTTTGGCATGGATTGGTTGGTTAGCTTTAAGGCCAACATTGATTGTTATCGTCGAAGGGTGACATTTTCTCGCCCAAGGGAAAACAACATGTGGTGCGTGCTGATAAACAAAGCAGACTGCATGAAGGGTTGAATCATCAGGTGTTGAATATTATCAGAATCAACAAGACACTGGCGGTGGAACTTCCAGAAATAGTAAGGGACTATGCGGACGTCTTTCCAAAGGAACTCCCTGGTTTGCCTCCCATGAGGGAGATCAATTTTGAAATCAAGTTGTATCCTGGCACTGCACCAATGTCATTACCACATTACGGGATGGCACCAGCAGAGATGTCCGAGTTAAAGAAGCAAATTGATGAACTGCTTAGATTGGGGTGCATTCGGAACAGTACATCGGCTTGGGGAGCTCCAGTATTATTTGTGAAGAGAAAGGATGGTTCACTCCGTATGTGTGTGGATTATCGAAAATTAAACCAGCTGACGGTAAAAAATAAATACCCTTTACCCAGGATCGATGATTTATTTGATCAACTTAAAGGTTCCAGTCATTTTTTAAAGATTGGCTTGATGTCCGGATATCACCAAATCCGGGTTAGGGAGGAGGACATAGAGAAGACAACCTTCAGAACGCGGTATGGGCTATATGAATTTGTAGTCATGCCATTTGGATTCACCAATGCACCGGCTGTGTTTAATGAACAAGATCTTCCGTCCGTATTTGGACCAATTTGTTATTGTATTCATTGATGATATTTTGATTTATTCCAAGACTCAGGAAGAACATGCTGAGCACCTGAGAATAGTTCTGGACACTTTTAGGAATAACAAGCTACATGCTAAAGCCAGTAAATGTGAATTTTGGCTATCTGAGGTCAACTTTTTGGGACATGTTATATCAGAAGAAGGCATAGCCGTGGACCCGGCTAAGATAGCAGTAGTAAGAGACTGGAAAGCGCCAAAGAATGTAACCGAGATCCGTAGTTTCTTGGGATTGGCGGGTTATTACAGGAAATTTATTATGGACTTCTCTAAAATTGCATCTCCATTGACTCGACTCACTCAGAAAGGAGTCAAATATGAATAGTCAGATTTGTGCAATCAGAGGTTTGAAGAGTTGAAGAAGAGACTTACCACTGCTCCTATCCTAATTTTGCCGGAAAGAGGCAAGTGTTATGAGGTACAGTGCAATGCTTCAGGAGAGGGACTGGGGTGTACACTCAGTCAAAGTAATCGCGTAGTGGCTTATGGCTCAAGACAGTTGAAAATTCATGAATGTCTTTATCCTACACACGATCTGGAACTAGCCGCAGTGGTCTTCACTCTCAAAAGTTGGAGACATTATCTTTATGGCGAGAAATTTGAAGTGTTTTCAGATCATAAGAGCTGGAAATATTTGTTTGACCAGAAAGAGCTCAACTTGAGGCAATGAAGATGGATGGAATATCTGGCGGATTATGAATTCGCAATTCGTTATCACCCTGGCAAGGCGAACAAAGTGGCAGATGCCCTCAGCCGTTTATCACATGCATCAGTGGCATGTCTGATCAGGACAGAATGGGAGATGCTGAATACCATTCGAGAATTTAAACTTTACCTCAATAACCATGGGACTATCTATAATTTGATCATACGGTCCAACATGGTTACCAAGATTGAATAGGAACAGTGGACAGACCCGGAGGTGGAAGAAATCTGAGCCAAGATGTCTACTGGTGAAGTCATACCGGAATGGGAATTACGACCAGGACAGGGTCTTCTATTCCGAGGAAGGATTTATATACCTAAGAGCTGCAGAAGGAGTTATTGGTTGAGGCACATCAGACCAAACTCTCTATTCATCCGGGTAGCATTAAGATGTATCACGACCTGAAGAGACATTACTGGTGGCACAGACTCAAAAGAGATGTGGCAGAATTTGTAGCACATTGCTTAACTTGTCAGCAGGTTAAGACGGAACATCAGAAGCCACCAGGGTTACTCAAACCCTTACCAGTGCCGGAATAGAAATGGGAACACATTTCTATGGATTTTGTAACAGGGTTGCCAAGGTCATCAAAGGGCAATGATGAGATATGGGTCATGGTAGACCGACTGACCAAGTCTGCACATTTCATTCCTATTAAGATGACAGACTCATCTGAGACTTTGGGTCGGCGGTATATTAAGAATATCATTAGATTGCATGGTATACCTCGGACTATTGTGCCTGACAGAGATGGAAGATTCACAGCAGAGTATGGCAGAGCATGCAAGCAGCCATGGGAACGGACTTATTGATTAGTGTAACACATCGGATTTTCAGACTATTATTTTATATGACAATTATTCTTTTAAATGGTGGATTTTAGAATTGGACCTTATTTGGATCAAGAATTGGGCCATGACCCAATTAGGACCCAACTAATGTTGGAATTGGTTTTACTAAATGCAAATGAGTTGAATTAATTTAGTGATGAATTATATCTAATTTTAAACAAAAGATTTTTATGGCCGAATTTTGAATGTGAAACCTATAGATTTTGTGCAGGAGAGATATGTGGGATTTTAAATCCACAATGATATGCTAGATATTTAAAAAGGGATGAAAT
The DNA here is from genome assembly GCA_013350335.1 of Chimonanthus salicifolius. Taxonomy (NCBI): domain Eukaryota; kingdom Viridiplantae; phylum Streptophyta; class Magnoliopsida; order Laurales; family Calycanthaceae; genus Chimonanthus; species Chimonanthus salicifolius. The sequence continues at coordinate 51,190,453 of CM023535.1, read as the reverse complement.
ATCCATGAAATGAATAAAAGATTAAGCATGGCCAAAATTTGGATAATAATATCCATATTATGCGCATAGGATATTCTAAAAGGGAAGGTAGATTGTCTTAAATTAAATTAAAAGATTATTTGGATTATGATTAAGGTTATGCGCATAGTACTTACTTATTAGAGTTAAAGGGAAGGTTTTAAATTAAGAAGGAGAGGTCGGCCATGGTTAAATAAGGCAAGGGAAAGTCGGATATGGTTAAATAAGGAAGGTTTGACATATGTCCAGTGTTTTGGTTATAACTTTTCACTCCTTTATCCGATTTCTTTGATTCTTTTTGTGTTGGAACGAAGACTTCAAGGGTTAAAACTTTTTAGTTTACCATGTTTTCTGATATGGAAGTTAACAGGGTCAAAACGGAGCTGCAATATAGTATACGTGTGAAAAAAAACGGGAAACACAAGGGGCGCACGGCTAAGGGTTGCTTATCTTAAGAAATTTCTAATGTGGGACTAAGGAGAGCAAATAAAAGGAGAGGCAAGGAGGGGCTGCATGGTTTTTACAACTCCATTACCAAGTTATATTCCTCTCTCTCTCTCCCTCTCTCAAGTCCTCTCTTACACGACAAGAGCAAGAGAAGAAAGGACAGCAACTAGAAGGAGTTCTTGTTTGGAGAAAATCAAAGAGAAAGGAAGAGAAAGATTAGAAGAGCAAGGAAGAGGTTAGTATCTAAGTATTAATGTTATAATTTTATTTATGAAATCAAAAGAACCATAGGGTTCGGCCATGGTGGTTGGCCGAACCCCATGAAGAGAAAATTAGAGATGGGTAAATGGTTTTAAAAGAGAAGAAAGAACCATAGGGTTAGGCCATAATGCATGGCCGAACCCCATGGAAAGATTTGCTTAATTAATTGGTTTTAAAGATTGGAAACCATGGAGAATGTTGATTTATTAATTGGGTTTATGTTCCTAGATCTCAAGTCATAGAAACCTTTGGTGATTGTATGTTTTAGATTCAAGAAAATCAATGAAAGAATATGGAATATGGGTCGGCCATGGCATGGCCGAACCATGGCTGTTTTATGGCTAATTGAGGAGATCTAAAATAATAAAAAGGAGGAGTGAGGTTTGGCCATGGTATATGGCCGAACCCCACCAAACATTATATGGATTGATGATTAATTTTGGATTAGATCTAAACCAAAGGCCAAGATCATGAACCATAGTGTTCGGCCATGGTGCTTGGCCGAACCCCATGGGTTAAAATTGGAAAGAAAATGTAAAAGATGGACTTATCTAAAAGGGTGAGGTTCGGCCATAGTGCATGGCCGAACCCCACTAGAGTTATTTTTGGAAACCTTATTATGGAAAGTATTGCTAAATTTGGGAAGCAATCCACATATGGAAGGAGTGGTTAATTATGGAAAAACAATCTAATTTTGGAAGGTGTTTCCAAATATGGAAAGGAGGTTACTTATTAAGGAAGTTTCCATTCTTGGAAGTGGATATTAAAATTAGAAAATATCTACTTAAAGATCATAAAAGTTATTTATGGAAACCATACCAAGAATGGAAGGTAAGGCTTGATTATGGAACCTAATTTAAATGAAGGGATTGGTTGCCATGAGTGAGGTTCGGCCATAGTTATGGCCGAACTCCACTAGGATTAGTTTTTGGAAACCTTGTGAATTTTGGAATAAGATATGCAATCATAGAAGGGTTGTTGTTTAATGAAGAAACCTTCTAAATATGGACCTTAGATTAAAAATGGAAGGTAGAGTTATTTTTAGAAAACTTTCCATTTATGGAAGGAGGTTTATATTTTTGGTAAGTTAAATAGGGAAACCTTCTAATGATAGTAGGAGAGATTAATAAAGGGAAGTTCTATTCTTGGAAGGAAAAATCTAAATTTGGAGACCTTCCAATTATAGAAAGGTGGAGATTAATTGGAAATTATACACCATAGGGTTTGGCCATGGTGTATGGCCGAACCCCATGTTCTAAATTAAGGGATTAAAGGTGTCTTTAAATTATGATTTAAGGGCTGATTTATGAATCAGATTATGAACCTACATTATGAGTTAGGTTATGTTAGTTTTAAATAAAATAAAGGGTACATTGTATGATATGAATTGATGGAGAAAGTAATGGCAAAAATGTAATTAAAAAATACCAAAGTAGGAGAACCATGGGTTCGGCCATGATGTATGGCCGAACCCCATGAGATGTGATTGATGAACTTATTTGATTAGAGAAATTTTAAGGTCTAATTATGAAAGATTTAAAGGGAAGAGGAAGTCAATGGCATTTTGGTAAATATGAGAGAATGTTGGACATTGGGTTCGGTCATGGTGTATGGCTGAACCCCATGAGTTATTATATGGTATTATGTATTTTGGAAGCATGAATGAATAACTTGGAGCCTAAGCAAAGAGAAGGGGCTAGGGTTACCAACGTGGCATTTTTGTAAATATGTATAAAAAATGACAAACCATGGGTTCGGCCATGGTGCATGGCCGAACCCCATGGGGTTTTGTTTATGGACTTAGAACCTTGAAATTAGGTGAGACTTGGTGTTGATTTATCATTATATTATAAGGTAACGGGATCTCGCAAGCGGTGCGCGATCGGTGATCGAATCTTGGACAGAAACGCATGGACTTGTGAACGGTCTTAGGTAGGATTCCACCTCTTTGAAACCATGGATTATGTACTTTGTTCTTATCTTATATTTTGATGAAAATGTGTTTCAAAGGATATGCTAAAGTATGGATTTTAAATGCTATGATCAGGTTGTAAATAGCATGTATTGATATATTTCAAAGGTTGATTTTATATGCTTTGTTTATATGAGGAAAGAGCATGTGTTTTATATTATGATTTTTAAATGCTATGTTTATGTTATAAAATAGCATGTGTTTCATTGGCATCTCATGCATGGCATGGGGTGGAGGATTTATAACCGGAGGGGTCACACTCTGCCGGGGTGTCCGAAGAACCTATGTACAATACCTTGATGTGATTTCCATCAAGAAGATTTCAGAGGGTCCACACTCCTCCGGGACGTCCGGAAAACCTATGTGGTGGGTACTTTATGTACATGTGATGGGTGGGACTCATTGCATATCTGTCATCATTGCATGGCATGGATTTTACTTGGTTTTATATATTATGATTATAATATATGTTTTGTACTAGCTATGTGTTAGCCCTAACTGGAATACCTACTGGGCGCGTTGTACTAACGCCCTACTTCTACCCTTTAATGGATGATGCAGGAAACGAGGAAAACACTGAATGCAGAAAATGACAAGCATAGGAACTTGGAACGCTTTTAGTTTTATATTTGGTTTAAGATACTCAGGGATTTGTATTTTGAGTATCTAGAATTCGGATTGTAATAACTTAGATAGATTTGCTATGGTTGGATGTCTTATTGGATAGTTGCGTTATGATAATGATGATTAATGGCTTGACGTACTTTGCTATCTGAATAGAATAGAACTTGGTTCTATTTATGATTCCGCAAATTGATGTTATGATTCCGCAGGTTATGATTTTTATTTCGCAAGTTGATATTGCTATGTGTGAACCATTTGTCATGGACTTGATCCATGCACACATAGGGTTGGCCAGTTAAGGGTCGAACTTTGGAAGTTCGGACTTAGCTCTCATCGTGATGTCCCGCGCTCTATCACTCTACTCTATTATATAAAAAAAAAAATAGACTCTGAATTTATGAGAAAAAGTGAGTGAAAAAAGGCGGGGCGTTACAATTAGTACGACATTTCATCCACAGACTGATGGACAGTCTGAGAGGACAATACAGACACTTGAGGATATGCTGCGAGCATGTATGTTAGATTTCAAGGGTGGATGGGAGGATCACTTGCCGTTTGTAGAATTCTCATACAACAATAGTTACCAGGCAAGCCCCCAGATGGCACCATTTGAGGCATTATATGGTAGACCATGTAGGTCACCGGTGTGTTGGACAGAGGCCGGTGAGCCTGCATTGATTGGACTTGTGTTGGTTGCAGAAACTACAGCGCAGATACAGTTGATACGGCAGCATTTGTTGACTGCGCAGATCCGTCAGAAGAGTTATGCTGACAAAAGGCAGAGGTTCCTTGAATTTAAAGTGGGAGACATGGTGTTCTTGAAAGTCTCGCCACGAAAGGGACACATGAGATTTGGAAAGAAAGGGAAATTATCGCCAAGATATGTGGGACCATTTTCAATCATAAGACGGATGGGGGACGTAGCTTATCAACTAACACTCCCATCACAGTTGGCATCCTTACACGATGTGTTCCATATATCGATGTTAAGAAAGTACAATCCTGATCCTTCTCACGTACTGAACGTACAAGACATAGAGGTTCAGAGTGACGTGACATACGTCGATGAGCCTGTCCGAGTGGTGCACACAGAACAAAGTGTATTACGGAACCGAGCGATCCAGTTTTTCAAGATAGTATGGGATCGACATGGCATTGAGGAAGCCACATGGGAACTCGAATCGGAAATGAGGAAAGCTCATCCTGAGCTATTTAGGTAAATGCTTGAAACCCTACTTCACTCGATTTTCGGGACGAAAATTTTAAAAAGAGGGTTGTATTGTAACACTTCGACTTTCAATTTATTATTTTTATGAAATTATCCATTTTCAATTGTGAATTTTAGATTTGATCTTATATGGATAAGGAATTGGGTCATGACCCAATTAGGACCCAATTAAATTATGGCATTGGTTTTATCAAAAATTAAATGGGATAGTGCTTGGCAAAATTTTGAATGTGAAATCCATAGATTATGCACATGAGAGATATGTGGGATTTTAAATCCACAATGATATGCTAGAATATTTAAAAAAAGGGATGAGATATCTATGAAATAATTAAAAAATTATCATGGCCGAATTTTGGATATTAAATCTATATATTATGGTAATGGATTGGTAGCCAAGGGAACTATCTAATTTTAAATAGAGATAGAATTAAGGGAAGGTCTTAAATGAAACAAAGGAGGTCAGCAATGGCCATCTATAGCAAGGGGGTGCACGGCCTAAGGGGGGCAAGGTTTATTTTAAGTGCCTTCTAAATATGGGACTAAGGAGAGCTTAATAAAAGGAGAGACCCAAGGGGGTGCACGTTTTTTACAACTCCACACTCAAACTCTCCCTATCTCTCTCAATCTCTCATTATCTCTCACGGTAAGAGTAAGGAGAAGAAGAAGCAACCAGCAAAGGAAAGGAAGAATATTGGAGAAGAAAGAAGAAGGATTGTAAGAACAAGGAAATCAATCAGAAAAGGTTGGTACTCTCTTTTGATAAAATTATTTTGAAATAAAGAATCATAGGGTTCAGCCATGATGTTTGGCCGAACCCCATGGAAAAAGATAGGAGATTAGTTTAATGATTTAAATGGAGAAAAAGAACCATAGGGTTGGGCCTTAGTGCATGGCCGAACCCCATGGAAAGACTTGATTTAATTATTGGATTTTAAGATTGAAAACCATGGAGAGATTTGATTTACTCATTGGGTTTATGTTCTTAGATTTTAAATCATGGAAACTTTTGATGGTTGTTGGTTTTAGATTCAAGAAGATAATGAAAGAATATGGAAATATGGGTCGGCTATGGTATGGCCAAACCATGATTGCATTATGGCTAAGGGATTGGATCCATACTAATGAAAAAAAGGGGGTGAGGTTCGGCCATGGTGTATGGCCGAACCCCACCAAATATTTTAATGGATTGATGTTTGAGTTTAATGGATCTAGACCATTGATGAAGGTCATGAACCATAGGTTCGGCCATGGTGCTTGGCCGAACCCCATGGAGTAGTTTTTGGAATAGAGATTAAATATGGAAAGCTTCCAAATTTAGAAAGAGTTGCTTAGTATAGAAACTATTCCAATTATGGAAAGTGTTATTAAATTAGACATCATCCAAGTATGGAAAATGGTTGCTAAATTTGGAAAGCAATCTAAATATGGAAGGAAGGTTATTATTTTTGGGAACCTTCTATTTTTGGAAGGTGTTTCCAATTATGGAAAGATGTAGGTTATTATGGAAATAATCCAATTAAGGAAAGTGTTTGCTAAATTTAGAAAGCTTCCATTTATGGAAGGAGGTTGCTAAATTAGAAGCTACCTAATTATGGACTTTCTAAATGAGGATTTTGGAAACCATAGGGTTCGGCCATGGGTATGGCCGAATCCCATGGAATTGGTTTGGTATTTTTAGTGTAAATAAATATATGGTTATTAATCTAGAAAGTAGAGACAAGATTGGGAACAAAGGTATCATGGGTTCGGCCATGTGTATGGCCGAACTCCATGAATCAAAATTGTGGGTTAGGCTTTGTGTTTTGTAAATAAAGTAAAGAATACAATGTATGTTATGGATTGATGTTGAAAGGAATGGGAAAAATGTAATTACACGCCAAAGTGGAGAACCATGGGTTCGACCATGATGTATGGCCGAACTCCATGAGTTGAGTTTGATGGACTTGTTTGGTTAAGGAAATTATAGGGTCTAATTATGGAAGATTAAAGGAAAGAGGGAACCAATGGCATGTTTGTAAATATGTGAAAAATATGGAACATTGGGTTCGGCCATGATGTATGGCCGAACCCCATGAATTATTTTAAGGGCTATGGTTATGAATAATGGCATTATTGTAATTATGGACAAAAAAATGGTAGACCATGGGTTCGGCCATACATGGGTTCGGCCATGGTGTATGGCCGAACCCCATGGGGTTTTGTTTATGGACTTAGAACCTTGTAATCAACTAGGACTTGGTGTTGATTTATCATTACATTATAAGGTAACAGAATCTCGCAAGTGGTGCATGATCGGTGATCGAATCTTGGACGGAAACACAAGGACTCGTGAACGGTCTTTGGTAGGATACCACCTCTTTGAAACCATGGTTTATGTACTCTGTTTTATCTTATGTTTGATGAAAATATGTTTCAAAGAATATGCTTTATTATCAAATTTCATATGCTATGTTTTAACTTGTTTAAATAGCATGGATTGATATGTTTCAAAAGGTGATTTTAAATGCTATGTTTATGTTATTAAAATGGCATGTGTTTTCATTGGCATCTCATGCATGGCATAGGGTGGAGGATTTATAACCGAAGGGGTCACATTCCGTCGGGGCGTCCGAAAAACCTATGTCGGTACCTTGATGTGATTTCCATCAAGAAGATTCCGGAGGGTCCATACTCCTCCAGGGCGTCCGGAAGACCTATGTAGTGGGTACATTTTATGTACATGTGCTGGGTGGGACTCATTGCATATTTGTCATCATTGCATGGTATGGATTTTACCATGTTTTATATATTATGTTATAATATATGTTTTGTACTAACCATGTGTTAGCCGTAACTGGAATACTTACTGGGCGCATTGTTCTAACACCTTACTTCTACCCTAGTTGATGATACAGTTATTTAGGGGAACAATGAATGTAAGATGGACCAGGCATAGGGGCTTGGAAGACTTATTTTACTTGCTTTGATTAAAGTTACTCATGAACTTGTATTTGAGTATTTGGATTTTGGAATGTAATAACTTAGATGGTCGAATGATTTATTTGATAATTGCGATGTTTTAATTGTGGACAAGGACTTGACGTACTTTGCTATCTGATTGGAATAGAACTTGGTTCTATTATGTTTCCGCATTTTGATGTTATGATTCCGCAGATTATGATTTTTATTCCGCATCTTGATATTGCTATGTGTGAACCATTTTATTGGACTGAGTCCATACACACATAGGGTTGGCCAGTTAAGGGTCGGACTTTGGAAGTTCGGGCTTAGCTCGCGTCGTGACGTACCGCGCTCTATCACTCTACTCTGCTATATATATATATATATATACGCTGAATTTACGGAAAAAAGCGAGTGAAAAAGGGCGGGGCGTTACAAAAATAATCCATTAACCGTGACATAAAAACCCATAAAATTGGTTCATGGGGTTCGGCCATGTGATGTCTAAGTCCAAATATATCACTTTCCATATTTGAATCATAATTCAAGGTTCCTTCCATAATTAGAAAGTCCATAATTAGAAACTTTCTAATTTAATCTCCACCATCCAAAAACAATCCGTCATTAGATACTTTCTAAATTAGTAACATCCTCCATGGGCTTCGGCCATGGTGTGGTTCATAATCTTGACAATTATTAATCCTTGATCTTCCATTTAATCAATCACCATATTAAATCCATCTATATTTTCCCATGGTCTCCATTTAAAATTAAAACATAAATAACCTTTCCCATTATTTTAAATCCATTAAAATTATTAATATCCTTTCCATGGGGTTCGGCCATGCCACATGGCCAAACTCTATGGTTCATCCTTTTTACTTAAAAATCAACATTCATCCTTAATCTTATTCCATGGTCTCCATTTAATCCCTTCAAAACATTGATATTCCTTCCATGGTTTCCAACCAATAAAAATATAACCAACAACCTTCCATGGGGTTTGGCCCTTCATCATGGCCAAACCCTATGGTTCATTAACTTCTCTTAAACCATTTAAAACATACATACATAATCCATGGTTTTCCTCATTAAAAATTCCATAAATTATATCCAATCTTCATTCATGGGGTTCGGCCATACTCCATGGCCGAACCCTATGGTTCCTTATTTTTAAACAAAATAACAAATCACTTACCGGTTCCACGACTCCTTCGATTTTCCTTCGCTCCGATTGGTTCTTACTCTTCCAATCCTTTTCTTTTTCTTGATCTTTAACACAGCCAAGAACACCTTCTTGTGCCGTGCGCCCTTGTGTTTGCTGCTGCCTTTTGAATGCAATGTGAATGTCGTGCACCCCTTTCCCTTGTCTTTATTAATCTCCAATCGGCCAATCTTAAAAGGTGCTAAGATTGCAAGTGTCGTGAGCCACACTCTTCTTTTCCTTTTATCAATCCAATTGTCCTATCTTAAAAGATACCAAGACCCCTTAAATTAGCTATTGTCTTGTGCTCCTTTGTCGCTCTAAGATAGCAAGTGCCATGCGCCCCTTTGTGTTTAATTTTGGAAGGTGCCATGCCCCCCTTGCTTCCTTTTAGCCATTGCCTTAATTAATCTCCCATTGATCCCAATTTAGAAGGTGCTAAGATAACAATTCCCTTATGCCGTTTTTAATCAAGAAAGACCCTCTTTAAAATATTCTATCCGCATCACATAGATATGAAAATCCCTATACACAGGCAATGTAATCTTTATTTAATTTTTGAACATCTTCTTGGATATGCAAATCCAATATTCGGCCATGCATAATCTTTTATTTTAGACATAATGCATTACTAATTTATTTAAGTCACATGTAATTTATTGAAACCATTTTCATATTCTGTTGGGTCTTAAGTAGGCAATGACCCAACACTTTACCCATATAAAAATCCATATCTAATAATTCACAAATTAAATGGGTAATTTTCATATATATTAATAACTTGAAAATCCGGGTATTACAATACAACCCTCTTTTTAAAATTTTCATCCCGAAAATCGAGTGAAGTAGGGTTTCAAACATTTACATAAATAACTCAGGATGAGCTTTTCTCATTTCCAATTCGAGTTCCCATGTGACTTCCTCAATGCCATGTCGATCCTATACCACCTTGACAAACTGGATCGTTCAGTTCCGTAATACCCTTTGTTCTGTGTCCACCACTCGGACAGGCTTCTCGACGTATGTCATGTCGCTTTGGACCTCTATGTCTTGTATGTTCAGTACATGAGAAGGATTAGGATTGTACTTCCTCAACATCGATATATGGAACACATCGTGCAAAGATACCAATTGTGATGGGAGTGCCAATTGATAAGCCACGTGCCCCATCCTTCTTATGATTGAAAATGGTCCCACATATCTTGAAAACAATTTCCCCTTCTTTCCAAATCCCATGTGTCCTTTTTGTGACGAGACTTTCAAGAACACCATGTCTCCCACTTCAAATTCAAGGAACCTCCGCCTTTTGTCAGCATAACTCTTCTGACGACTCTATGCAGTCAACAGATGCTGCCGTATCAACTGTATCTGTGCTTTAGTCTCTGCAACCAACTTAGGTCCAATCAGTGCAGACTCATCGGCCTCTGTCCAGCACACTGGTGACCTACATGGTCTACAATATAATGCCTCAAATGGAGCCATTTGGAGGCTTGCCTTGTAACTGTTGTTGTATGAGAATTCTACCAACGGCAAGTGATCCTCCCATCCACCTTTGAAATCTAACACACATGCTCTTAGCATATCCTCCAATGTTTGTATTGTCCTCTCAGACTGTCCACTAGTCTGTGGATGGAATGTTGTACTTGTCAGTAAATCTGTTCCCATGGCCGATTGCATGCTCTGCCATACTCTGCCGGTGAATTGACCATCTCTGTCGGACAAATAGTCCGAAGAATACCATGCAGTCTGATGATATCCTCGATATACCGCCGAACCAAAGTCTTAGATGAGTCTGCCATCTTAATGGGAATGAAATGTGCAGACTTGGTCAGTCGGTCTACCACAACCCATATCGCATCGTTGCCCTTTGAAGCCCTTGGTAACCCTGTCACAAAATCCATGGAAATGTGTTCCCATTTCCATTCCGGCATTGGTAAGGGTTTAAGTAATCCTGGTGGCTTCTGATGTTCCGTTTTAACCTGCTAACACGTTAAGCAATGAGCCACAAATTCTGCCACATCCTTCTTGAGTCCGTGCCACAAGTAATGCCTCTTCAAGTCGTGATACATCTTGGTGCTGCCCGGATGAATAGAGAGTTTGGTCTGATGTGCCTCAATCAGTAACTCTTTTCTGCAGCTCTTAGGCACATATATCCTTCCTCGGAATACAAGACCCTGTCCTGGTCGTAACTCCCATTCTGGTATGACTTCACCAGTAGACATCTTGGCCCATACCTCCTCCACTTCCTGGTCTATACGCTGTTCCTGTTCAATCTTAGTAACTATGTTGGACAGTATGGTCAAATTGTACATACTCCCATGGTTATTGATATATAAATTGAACTCTCGAATGGTATTCAACATGTCCCATTCTGTCCTGATGAAACATGCCACTGATGCATGTGATATGCGGCTGAGAGCATCCGTCACCTTGTTCGCCTTGCCAGGGTGATAACGAAGTGCGAACTCATAATCCGCCAAATATTTCATCCACCTGCGTTGCCTCAAGTTGAGCTTTTTCTGATCAAATAAGTATTTCAAGCTCTTATGATCTTAAAACACTTCAAATTTCTCTCCATATAAATAATGTCTCCAGCTTTTGAGAGAGAAGACCACTGCGGCTAGTTCAAGATCATGCATAGGATAGAGACGTTCATGTATTTTCAATTGTCTTGAACCATAAGCCACCACACGTGGAGTTTGACTAAGGACACACCCGAGTCCTTCTCCTGAAGCGTCGCATTCTACCTCATAACCCTTGCCTATTTCCGGAAAAATTAAGATAGGAGCCGTTGTAAGTTTATTTTTCAGCTCTTCAAATCTTTGGTTGCACAAGTCTGACCACTCAAATTTGACTCCTTTCTGAGTGAGTCGAGTCAGTGGAGATCCAATCTTGGAGAAATCCATAATAAACTTTCTGAATAACCAGCGAATCCCAAGAAGCTACGGATCTCGATTATATTCTTTGGTGCTTTCCATTCTCCCACTGCCACCAGTTTAGCCAGATCCACAGCTATACCTTCTTCTGATATAACATGCTCCAGAAAGTTAACCTAGGGTAGCCAGAATTCACACTTACTGGCTTTAACATATAACTGGTTCTTCCTCAAAGTGTCCAAAACTATCCTCAAGTGCTCAGAATGTTCTTCCTGAGTTTTGGAATATATCAAAATGTCATCAATAAATACAATGACAAATTGGTCCAAGTAAGGATGGAAAATCATGTTCATAAGATCCATGAACACAGCCGGTGCATTGGTGAGTCCAAACGGCATGACTACAAACTCAAATAGTCCATACCGCGTTCTGAAGGCTGTCTTTTCTATATCCTCCTCCCTAACCCGGATTTGATGGTACCCGGACATTAGATCAATCTTAGAGAAATAACTGGAACCTCTAAGTTGATCAAATAAATCATCGATCCTGGGTAGAGGGTACTTATTTCTGACCATCAGCTGGTTCAGTTTTCGATAATCCACACACATACGGAGTGAACCATCCTTCTTCTTCACAAATAAAACCGGAGTTCCCCAAGCCGATGTAATGTTCCGAATGCACCCCAATATAAACAGTTCATCAATCTGCTTCTTTAACTCGGACATCTCTGCTGGTGCCATCCGGTAGTGTGGTAATGCCACATGTGCAGTGCCAGGGTACAACTTGATTTCAAAATTGATCTCCCTCATGGGAGGCAAGCTGGGGAGTTCTGTTGGGGATACGTCCGCAGAGTCCTTTACTATTGCCGGAAGTTCAGCCACCGGTGCCTTGTTCATTCTAATACTGTTCAGTACTAGGTGATTCAACCTTTCATGCAGTCTACTTTGTTTGTCAGTACGTACCACATGTTGTTTTCCCTCGGGTGACCAAAATGTCACTCTTCGGCGATAGCAATCAATGTTGGCCTTAAAGCTAGCCAACCAGTCCATGCCGAAGATAATATCATACTCGGTCATATCGAGTACCAAATAGTTGAACTCAAATCTGAGCCCAGTGAGTTCAGTATTAATTACTATGCATATAAGCCCCAATGATGTGTCTCCGATGGGGGATACAATGGTAAGTGATGTGGACAGTTTTTGTACTAAAGTTCCAGTTGCATATAGGAATGCAGCAGATATGAAAGAGTGAAATGCTCCAGAATCAAATAAAACAAAGGCGTAGGAACTACTGACTACCGCCATACCTTGAATCACAGAGTGATCCTCTGCTGCTGGAGATGCTAAGGTGAATAACCGTCCAAATCCTGTAGGCTGTCGTCCCGCCTGATTAGATGTCCTGCCTCCTCGTGAATTAGCTGGCCTAACTGGTGGGCGAAATGAACCTCTGGAATATGAGGGTTTGTTGAGTTGTGGACATTCCCTCTTAAAATGGCCCGGCTGATCACAATGGAAGCAGTTGTTCACCCCTCTAGGAGCCTGAGTGATTGATGCAGATGGGGAGGGACAATTGGGACGAAAGCCCCCTGTTGACCCAGTGGATGGTGAGCGTCTGCTAGAGTTCGGTCGGAACCTCTTGTTGGGCTGAAAAGTACCCCTCCCACTCTGAGCTCGGCGATTGTCAAAACGCGTTAACTCAGCCATCTCTTGCTCTACTATTATGACCCTGCTGACCACCACTGCGAATGTAGCTGCCTTGAATATGGTTACCTTGGCCCTTATGCTAGGCCGAAGGCCCTTCGATACTCTGTATCCACCATATAAAATGCAGATACAGACAAACTGATAAACTCCTGGTGGTACTCTGCCACCGTCATTGTACCTTGTACCAAAGATAGAAAAGCCTGAGTCTGGCGCTCCTTCTCCTTCTTCAGGGAAATAATGTTCCAGGAAGGTAGCTGATAATTGCTCCCAAGTCATTGCAATCCTCTCTCCTTCCGGAAGAAATGCTCGCTGCTTCTCTACCACCTCCCACCATTTACCGGCATCGTCGATCAGTTGTGACGTGGCCAGTAAAATCTTGTCAGCATGGTTTGAAATCTTGAGTAAGGTCAGGATCTGAGTGATCTTCTTCAGCCAATTTTTTGCTCCGACAGTCCATTCTCTCCCTTTGAAGTAAAGAGGGCGTTGTTGTTGGAAGTCCCTGACCATACTCCTGTCATTTGTCTCTTTGGTGGTTCCATTCTCGTTCAAATGCTATTGAAGCACCGAGGTGACCACCGCTTGAACCAAGTTTTGTAATTCAGGAGGCACCACTGGTATGTTCACGCTGCTTTGTTCCTCTTCCTCTTGGTGGGATGGTTGTTCTTCCTCTTCATGATGAGATTGTCGTTCCTCCTCATTTCGAGGTTGTTCTACCTCATCTTCACCCCCATTTGGGTTTTGTCGGGTATTTTTCCTTGGCCTTCCCCTTGGAGGCAATTTTCCCTAAGCCATAAAAAATATATCATGACTTAGTTTCCATCATAAAAAATTTGTATTGCCTACTTTTTGGGGAAATTTCCAAATAAGCACTCTTGATTTTTCTTTGTTTTCTGGGGAAATATATCCTATGTTGCTACATTTGATTAATCCAATTATTTTGCCTGTACTTCCTTTGCTATCATCTGTCTGAGTCTAACGAAGTACATTAATGCACGGGGCCGGATTAATTTAGTCCGAAAGATTTAGTGTTTCGGGTTCGCTTTGATACCAACTGTAACGCCCCGCCCTTTTTCACTCGCTTTCTCTTCCGAAAATTAGAGTCTATTTTTTTTTTTTATAAAGGAAGAGTGATACAGAGCGGGACGTCACGACACGAGGTAAGTCCGAACTTCTAAAATCTGACCCTTAACTGGCCAACCTTATGTACGCATGGACTAAGTCCATGAAAAAGGTTCACACATAACAATATCAACATGCGGAATAACATCATAACTGCGGAATTATAATCATAACATGAGGAATCGTAATAGAACCCAGTTCTATTCCATTTCAGATAGTAAAGTACGTCAAGTATTTAATCAATAATTAACGTAACACAAGTATCCAATCAAACATCCAACCATCTAAGTTATTACATGTCCAAAGTCTAGTTACTCAAATACATGTCCATAAGTAAGTTTATTCCAAATATAAACTAAATCATCCAAGCTCCTATGCTTGGCCCTCCTTGCGTTCATCGTTCCCCTAGTTTCCTGTGTCATCCACTAGGGTAGAAGTAGCGCGTTAGAACAACGCGCCCAGTAAGGATTCCAATTAGGGTTAACACATGGTTAGTACAAAACATATATAATAACATATAGTCCAAAAAGCCATATAAAACCATGCCATGCTATGATGACAAATGCAATGAGTCCCACCCATCACTTGTATAAAAAAGTACCCCCACATAGGTCTTTCAGACTCCCCGATGGAGTGTGGACCCTCTGGTTTGTTCCTGGTGGAAAATCACATCAAGGTATCCCATATAGGTTTTTCGGACGCCTCGACGGAGTGTGGCCCCTCCGGTTACAAATCTTTTGCCCCATGCCATGCATGAGATGCCAATGAAACACATGCTATTTTATCATATAAACATAGCATTTAAAATTTACATTTTGAAATCTGTACAACACATGTTATTTTATCATATAAACATAGCATTTAAAATTCACATTTTGAAATCTATCATTTGCAATATAAATTCATTAAAACAAGATAAAATCATTGTACATAAAATCCATGGTTTCAAAGAGGTGGAATCCTACCAAACACCGCTAACGTGTCCTTGTGTCTTTCGTCCGGTAACCGCTCACGATCGTACACACCTTGTGAGGTCCCGTTACCTTATAATATAACAATCAATTAAAACCCAGTCCCACTTGATTTACAACAGTGTCCAAGTCCATAAACCAAACCTGTGGGGTTTGGCCATACACCATGGCCGAACCTCACCCATTTTGTTTTAATTTCTTTCTTTGGTTTATTAATCAATAACCTCTAAGTTAAACATTTAATCACTTCCCTTTTATTTAATCTCACATACATAAACCCTAAGTCCATCAAAACAATCCCCATGGGGTTCGGCCATACACCATGGCCGAACCCATGGTCTTTCATTTTTTACCATATTTACAACAATGCCATTCTTACCATTTTTATGCATTAATCTGATGATAACCCAATTAATCATCTAAGATACATCAAACATTAAGTTCAGCAAACATTCCCCATGGGGTTTGGCCATGCACCATGTAACGCCTCGCCCTTTTTCACTCACTTCGTCCCGTAAATCAGAGTCTATTTTTTTTTAGAACAGAGTAGAGTGATAGCGCGGGAGGTCATGACGCGAGCTAAGTTCAAACTTCCAAAGTCTGACCCTTAACTGGCCAACCCTATGTGTACATGGACTAAGTCCACGAAAATGGTTCACACATAGCAATATAAACATGCGAAATAATAACATCATATTTGTGGAAACATAATAGAACCAAGTTTTATTCCATTCAGATAGCAAAGTACGTCAAGTCCTTAATCATCATTCAAATACCATAATTATCCAAATAAACACCCAACCATCTAAGTTATTGCATTCCGAAATCAAGGTACTCAAAATACAAGTTCGTGAGTAACTTTATTAATAATATAAACTAAATCATCCAAGCTCCTATGCTTGGCCCGTCTTGCATTCATCGTTCCCATGATTTCCTATGTCATCCACTAGGGTAGAAGTAGGGCGTTAGAACAACACGCCCAGTAGGTATTCCAGTTACGGCTAACACATGGTTAGTACAAAACATATATAATAACGTAATGTCAAAAACCATATAAATCCATGCCATGCAATGATGACAAATGCAATGAGTCCCACCCATCACATGTACATAAAAGTACCCACCACATAGGTCTTTCGGACGCCCCGACGGAGTGTGGACCCTCCGACTTCTTCCTGATGGAAAAGCACATCAAGGTACCCCACATAGGTTTTTCGGACGCCCCGATGGAGTATGGCCCCTCCGGTTACAAATCCACCACCCCATGCCATGCATGAGATGCCAATGAAACACATGTTATTTTATAACACAAACATAGCATTTAAAATCACCTTTTGAAACAAATCCAACACATGTTATTTATACAAATAAACATAGCATTTAAAATTCAATATAAAGCATATCCTTTGAAACATAATTTCATCAAAAATAAGATAAAACAACTGTACAAAACCCATGGTTTCAAAGAGGTGGAATCCTACCAAAGACCGTTACGTGTCCTTGCGTCTTTCATTCGGTAACCGCTCACGATCGTAAACACCTTGTGAGGTCCCGTTACCTTATAATATAACAATTAATTATAACCAAGTCCCACTTGATTTTCAATGTTCATGTTCTAAGTCCATAAACAAAACCCCATGGTGTATGGCCGAACCCATTGTAACACCCCAATTTCTCAATAAGATGAATATTTACGAAAATGCCCTTGGATTGGTGAATTCAATAAATGTGATTGTAAATGAGGAAATGGTGGGGCCCATTGTTCAAATTAAGATCATATGAACATATTATAATGGCCAATTTATCATGAATGGGTAATGAACATCAATTTGGGTCAACATGGTTAATTGGGTCAAAGGACCCAATTGGACCCAATGGGTCATAATGGACTTATTAGACCATTGGGTGAGCCCAAATTTAATGGGTTTAAGCTGAATTGATTGGAAATTAAGTGGAGCATAAATGGGTAGGCTTGATGCACTTGTGAAAACCAAATGCAAATGGCTTAAACAACCCATAAATGGGTCATGGCGTCAAAACGGGTCAACAAGCTAAATGGGGACCCAATGGGTCTGATTGACCATGTTGACCATGGCTGACCGTGTGGACCATTAAGTGAGCTCAATGGTGAGTCAAATCAGGTTGATTTGGATTGGAATGAGTTGCATTTAAATTAAATGGTTGGGTTGACTCAAGTGTAATAAATGTATGGCATTTAATGTGGTGAGTTAAGCCATTGAGTTAGTTGAGTTAAAATGGAAATAAAAGGGGCTGTAAAATCAGTGAGTTGAAGGGGAGATGAAGAGATGCATGAGTCTCAAGCCACACAAGACAAGTCCCACACATTGGGGACTTGTGGTGTGAGCTTCCATGCTAAGTTTTAAATGGAAATGAATGGGAATTGGATGAGATACATGGGGAGCTGAAAGGTTGCATTGGCTGGTGCCAATGGGTGCATTGGTTGGCAGCAAATATCCCATTGGTATGAGCAAAATTTTATGAGGGAAATGAGAGGTTATGGTGGCTGGTTAACAAAAGGAAGACACACCCCATTTGGCCGAATTTTATTCCAAGAAAAGCCTTAGAATTCCATCTTCTTTCTCTCCCTCAAGAACACCCCTCCTTGGCCGAACCAGCAGTGGTGCTTTTTACCATAGATCAAGCACTAATATGGCTAGAAGCTAAGGAAGAAAGAAGGAAACAAGAGGGAAGAAGGCAAAGAGCAAAGGAAAGAAGAAAAGCTTGGAATTTGGTAAGTATTTCCATGGATTTTTGTTTAATAAAATGGGATAAATGAAACATGATTTGGCCATGGCTTGGCCGAATCCATCAAGGGTTAGACCTTGGATGGTGTATCGCAAAAGTGATGAAAAATGTATCATTGGGTTCGGCCCCATGAAAAGAATTGGTTAATTTTGATGGTCTTTGTAATATGAAACCATGCAAGTGTTGGACTCTTGTAGATGTTTAAGATGCATGTTTTGAAAAGGTTTAAATCATGAATTGAGTGTCATGTTTTGGGCCATGGACTGACTGATTGTATCAAGGAATTTAACCTTGGATAAAGGTTGTGTTCGGCCACCATGGTTGGCCTAACCCCATGAAATTCATTTGGTTGAGTTTATGGTTTTGAAGTCTACAAACCATACCATGTAGTGATCATGGTTAAAATGGTAGAGCCCAAGTTAAGTACATAGGATGGGACCATTGCGCCAAGGGAACCATTGCCAAACCCCATGGACCATTTTATACATGGCCGAACCCATGATCTTCCATTTTTCAGCCAATATTACCAAATTGCCACTACCTTATGTTTTATGTCTCTTCATTAATCCATTCACCTTATTAAGTCCATACATGATCCATAAACTATGACATACAAACCATAACATTTGGTTCATGGGGTTCAGCCATACACATGGCCGAACCCATGATGTCTAACTCCCATTTTCATCAACTTCCATTGCTAGCAAATCCATATTTAACAAGTCCCTATTTAGAAGATCTATATTTAGAAACTGTCTAAATTTATCAACCTCCTTCCATAAATAGAAACCTTCTCATTTTAATCTCCTCCTTCTATTTTTAGAAGGTTTCCAAATTAAAATTCCATAATTAGAAAGTTCCTAAATTAAAACTTTATAATTTAGTCTTCACTTTCCAAAAATAGAAACTTTCCAAATAAACCAACTTCCATAAATAAATGCTTTCTAATTTGGCAACCTCCTTCCATAATTAGATAGTTTCCTAAATTAGTAAACATCTTCCATAATTAGAAGCTTTCTAATTTAGCCAATCAAAATCCATCAACCATTCCAAAACAACTCCATGGGGTCCGGCCATACAACATTGCCGAACCCTATGGTTCATGATCTTGACCATTTAATCCCTTCAAAAGTTACATACCAATAACATCAACCTCTTATTAAAATTAACCAATGACCATCCATTATAATCAATTAAAATCCATAAATATAATTGGTGGGGTTTAGCCATACACCATGGCCGAACCTCACCCCCCCCCCCCCCCCCTTTTTTTTTTTTATTCTTTTGATCCAACATCCTAGCCATAAGAAAATCATGGTTCGGCCATGCAATGACCGACCCACATTCCTAACCATATCTCCATTTACAAATCCTCTTAAAACATAAGCATAAATCCATGATCTTCATGCTTGAAAACCCCATAAACTTATTAACAACTTCCATGGTTTTCATTATTAATAACCCAATAAAATAAACCATATCTTTCCATGGGGTTCGGCCATGCACTATGGCCGAACCCTATGGTTCTTTCTTTCCATTTAAAAATCATCAAATCATCACCCAATCTTCTTCCATGGGGTTCGGCCATACACCTTGGCCGAACCCTATGGTTCTTTTATTTCAAAACAAATTTATCAAATAAGAACACTAACCTTTTCCATTTGATTTCTTGCTCTTCCAATCCTTCTCTTTTCTTCTTAATTTTTCCAAACCAAGAACACCTCTTGCTGGCTGCCTTCTTCTTCTCCTTGATCTTGCCGTGAATGAGAACTTGAGAGAGGGAGAGAGAAATAAAATTCGACTATGAAGGGTGTAAACCGTGTGCCCTTGGCCTCCTCTCCTTTTATAATCTTCCCTTGGTCCCATATTTAGAAAGTGCTTAAGTTAGCCAAACCCCTTTAGGGTCGTGCGCCTCATGTTTAATTTTAGTAAATATCATGCGCCCCTTGCTATTTAATTGGGACTTGCCGACCTTGGCTTCCCATATTTAGAATGTGCTTAAGATAAACAATGCCCCAACGCCGTGTGCCCTTCTTTTAGAAGGTGTTATGCGCATATCACTAATCATAGCCTAAGCAATCTTTTAATTTAGACACTTCTTTTATTTAATTTAAGACAATATGCATACCCTTTTTAAAAGATCCCATGCGCCTATCATTGATATGAATCTCTCTATACAAGGCCATGCAATATTATCTCCTTCCTTATTTATATAATATTGCAATACCAATTTAAATTCAACTCCATTTAATTTTTATTGAAAACAATTCCAATGACCCAACTCTTTACCCAATTTAAGATCCATAACTAATGTTCACAAATTAAATGGATTATTTTTATACAAAATAATAAATTGAAAATCCGGGGTGTTACACACCATGGCAGAACCCATGGTCCCTTATTTTCACTTAATTACCAAAATGCCATTACTTCTATCATTGTCTCTCCATTAATCCAATCACTATCTTAAGTTCATAAAATCCATTTAACTTGATTCATGGGGTTCGGCCATGCACCATGGCCGAACCCTATGATATCTTAATTTCATTTAAATTACAATATTGACATTCATGGATAACCTTCCATCTTAGCATGTATTTACAACTTTGCCATTACCTTAGGTTTATGTCCAAAACCCATCCATGACATTGGTTCATAAAATAATCCATTAACCGTGACATAAAAACCCATAAAATTGGTTCATGGGGTTCGGCCATACACATGGCCGAACCCATGATGTCTAAGTTCCAAATATATCACTTTCCATATTTGAATCATAATTCAAGGTTCCTTCCATAATTAGAAAGGTCATAATTAGAAACTTTCTAATTTAATCTCCACCTTCCAAAAACAATCATCATTAGATACTTTCTAAATTAGTAACATCCTCCATGGGGTTCGGCCATACACCTGGCCGAACCTTATGGTTCATGATCTTGACAATTATTAATCCTTGATCTTCCATTTAATCAATCACCATATTAAATCCATCTATATTTTCCCATGGTCCCCATTTAAAATTAAAACATAAATAACCTTTCCCATTATTTTAAATCCATTAAAATTATTAATATCCTTTCCATGGCATGGCCGAACCCTATGGTTCATCCTTTTTACTTAAACATCAACATTCATCATTAATCTTATTCCATGGTCTCCATTTAATCCCTTCAAAACATTGATATTCCTTCCATGGTTTCCAACCAATAAAAATATAACCAACAACCTTCCATGGGGTTCGGCCCTTCATCATGGCCGAACCCTATGGATCATTAACTTCTCTTAAACCATTGAAAACATACATACATATTCCATGGTTTTCCTCATTAAAAATTCCATAAATTATATCCAATCTTCATTCATGGGGTTCGGCCATACTCCATGGCCGAACCCTATGGTTCCTTATTTTTAAACAAAATAACAAATCACTTACCGGTTCCGAGACTCCTTCGGTTTTCCTTCGCTCCGATTGGTTCTTGCTCTCCCAATCCTTTTCTTCTTCTTGATCTCTAACAGAGCCAAGAACACCTTCTTGTGCCGTGCGCCGTTGTGCTTGCTACTGCTTTTTGAATGCAATGTGAATGTCGTGCGCCCCTTTCCCTTGTCTTTATTAATCTCCAATCGGCCAATCTTAAAAGGTGCTAAGATTGCAAGTGTCGTGAGCCACACTCTTCTTTTCCTTTTATCAATCCAATTGTCCTATCTTAAAAGATACCAAGACCCCTTAAATTAGCTATTGTCTTGTGCTCCTTTGTCGCTCTAAGATAGCAAGTGCCATGCGCCCCTTTGTGTTTAATTTTGGAAGGTGCCATGCCCCCCTTGCTTCCTTTTAGCCATTGCCTTAATTAATCTCCCATTGATCCCAATTTAGAAGGTGCTAAGATAACAATTCCCTTATGCCGTTTTTAATCAAGAAAGACCCTCTTTAAAATATTCTATCCGCATCACATAGATATGAAAATCCCTATACACAGGCAATGTAATCTTTATTTAATTTTTGAACATCTTCTTGGATATGCAAATCCAATATTCGGCCATGCATAATCTTTTATTTAATTTTAGACATAATGCATTACTAATTTATTTAAGCCCCATTTAATTTATTGAAGCCATTTCCATATTCCGTTGGGTCTTACTTGGGCAATGACCCAACACTTTACCCATAACAAAATCCATATCTAATAATTCACAAATTAAATGGGTAATTTTCATATATATTAATAACTTGAAAATCCGGGGTGTTACAGCACCTCTCAGAGAAGCCGATTTTGATGCTTGGCTTTCCTCTCGTCGTCGCTTTTTGATGGCTTCGCCTCAGATCTACTCTAGATCTGGCCGTCTCCGGTTTCTCTATCTCATATCTTAGATCTCAGATCTGTAAACCCTCCTTTGAACCACGATCTCAGATCTGGCACTCTGTGATTTTTCTGACCTGAACCCGACCTTCAGTTCTTTCCAAATCCTGCTCCGACCTTCATTATTCCAGGTCTACACCTGTGCCTGGAATGAAGGGAACTCCTCCGATTTGTGAACCTTTCCCTCGAATTAGACCAACCTTGCTCTGATACCATTTGTTGGTGAATAGAATCAATGCACATTCACCATTAAATCACAGATCTAACACACACACAAGCAAGAACACAAAATGCACATGATATACTTGGTTCGACAATGTTGCCTACGTCCACGAGGCATGCTTAGAATCCATTAAGAGGAAGAATGCCCATACATGGTTCAAAGATTACAACATCCTACCCACCCTTCCTCTCAGTCACTCTCCTATCTGTTTCTCCCTGGGAGAAACTGCACCAGCCTAAGAAACCCTACAAAAAGAGACCTTAAATACTGTAGCTTACAACAAACAGGGCATGGGCCTGACCCTGGGTCCATCAGACAACTCAAGCCGAATAAGACTTTGAGCCACAAATCCAACAACACACACATCATTTAAATTCAAAACTCAAGGATCACATTCATCTCTTGCATGTAACGGTTGAGAGACATTATTGGGTCAGTTACCCACTTTGATGGAGTGTGGGTTTAAGGCTTTGAAACTGTCATTTGGGTCCTCCTTCTTGCTCAGCACATCTCTCTCTCAATCTATTTTATTACCTTACGCAAAACTGAGAAAAATTAAGGAAGAGAAAAGAAGAGATACTCAAAGGCACATTACACTACACCTGTTTCCTTCTATTTGCATTGGATCGTGTTGCAGGCTCTTCATTCTGTTTGCACGTATTTGTACAAGAGGAGGAGAACACATTGTGAAGGCTAATTGAAAGGGAACAAAAGAGACAATCTCTATTAATGGATTTGGGTATGCGTTTAATTACATTATGATGTTATTTCCGTCCAATGATTATGATCATTGTAAAACAGTCATTGATTCAGATCTTGTGGATTAACGACAGTGGATTGAAATCATGTTTGTATTTGGGTATGATTAAATTGTAAATCTAAGAATATTTTCAAGTCCTCAATCTCAGTAAGTAAATATTCTATCAATTGGTATCAAAGCAAGGCTTACATGAATCACTTGGTGAATCACCTGGTGTTTTCATTAAAAGTTGTATGATGAAGAAATGATGAAAGTCGGATGATGGGAAAATTGCTCAAATCTACACTACAATTTTTTTTTTAGATCGTCGAGATCTCGGACATAACTCTGAGACCTCATCAGCCCAAGACCTCGGCAGACCTACCGAGACCTCAGACAGTTTTCCAGATCTCTGAGATCTCGGACTTAACATTGAGACCTCAGGATCCTCAGAGACCTTGGTATTGTATACCAAGACCTCGAGTAACAAAGAGTCTTCTGTGACTCTCATCTAGAAAAATGACTATCTAGATCTGAGTATTACTATATCAAACTGTTTTATTATGATAATTTATTTATGTCTTTGGAACACATGAAACATATATAAAATATGTGTTTCAATTTAATGAATTTAGGAATTGAATATAAACCTTATTTAATTCTATAATGTAGTAAGTTCATTATTCATGACTTGAAATCACATAAAGATACAGTTTGGTAGTCACCAAAGTCGCCCAATCGGAACGAGTCGACTGTCGAGTCTTATAACCAAGATTTAGTACTCCCCCCAAGTACTGAATAATGATGACATTGCAAATCACAATTCCTAATCATAGAGATATTAGGTTGGCCCAGAGGTACACTGTTCCGAGTGGTTAACGGATTGGGGTAGGATAATCGACGTGTACTTGTAGTTAGTATTAGTACGGGCACCCAAAGGTGACTACGGTATTTAGTCACTTGTACTTAGCTGATTAGTCATATCGGTGATTGGGAATCACTGTAACATTTGAATAGTGTGTCATAAGATTACCCAAAGGTAGATCCGATAACACTGTTCACTGAAGTTAAATCATTTATGTGTTTCATCTTAAGTTTAACCCATAGCATTAAAGAGTGATAATGTATTATGAATTTACAGCTATCTTACCTGTTACGCATCACATGTAAGCTTCGTCTGTTCTCATACTGAATGGGATGGTTTTCTAAATAGAAAGAACAAATCAGGTTTCACCGTGGTGTACTTGATCTTCATAAAGCAATTCTTTCGGATCAGCGTACTATAACTGATGAAAGTAGTGTTCAAGAGAAATCATCATATGAAGCGTGGATTAAGTCTAACAGACTTAGCCTTATGTTCATATGCATGACGATAGCAAACAACATTAAGTCAACACTATCCAAAATAGATAATGCTTAGGATTTCCTCCATAACGTAGAAAAAAGTTCAAGTTTGCTGACAAGTCCCTAGCCGGGACACTTATGGCCAGGCTTACCACCATGAAGTTCGATGGGAGTCGTGACGTGTATGAGCATTTGATTGAGATGTCCAATATCGTTGTTCAACTGAAGAACTTAGGAATGAGTGTGGATGACTTTTTTTGGTACAGTTCATTTTGACCTCGTTACCTCCTCAGTATGGGCCATTTCAAATTACATATAATACCATGAAAAGAGATGGCAAGTTAATGAGTTGACCAGTATGTTACTCTAAGAGGAGGCTAGACTTAAGCAAATGAGTCATCACTCAATCCATTTCATAAGTCAAGAGCCCATGAAAAAAAAAGGATTTAAGCCGAAAAGTTTAATGAAGCCAAAGCCAAATCTTATGAGCCTAGTACAACTTCCCAAGCTCATGAACATAGAAAAGTTGGTGGTGTGAGGTGCCATTTCTGTCAAAAGAAATGGCACTTTCAGAAAGTCTGCCACAAGAGGAGAGCATGGTTCGAAAAGAAATATAATCACAATATTTTTGTATGTTTCAAGTCTAATCTCACTAACCTTTAATACTTGCTGATTTGATTCTGGGGCTACAACTCATGTTTCCAATACGATGAACCTGGGTTCATTAATGAAAATTCCTCAATTTTTTGGCAATAAATGAATGGGATACACCATTATCAAGTAACACATGTGCCCAAAAACTGTAGGAAGAAAGGATACTTTGCATAATGGGAGAATCAATAGTCTCTCCAGTCTAAGGTATCGCTGCAAGTATCCTACTTGGAATATCTCGTCCCTGACGGTCTCCACCTCTACCTCGCCCAGGTATCTGTCTAAAATTGGCAGTCAAGTTTACGGGACCTACTACTGGCCAAAGATCTGGGTTGTCCTCGTAATTCACTGAGGGGCCACTACTCTACTAGTGCCAATACCAAACGTGCATCGCATAAACCTCAAATTACTGGCCTTAAGCTATTCTATGTTCAGAAACATAGGGAAAAAATCATTCTCAACTCAGAGCAACTCCCCTCAGAAAATATCCAAATATGTCTGGCCACTATGACCCACTAGTCATCACATCAGACACAATCTCAATGGTTTCACCAACCTCTCCCAAGTCATTCGGGTCCAAAATCTTTAGCTCAGACTTCATAGAGTCATGAATTAAACTTGACTCACCAATCAAGAACGTCATCGGTCATCTAAGACCACCGCTAAACAAAACTCTTGGTCTACCGTAACCAATACTCATAGTCAATTACAAGCCTTAATATCTTGGTCTAGGCTGAAAGTCACAATCCAAGCAGTCCATGGCTGAAGTTTTGTACATTCATAGCCGATGCCACAAATACACACCCCCTCAAGTCTTCCTCCTACATGGAATCAGTGACGATCTCACCTGTCTATCAGGTGGTTACCTACCAACATACCATTGCTTAGTCTATCTAACCCCCATCATAAGACTCTCGGCTGATGAACACCGTAAATTTACCATTTTACCCTTTAATATTGGATTAGTTAGTCTTTATTTTATAAATATTAGATATGTTTAATGTTATTTTTGAGTTTTGCACTATATTATGGAGAATAAAAGAAATTGCAAAAAGTGGGCAACATTGTCAAAATTGGAAAGCTTGTAATTTTACCTCCTAATTTTAGGATTTATTGTAAATTATTGTAATTCAATCTCATTATGAGAATTTGGATTATGATAATCATTTTTTAGATTTTAATTGTAAAGGTGGTAAAAATTTACAACTTACTAAATGGGCCCAATAATCCAGTCTCAAGCCTAAGCTTCACAAGACGAAGCCCATGAAGAAGCCCATGATCCAAAAACAATATTAACAACAACAAAGCCTTAAGAGAAGCTATGTGTTTCATGATGGACCCTACATCTGTACAGAAAATTTGCTATGTGCAGTTTCCTCAAAGATTTGATGGGCTAGATCGGCATGACAAACATGGAAGGGCTTGGTGTAATCCAAGGACCTATTTACGTAGGAACTGGGTGTGTTTTCAGAAGGAAACTGTTGTATGGTTATGATGCTCCTGTCATGCAAAAACCCTCAAGAAAGACTTGCAACTATTGGCCAAAATGGTGTTGCTTGTGTTGAGGTCCTAGAAAGAAGAATGGGAAGATCAAGCAAAAGCCAAAGAATAGGTGATGTTGCCGATAGTGCATGGGAATTATATGGCTTTTTACCCAACTTGTGAATCATCATACAACAAAGGAAGAGGATGTTTCAAAGCAGGCAAGACCCAATGTTGCTGCTAACAAAAGCATAGATAACCAAAACAGGCCTAGCACTAAGAGGCAGAGAAGAAAGTTGCCGGGATGGCAGCGTCAGAACAGCCTAAGAGTTTTGTGCTACAGTTGAGTCAGAAATAACAAAAGAGATTGAGAAGGAATAAAAAGGAAAATTTCAGAGATAGAAGTCAGAGAGAGGTGTTGGTTAATTTGGTTGAGAATAAAGGAAAGGTGATGTGGCTGAAGATAAGAAGATATAAAAGAGTAAAAGAAAAAAGGAAGAAAAATCAGCAACAGATCCGGCAGGGAGCAGAGGAAAATATAGAGGGCCGGCCGGACCTATTTTTCATGGATTTGCATACACGTTGGACTTTATTATCAGATTGGAAGGTTGGGATTACAACTGAGTCAAAGAAAGAAAGAAGAAAAGAAAAGATCTACCAGCCTAAACCATGTGACTCAGAAGAGAAATTCGCACGAAGAAGGATATAGAAAGGCCGGTTGTGTGAATGAAAAAAAAGAAGAAAGTCTAGAGAAAGAATATAAAGATAATGGAAAAATAAGGAAGGTTGCCAGGGAAAGTTGTAGAGATGATGGGTTTTAGAAAGCTAGGAAAGAAAGAAAGAAAAGTGATGGCCGATCCTTCTACCACTGTCCCACAAAAGGAAAAAAATAAAAAGGAGAACATTTGCTGCTTTGAACCGTGTAATGGAGAAAAAAAAAGGGAAGAGTCGGCCAACAAATATATTGATTCGGTTGACATTTTGTGGGTCCCATTCCTTGTTAAATTGAACCTCCACTCTTTAAATTGAAGTCCACTCTACATAATGGAACTTGAATTCGGGCAAGGCATTAAAAGGGGCTGAAATTTGGATGGCTTAAGAGACAAATAGAGAAAAATATTTGATTTCTTGTAAGTTTTTTATTTATGTTTTAAGCAATAAGTTCCAAAGCATTGTATTTTTTTCTATATTCTAATTTTTGAATGAAATTCATGGTAGCTTTATTAGATATATGGTCTTCCAATGATTTTATATTCTATGATGATAGTTTTAATTTTATTTTAATTCTTCTTATTAATGTTATGAAAAGTATTATTTTAAGAGTTTTTCAAAGAAAAGTAGAAACCCTGTTAGGATCGGTAGGACTTGACTTTTCCAGTCTAAGGTTCTTATTAAGAATAGTTTTTTTTTAGATTTGGAACACTCAACTGTAAATCCTGCTTAAGCCTAAGGCTTGAATTGAAAATTTCTAATTTAATGGACATCATACTTTTTTTAATTAGAGTTTTAATAAATGATAAAACTGAATTTATATTTAATAATTCTAGAAGATTTCATAGTTTAGGCCATTGTTTTATCATTAACTGGGATAACATGCCACCTTAGATACTTGTCTCAATTCCATTGTAAACTATGTAAATAATTCATTGTTATTATTTTATTCTCTTATTTATTCATAAAAATCCTTGAAATGATTTAACTATGTTAGAAATATTTTATTTGTTTCTTAACTTTGCATTTTAAGTAAGATTGAGGTTATTTAAATTCACTCCACCATTTTAATTAGATTTATAAATCAATTGTTTGTATGATAAAATTAGATCTCATATTTTGTTAAATTCCAAAGTTAGATAATTATTTAAAGATCGGTTTTCAAAATCTAGAGTTTTGCTAAATTAAGATTATAACTCCATGGTTTAGAAAATTTATCATGTTTAGCTTAAATCTCAATATTTTAATTTCTTAGATCACATTACTTTAATGGTACCAATTTATATCTCCATACATATATTTTGTTGATTTCCCTTAGGTTCAACCTCGCACTCATTCACTATACTATTAATTGGTTCGTGCGATTGCGAATAAATTTAAAACACAACATCAGCCTATTGGTCTCACTCCCATTTTCCAGGAAGACAGGATCATCTACACCTCACATGTGTTCTGCAGACGGTTCCATACTCTCAATCACTACCTTGCGACTTTCCCAAGCCTAACCAACTCCAGTACCTCTCAACTCGGGGTCGTAGTAAGTCTAACCCTCATGGGTCCAGCTCATACTATGAAATCACACTGCTTACCCCGTCCGAGGTACATCTAAATAGTAGTCGTCTAAATTTGTTAGCGAGAAAAGGTCCCAGCCTCAACTCATAATCTTGCTCACCCTATTGCGACCCAAAACAAACTCATTTTTCCATCAGAATTTCAAACCCTAGATAGTTAGCGGTCGACTCCACACTCACAGTCCTAGGGGAAAATAGTTCACATTTGACCAAATTTCTGGCGGCTGAATTCCATGATTAAGCCGACTGAAAAACGTACTGGCCAAGCGCAGATTCAGATCTGGCTAGGATTCATTCGACTGAATTGGACTATTTTATCTTTTGGGATGTTGGTTTTTAACCGACAGTCTGTCAGAGTGTAATTGTCGCCAATGAGTTTGTATTCGACATGGTCCATTGGTTCAATGGTTCCAATATCTTTTATACCGGTGCATGTTTGTAAAAACTCAATTCATAATGGATCCTTTTGCCTAGATTAGCACGTGGAGGTTTCCTCATTCAGTGGGTTTACCACGTTAAAAAAATAATAATTAATGTATTGTCTCAGTCCCTTATTCCATTTTATGTTTCTTTGTTGCTGGAAGACAATCTTAGATTTGAGTCCCGCTCCTCCATCCAAATGGGACAAGTAGGGGCGTCGAAACTAATTACGGGGAAAATGGTTTCAGAGCTTCAGGTTATTCCGAAGTCAACACATGTCCTGGAGAAAAAGCCAAGAAGGCCTCATGAAGGCGAAAGGAGAATTTGTGGTCCAGTCTTTCCACGGTGGCTCAAAGTTCTTAGAGGCAGATGCAGACTAAGAGACCACGTAGCCATGGTGGAATCGGCACACTGATCATGGAGATAGATGCGGACGAGAGCCCACGTATCCATGGTGGAGAGTTGGTGCACTGTTTTTGGGAGGAAAAACCTGTCTGAGAAAGAGAGAGGAGAGGAGTTGATTCTCTCCCTCTCAAGCTTCAAGACTTCTTCAGGTTACAAAGACAACAGAAAGAGCAAGTTTCAAGACTTCTTCAGGTTACAGAGACAACAGAAGAAGCATTTCAATTCTCCTCTTACGAAGCTTTTGAGGGACCAAAAGCCCCCAAAAGGGGAAGGCATGATCTGTAAACGGATCGAGTCTCAATGGAAGACTGAGTTGTCAAGATAGAGTCACAAAATGCGGCAGTTTCCACTTGAATTTTGAATTTAGTTGCAGTTTTGGTAACCACCGATGGTTACATTTTGTTTGAATTCAAATGTTCTCAACCAATGGTAAGCTGCCAAACCGTTTTTGGCATGTTAAAAAGAGGAGGTTGAGGTCTGGAGAAAACACCCCACTTTATCCACAGTGGAGTCTCAGCATCTTACAACGAAGAGGGCTACATACAGAGCATTTCCACAAGACAGTTTACATCTGACCCAAATTAAGTCGGTTGAATTCCATGATTCAACCAACTGAAAAACATACTGGCCAAGCGCAGATTTAGATCTGGCTAGGATTCAGTCTACTGAATTGGACTGTCTTATCTTTTGGGATACTGGTTTTTAGCCGACTGTCAATCAGAGTGTGATTGTCACCAATGAGTTTGTATTCGACGTGGTCCATTGGTTCAATGGGTCCAATATCTTTTATACCAGTGTATGTTTGTAAAAACTCAATTCATAGTGGATCTTTTTACCTAGATTGACACGTGGAGGTTTCCCCATTCAGTGAGTTTACCACGTTAAAAAAAAATGTATTGGCTTAGTCCCTTATTCCATTTTACGTTTGTGTGTTTTTGGAAGAAGATCTTAGATTCGAGTCCCGCTCCTCAATCCAAATGGGAGCGAGTAAGGGCGTGGAACTTATTACAAATCAGTATGGCCCCAAAGCGAAAAATATTGTGCTAGCAGGACGGGTCGTTACACATAGTCTCTTTTAATATCTTTGCTAAAAACTAAAGTGTTAGATTTAGTTTATTCTGATGTATGTGGTCCCATTGAGGTAGAATCTTTAGGTGGCAACAAATATTTTGTTACTTTTCTTGATGATGCTTCATGAACAGTGTGGGTGTATTTTATGAAAACAAAAGATTAGCTTTTCCAGCATTTTCAGAAATCTCATGCAATGGTTGGAAGAGAGTTAGGAAGATCTTTGAAATGCCTTCGTACTAATAACGGAGGAGAGTATACTTCAGAAGAGTTTGAAGCCTATTGTTCAAACCATGGTATTCGACATGAGACTGGAGTTCTTGGTACCCCACTACATAATGATGTAGCTGAAAGGATGAATCACACCATTGTAGAGAAAGTGAGATGTATGCTTAGGATGGCTATACTTCCTAAGTCTTTCTAGAGTGAAGTTGTTTGTACTGCTTGCTACCTAATTAACAGGTCTACATCGGTTCCTTTGAATTATGACATTTTAGAGAAACGGTGGACCAGAAGAAATATTTCTTACTCTCATTTGAAGGTATTTGGTTGCAAGGCTTTTGCTCATGTACCTAAGGAGTAGCGGCTGAAACTTGATGACAAAGTTGTTCAGTATATTTTTTTGGGATATGGTGATGCACAGTTTGGCTATAGGCTATGGGATCCAGAGAAGAAGAGAATTGTGAGAAACAGAGATGTAATCTTCCATGAAAATCAGACATTGGCAGATTTTGAGAAGACTGCACAACCAAAAGTTTTAAGAGCTCCAGACCTCATGGTAGTTCCTTCTTCATTACAAACTACTACAAGTGGAGATAATGGACAGATAGATGCTCCTGAAACAGGTGATCCAGAAGTAGTTGGTACTGATGGTTTGGAAGATTCTGAGAGTGTTTAGCAGGGGGAGCAACCCTTTCCACCAGTGATAGCAAAACCTGAACTTAGGAGGTCCAATAAAGAGCATCGACCGTCAAACAAGTATCTCACTTATGATTATATTTTACCTATTGTAGAGGGGGAGCCAGATAGGTTTCAGGAAGTTCAACCTCACAAGAGCATAGTGAGTTGGGTGAAGGCTATCTATGAAGAGATGAATTCTTTGCATAAAAATGACACTTATGAGCTGGTTGAATTTCCTAAGGGTAGAAAAGTAGTGAAAAGCAGATGGGACTTCAAACTGAAGAAGGATGGTGACATGTTAGTGAAGTATAAAGCTCATTGGTGGTTAAAGGTTTTGGCCAAAAAAAAGGATAGAGTTTGATGAATTTTTCTCACCAATTGTGGAGATGAACTCCATTGGAGTTGTTATGGGTCTAGCAGCTGGCATGGATCTTGTATGGTGAATTGTATGAAGAGATCTATATGTTTCAACTAGAGGGTTTTGTTGAGAAAGGCAAAGAGCATTTGGTTTGTAGGTTGAAGAAGAGCTTCTACGGTTTGAAACAGGCTCCTAGATAGTGATACAAGAAATTTGATTCATTTATGATTGATCACGAGTTCAGAAGAACAACTGCAGATCAATGTGTTTATGTCAGGAAATTTTTATGTAGTAATTTTAATATATTGTTACTTTATGTGGATGACATGTTAATTGTAGGACAAGTACAAAATTAATTGGCAAGTTGAAAACAGAGTTGTCCAAGTCCTTTGATATGAAGGACTTAGAACATGCACAACAGATTTTGCACATGCGAATCTTTCGTGACAGAAAAACTAAGAAGTTGTGATTCTAACAGGAAAGGTATGTTGAACGGGTGCTTGAAAGGTTCAATATGAAAAATGCTAAGCCAAGAGGAAATGAAAATCCCTCCATCTCAGAGGTAATCATCTTACCTCTCCCTTTCTTTGCCCCTCCATACACCCTCTCATCCTCTCATCTTTCATTCATAGGATATATTTTATTTTTATTTCATGAATATTATTTAATAATTATGTTGTTCTAACTTTTTCATCATTTTCGTTGATTTTCAACTAAACTTTTTATAATAAAAGCAGCCTACAACATTCATTTCGTTAGAAATTTTGGCCAATTGAAATATTAATTTCTCAAAAAGATTAGCCAAGTTTTTAAAATATTGCTAATCTTTTCATTTACTTTTATTCTTTATAAACTCAAACTGGAATACGCCCTTTTATCGAAAAAATTAACCAACTCAAAAATAAATATTTATTATTCGATGCTTTTCTTAAATACTTATGATATAATTTTGGATAAAATTTTTGTCTAAACATATACCATAATATCAATTTTTCACAAATCTCAATCACATTTTGTGAATATTGCTAATATTTTTATATTTGACCTTAGTTTATTAAACTTAAATGAAAATATCCATTTTCCACAAATATCAGGTATTTTTTTTTTCAATGTTTCTAGTTTTTGTTTTTAAATATAGTCATTTTTTACTTGTAATTTTTGGTTCTTAATATTAATTTTGTCTTAGATGAGACTTATTAACTTGAATTTTTTATAAACGTAATAACTTATTATATTATGTATTTCACATCTCCAATGAAAAAATTATGAATTTTTAAGAAGAGATGTGTTGCCATTTTTAATTCATTTATTTGAATTTTTAAAAAAATATGTAGAAAATGTTTTTCTCCGTCTCATTTCTTACCGTTTGAATACAAGTTCAAGAACTTTATTTTAAGCCATAATTATGGAAGAAATTCATAGAAAGTAGTATAATATTGTTCTAAGATATATTTTTAGACTTATTTGAAGGATATTACTTACTAATTTTTTTTGTAAAATTTTATATTTATTTTATGTTCTAATTTTTCCACTGTAATTTATCAAAGAAGACAAGGGTAACAATGGCATAAAAATAACTACTGTTCAAAAGTAATCCTCAATTTAATCCTGAATGCGGCGGGCCTTTCTTCAGGACTTCAGGCCGGAAACAATAGAAGACTTCTCTCTCAATCTTATCATTTCCAAAGTTTCATGTTTACCTAATAGGATTTTACAATACTGATCCGTATTTCATTTCATTGCTTATTAACTCTACAAGTTCTTGGTGATAATTATTATTTGCCAGCTGCGCATGCATCATGTTTAAAATGAAAATGATTGACAAAAATTTCAAGAGGTTCTAACAAAAGAATTATGATTCAAAGAGGCGTTGTTGTAATATTATACTCCCTTCGTTTCTTTTTAGTTGTCTCATTTGAAACATTTGTATTTTTTTAAGAACTCTCTATATAAGGATAGCACTCCATGTGATCTCATCCATTTTTAACACACTTTGTGGTACTCGAATATAAATCAGACAACTATTTTAGGACAATTACAAAATTCATATAAGACAACTAAATCGAGACAGAGGGAGTAATAATTTCTATTGCTTAATTATATATATAGTTTTTCAAATACTGGGTCAGTCAATTGATAAGCACAGAAAAATGACTATTTTACCTTTTCATTTGGACTAGTTAGCCTCTTGTTTTGTGTGTTTTAGAATATGTTTAATGGGATTTTGGACATTTTGCATGATTTGCAGGGAAATGCAAGATATGAGAATTCAAAAGGCGAATTTTGCAATTTATGGGCATAAGTTGATATGTTTGGAAAGTTGAAATTTTTAGTAATTATTTTACCACAGTTTTAGGGATTTTATTTGTAAACTAATTAATTCAAATCCATTTATGACATTTTGAATTAATTTAGTACATTTTTAGAATTGATTGTAAGTGGTAAAATTAATTATTAGATTTTCCACAC
Source organism: Chimonanthus salicifolius (assembly GCA_013350335.1). Classification (NCBI taxonomy): domain Eukaryota; kingdom Viridiplantae; phylum Streptophyta; class Magnoliopsida; order Laurales; family Calycanthaceae; genus Chimonanthus; species Chimonanthus salicifolius. The sequence goes on along the minus strand of CM023535.1, from coordinate 51,155,625 downwards.
TTTGAAAAGCCCAAGAGCCCATTAAGAAAAGCCAATTAAAAAAACCACATGTGTGAAGGCTATTTGCATCATCTCAAGATACATATGAGAAAATTCGAAATTTACAAGCCAATATAAGATGATTTTCGAATTTGGAAAGTGGATTAAGGAAAAAGAAACAAAATAAGAAAGGGAGAAAAATAAGGAAGGTTTGACACATTTTCAGTATTTTGGCTATAACATTTCACTCTAATGTCCGATTCCTTTGATTCTTTTTGTGTTTGAAAGAAAATTAAAGGTTTACAACTTTATAGTTTACAACTTTTCGTGATTCGGAAGTTAAATAGGTCAAAACTGAGATACAATGTGGTACATGTATAAAAAAAATGGGATTTTGCACCCACTTTCTTTACACGAATTTACTATTTTTTTTTCCACCTTTTTACCTCCTTTGAGCCATTCCATGTTTAGCACAAACCATATCAGCCCTTCATGTGTCCCTTGCTTTATTTAAATCTTTAAATCCAATCTATTCATTCCACCTCTTTTCATCTATAAATACTAGCCCTCTCCTATTGAGAAAATTGAACTTGGACATTGAAGAAAATGTTGTGCAAAGGAGAGGAAGAAGAGAATGAGAAAGACTGTGGGATTTTCAATCCACATTGGGTTCTAAGGTTGTGGATTTTGATTTCCATTGTATTTTTCTTATGTCTTTATTCCAAAATTTCATTAATTTGTCATTTTTAATTCCATGTTTTAATTAATAAAATAAGGTGAGATAATTAGAATTGTGGTTTTTCCAATTTTTCTTTCATGTGTAATGAAAATTTCAATTTTACTTACATTCTTTTAATGATTTTATGTTGTTTATTTTTCTAAGAAATTTAAGGAAAGTGAGATTATTTTAGGATTGGTAAAACTTGATTTTTCACTTCTAAGGCTCTTTTCAAGGGTGAGAGTATTTTACCTAAGCCTGAGGCCGGAATTGAATTTTCTTAGTTAAATGGATTTTATAGATTTCATATTTAGAATTTTAATGAATTTGAGATTTGAATGCGTGTTAATTAATTTACGTGAGCTCCATGTTCTAGGCCGTTATTTTATTATTAAAATTTGGATGATAATGCCTCCTTGATTTTTTGATCCAGTTCCATTGTAAATATGTATACAGGTAATTTAGATGTTATTTTTATTTTCATTTTATTTCTTTATAAATTCAAAAACTCTTGAGAATTGTGGAACTAGGTTGGTTAATTAATTAATTGCATCTTAGTTTTGTGTTCTAAGTTAAGTTAAGATTATTTATAATTTTTAGATCAAATCCACCATCTTAATTAAAATTAGATCTCTTTCATTGTTAAATTCTATTTTTAGAAATGGTTTCTAATTTTAGACAATGTTTTATATTTTTAGAATATTTCTAAATTAAAATTAGATTTCCTAGATTAGATAATTAATCCCATGTTTAAGATTTATTTCTATGATTTTCTAAATTTCTTAAAATATATAATTCAATGGTGTATTTTCATGGATATATTTTCCTAAGTTCCAATGGGTTCGACCTCGCACTCAATCGCTATACTATTTAATGGTTCGTGCGCTTGCGAGTTATAAATTTAAAATTTGCACAACATCAATCAAGTGACTATGAAAGTCAATTAGGTGACACAATTCATTCTTTTCTAAACATGTAAAGGGAAAACATATTAAAAAGGATAGAAAAACTACCATTTTCTATATTTAGTACTATATCCCTATTACTATTTACAATTTCTCATGCTCTTATCATTAAATTATTTTTTTAATCAATTTTTGCCTTTAAAATTTAAAATAACAACCTTGATTTTTACATTTGTCCATCTCATTTACCTTTTAACATATCTTAAAAATTGTATTGTCAAATGTAGAAATCGAATGCTCATATAAAAACATTTGACATAGAGAAGAGCAAAAGAGTTTTATTGATTAAGAAATTAAATGCTAATATAACAACAGTCAATGTTATTTTTCTCTCAAGGTGTAGTAGTTTTATTGGGTTTTTTTATCTATGTAGATGTTTTATTGTTTAAGAAGTGTCAGGTGAGACATTTGAAAAATTTAGGTGGGACGTTTAAATGCTTTGGTCTTAAAAGAAAAAAGTGTCTAATCCAGACCAAATTTAAACTATGAGTGTGGTCCGACTAAAAATTCTATTTTTCCTTTTCTTCCTCTATTGATTAATAGGTTAGTTGTTTGCCCTGTTCAGATACTTAACTTAGGAAATAATGTAATGCAAACTCAATTGAAAAAATGAGCATTAATAACTTTGCCTCAGTTAAGTGGAATAATTGATTGAATTAACAAACAAACAATTTTTAATAGAGTGGATGTCTACCAAATAAAATTTTCTTTTTGAAATAGTAAATATATAAATAAAAAAAGGTAACACAGGTGCAATTACAGTAAGAGATAAAGTGGAAAAAATAATAATTTGAACAAAAAAAAATAATGGCATCCGAGATTTAAAACGATGTTTCTGAGTTTCTCAAAAGAGGCCCATGAAGCAAAAATCTGAATTATTTATTCTCTACCATTACATAAAACAATAGAATATAATCTGAACAATCTTCAAATTTAGGCCTTGGGTGCAAGACCGGCCTTGAGCTTCTGAATGGTGGCGACATCGGTTTTGAAAGACTTTGCTAGGACGGTGATGTCTACTCCGGTGGAGAAAACAGTGGTTGGGATTAAGACAATTCCGGCGCTTGCACTACCAAATGCAGAGACAGCGACCGCCAAATCCTGTGAGCTGGGGTTGTATTGGTAGTGTACGAGCCCCTTAGGGAACACAAACATGTCTCATGATTGAAGTGTTTGGGTGTAGAGCTGGTTGCCGGTGTCGATGAATCCGACCTCCAGATTTCCACCCAAGAGATACAAGAGCTCAGCTGAACGTGGGTGAGTGTGAGGAGGGTTAATAGTCCCAGCAGGATACTGTAACACAACATATGAGACATTCTGACCAATGAGTGCTGGAAATTCAGCCATGCTCACTTTTGTGACCTTGAATGTGGTTGGGTCCTCATGCTCACTTTTGTGACCTTGAATGTGGTTGGGTCCTCATGCTCACTTTTGTGACCTTGAATGTGGTTGGGTCCTCAGCACCCACTAGAGCCCGCAACTCAGTGTAGGTGAAGAAGCTGCCGTTGACTTTGGCGTCATTTGTGTTGAAATAGAAAAGAGAGATTGAGTGGGACTCAGTGTCCCAACTCAATTAGGACTCTTGTGTGATTAGGTGTCTAAGTTGGGTTTACCTCTAATTAAGAGGTGTATTTGATTTATAATTAGTTAAGAGTTATAGTTTGAGTATGATAGCCATAGGGTCGGCTAGAGGCTATAAATACATGTAATGGCATAGGAATTAATTGATATACTCAGATTATATCCTTTCTACATGGTATCAGTCAAATCGATCGTTGGGTTTGTTTGGGCCACAATTTTTAAGTGCACGATCTAGAAGGGTATTTTCCTGGACGAAAGCAGAAACGATCTCTGCCATTCTTATTCTTCCAGTTTCGTCCCTTCTCTTGCGTAGTCTGCTGCTCAACACGCAACTACATCTCTGCTGTCTTGTTTGTGACTTTCAGATCTAATCGGGGTGCCTCCCCTCTACTCGGTCTGCCGCTTGCAGAAGCCCCGCTGCTGTCTCAGATCTGAGCAACACCGGAGAGCGTACCCAGGGGTAGCAGATCCGCACAACGGGGTAGCAGATCTCGAGCAGTGCGAGCTCTGGCAGTTTCGATCTGCCTGTCAGCAGTTCCGATCTGTCGATCGACATCGAGGATCCCTTCATTCCACTCACTGTCGCTCTGTTGCGGCATCATCTCCTTCACAACAGATCTGATCTTTGCATTCCAGATCTGCTCTGATCTCAGCCTCGTCTTCTTCGTCCAGATCTGATCTGTGTACTGCTGTCGCCGATTCACACAGTGCCTTGCTTCCGCTCAGATTTGTTCCGATTTGCGATTGAGTTTGCCGATCTAGTTCTCCCAATCTCGTTGCTGTATAGATTTGGGGCGCTCTTTACATCTATCGTCGGCGTTCGGCCCAGCCAAGCTTTCTCCTACGTGCAGTTCTCGCATTTTTTGCAGCACCATCCTACTGTTCAGTTGTTCAGATCCGTACCTGCTTGCATCTTTCTTCATCTCAGGTGCCCTGTTTCTCAGCGCAGATCTCGACTCCATCAGATCCAGGCCGACGCTCGAGTCAGCCAGTTGAGCTATTCTTCTCAAATCTGTCTACCGCCTGGCAAATCTGGTGATCTTTCAACGTCCCAAGATCTACTGTGTTCTTTGATTCCGTCGGTCCTCTGCTGCTCTCTCTCCACCCAGCCACTGCCGAGAACAAACTCTACCGGACATGGGATTGACGATTCTTGCTCTGTTTCAGTCTGCTGCAGCGGACCGGGAGTTAAACCAAAAAAAAATACACAAATTGATTGTGTTTTTTGTTTGCAGCACTGCTTCATATATATTTAAACCAGATCTGCAGCCAGCGCGCCCACTCTTCAGCCTCACTTTGGGTGACTCCGACTGTAATCCCAGTCTGAAACTTTCTTCTGTCCTCTTGAATAAAAATAATTATTTCTTCTGGTCTCTGGTTGTTCACTTATCTCTTGGTAGTAAGAAAACGTTGGGTTTTATCAATGGCAAGATTGTGCCTCTTGCACCTGTCTCCGCATCTAATGCTTCAACTACTACTTCAGAAGTCCTCGATACTGATCTGCTTATGATAATTGGCTATCTAATGATCATCTGGTTCAATCATGGCTTCTTAATTCGATGGAACCCCACATTGCAGGCATTTTTACATTCTCCGATTCTGCAAAGGAATTATGGGATTCTGTGACAGGCTTGTATGGTAGTCGAAATAATATCGCTCGGGTGTTTCAGATTCAAAATGAGATTGCGACTTCACTGCAGGGCGAACGGAAATTTTGTAATCTTATTGGACATATGAAAAGGCTATGGGATGAGCTACATTTGTATCGTCCTCATACCACTAATGCACAGACTCTTTTGCACCGAGATGAAGAGGACCAAGTTTTTTCGTTACTTCGGGCCCTGGGGCGAAAATATGAATATTTGCGGAGTAATATCCTTATGCCTGATCCACTACCCTCCTGGATCGCTGCTTGTGCTATCATTCAACGCGAAAAAATGCGACAAGAAACTATGAATCTTGCTCTTCCTCCATCCTCTGAGAACTCCTCTTCAAGTGCTTTTGTGACTCATAAAAATGAGCGCCGATCCTACTCTGAGTCTGAGAAGAAGAAGGTTTTGGTTCCGAATAAAGGCCGATGGGACACTATACGTTGTGATTATTGTGGCAAGGTTGGACACTCCAAAGAACGTTGTTGGTTGTTAAATCCTCATCTCAAACCTAACTTTGAAGCAAAAAAGAGAGACAAGGCTAATGTAGCAGATACTTCCACTACTCTGGATCAGTTGAGTAAAATCCTATGCGATCTATGTCAGTCTCTGTTTTTTACAAATCCGCCTTCCTCGTCTCATACAGCAGGTACCATTCATGCTTCTCTTGCTTCTCATTGTACTAGTCATTCTTGGGTTATTGACTCTGGTGCTATTGATCATATGGCTAATTCTCCCTCTTCGGTGTCTGATTTTCCATATCATCCCTTAAACATGATGTCTATCTAGCCAATGGAACTGTGGTTCCTATGGCCGGCAGTGGTCAAATTGATTTTTTTTTTCAAATAGAGTCTCTTCTACTGCTCTTGTTGTCCCTTCTTTTGCAACTCAACTCTTGTTTGTTGGAAAACTTACTAATGCTTTGAACTGTGATGTCATTTTTTTCTCCTAACTCTGTCGTCTTTCAGGATCGAACTTCCAAAAAGACGATTGGAAAGGCACGTATTCCAATGGGCTATACTTGCTACATTCAAATACTAAGGCCTACAGTGCCACGAACTTAGTAGAGAGTCACATCTTGCACCAACGGCTTGGACATCCTTCAAGTCTCAAGTCGTATTTTGTCTTATCTTTTTCCTTCCGTTCCTGTTCCGTCTAGTGTTTGTGATGTTTGTCAATTTTCTAAACAAACACGTTTACCATTTGTTTCTTCTAGTTCTAAGTTTGTTGAATCTTTTGATTTGATTCATTCTGATGTATGGAGTGCTCCAGTTGCTTCTTATGATGGTTTTAAATACCTTTTTTTATTCATTGATGATTGTACTCGTGTTACATGGTTGTACCTAGTCAAATCTAAGACTGATGTGTTCTCTGCTTTCAAAGCCTTTCACAACATGATCATTACTCAATTTCATGCCAAGGTGAAAAATTTTCGCTCTGACAATGGCACTAAATATGTCAATGCTAATTTCGCCGAATATTTTCATAGTCAAGGCATCATTCATCAAACTAGTTGCGTGGGTACACTACAACAGAATGGTGTGTCAGAACAGAAAAATCGTCACATCTTAGAAACTGCACGAGCTCTTATGTTTCAAATGAATATTCCTAAGAAGTAATGGTCTCATGGTGTTCTAGCGGCCATCTATTTGATTAATCGACTTCCTAGTCAGGTTAAAAATTTTAAATCACCATTGGAAATGCTGAAGAATAGAAAGCTTGTTTTGTCGCACTTGCATGTGTTTGCTTGTGTCTGTTATGTACACCGCCAACCTTTCATCGTGACAAGTTAGATTCCAGATTTGTCAAATGTGTTTTTTTGGCTATTCTTCATCACAGAAAGGGTACATTTGTTATGGCCCAGCATCTCGCAAGCTCATTGTCTCCGGTAATGTGTGTTTCGCTGAATCTGAAGTGTATTTCTCAGTTCATAGTGATTCTGGGAATCGGTCCTAGGGGGAGAACATATCTGATTTGGTACTTCTTCCTACTGTAACTGATGATGTCTCTTTTAGCAAAAATACGGTGGTTATATCTCTAGATAACCAACCAATGTTTGCAGCAAATGAAATACCGACAGCTTCTACTGAGACTATATCTGCAGAAATTAAGCCAATTTCTCCAACAACTGACATACCGGCTCCTCCCCTTCCATTACGGAGATCGAGTAGAGAGACTCGTCCTCCAGAAGGAATGAAAGATTTCTTCACTTACCATGTTGTATCATACCCAATGGAGGCTTCTCTGACTTATGATAATGTTACTCAGTCGCATTCGGCCTTCTTGAGTGCAATGTCCAGTGAACAAGAACCAAAGACATTTCGTGAAGCTAATTCCATATCTGTTTGGCGACAGGCAATGAAAGAAGAATTGCAAGCACTTGATGATAATAAAACTTGGAATATACTCAAATTGCCTCTTGGAAAGATGACAGTTGGGTGTCGTTGGATATACAAAATTAAATATAAAAGTGATGGAACTGTGGAGAAACACAAGGCAAGACTGGTTGCCAAAGGTTTTGCACAAACATATGAAGAAGATTAAGCAGAGACTTTTGCACCTGTTGTAAAGATGAACACTTTTCAAGTACTTCTCTCGTTAGCAGCAAATCAGGGTTGGAAATTATCTCTGATGGATGTAAAAAATGCTTTCTTGCATGGTGTGTAACGCCCCGCCCTTTTTCACTCGCTTCTTCACGTAAATTCAGAGTCTATATATATATATATATATATATATATATATATATATAGAGTAGAGTGATATAGCACGGGACATCACGACGCGAGCTAAGTCCGAACTTCTAAAGTCCGACCCTTAACTGGCCAACCCTATGTGTGTATGGACTTAGTCCAAGAAAATGGTTCACACATAGTAATATAAACATGCGGAATAAAAGTCATAACATGCGGAAACATAATAGAACACAGTTCTATTCCATTCAGATGGCAAAGTACGTCAAGTCATTAATCATCATTATCATAACGCAATTATCCAATAAGACATCCAACCATAGCAAATCCATCTAAGTTATTACAATCCAAATTCTAGATACTCAAATACAAGCCCATGAGTATCTTAAAACAAAATATAAACTAAAAGCGTTCCGAGCACCTATGCTTGTCCCTTTCCGCGTTTAGCGTTTTCCCTTGCTTCCTGTATCATCAACTAGGGTACAAGTAGGGCGTTAGTACAACGCGCCCAGTAGGTATTCCAATTAGGGTTAACACATGGGTTAGTACCAAAAATCCAGATATAATAAACCTACCAAATCCAGTATAATAAAATCATACCATACTTATAGAACATTGTATCCAAAACAGTGTATGATAATAGAGATCCATTCATACCGATAAAAACCAGAAACCTTGCATAATAATAAAGGTCATAATCATGCTGATTCAATGCCATGCCATGCTATCATATGCAATGAATCCCACCCATCACAAACTCATAGCATCCTTTTGATGGAATTCTCATCATCAAGGTATCCTTCCACGAGTGTTTTACGGACGCCCCGACGGAGTGTGGATCTCCTGATATATAGTATCCTCTTGATGGAATGCTCATCATCAAGGTCTTCATACATAGTATTCTTTTGATGGGATTCTCATCATCAAGGTATCCCCCCACGAGTGTTTTACGGAAGCCCCGACGGAGTGTGGGTCTTCGGTTACCTGTCATCCCTCCCATGCCATGCATGAGATGTAAATACCACATGCTATGCAATTATACAAAATCATAGCATTTAAAAGCTCATATTTAAAACACATGCTATTTTATCAAATAAACATAGCATATAAAATCACCATTTGAAACATATCCTTTGCAATATAAATTCATTAAATCAAGATAAAAAACAATGTACATAACCCCATGGTTTCAAAGAGGTGGAATCCTACAAAAGACCGCTACGTGTCCTTGCATCTTTCGTCCGGTAACCACTCACCATCGTAAACACCTGGTGAGGTTCCGTTACCTTATAATATAAAATCAATTAAAACCAAGTCCCACTTGATTTATAATATTTTAAGTCCATAAACCAATCCCTATGAGGTTCGGCCATACACCATGGCTGAACCCATGGTTTATCATTTTTAGCCGATATTACCAAATTGCCATTGGTCTAATGTTTGAGTTCCAAAACATAGTTCCATTAATTCTACGTAATTACCAAAATGCCATCCATGGCTATCATTCTATTATTCTCATATTTACAACATTGCCATCCATAGCTAACCTTCCATTTTAGCATGTATTTACAAGATTGCCATCACCTTCATCACCTTAGGTTTTGGTTCCAAACATAGATCCATTCACTTATTCACTATACATCAAAACTCCAAATACCCTTAAAATGTTCCATAATAATTCCTTAATCCAAACATGATCTATCATTGAGGGATCCATTTAAAAATTGGTTCATGGGGTTCGGCCATAACCCATGGCCGAACCCATGATATCTTGGATCCATTCTCCTCCTAAATTTATTTAATAATAATAGAAACATTATTGAACTAAAGACTTAATTCATGGGGTTCGGCCAAACACTATGATGTAAACTTTCCATTTCATCAACTTCCATACTTGAATTATAATTCAATGTTCCTTCTATAATCAGAACTTCCCAATTTAATCTCCACTTTCCTCAATTAGAAAGATTCTAATTTAATTTCCAACTTCTAAACTTAGAAACTTATTAATTTAATAACCATTCTCCATATTTAGAAGGTTTCCATAGTTAAAAGGTTTCCATAAATAATCTCCACCTTCCATCATTAGAAGGTTCCCATAAATAAACTCCACCTTCCATTATTAGAAGGTTTTCAAAAATAAACTCCACCTTCCATTATTAGAAGGTTTCCATAATTCAAAGCTTTCTAAATTTAGCACCCAACTTCCATAATTAGAGACTTTCCAATTTAGTCTCTACCTTCCAAAAATTAGATAGTTTCCTAATTTAGAAACCATATTTCCATAATTGGAATGCTTCCAAATTTAGCAACTTCCAATTAATCCAAGGTCCATGATTAGATATTTTCTAATCTAGTAACATCCTTGTTAAATTAAAATCCATACTTTGATTACTTTCTAAAATAATAATCCTCTTCCATGGGGTTCAGCTTATTCCATTTATTCCCTTCAAAAATCATATAACATTATCAACAATTCCCAATTAAAATTTACCAACAACCTTCCATGGGGTTCGGCCATGCACTATGGCCGAACCCTATGGTTCTTTCTTTATAAACAACTTCCATTTTGAAACAAATTAACCTTCAGCAAAATGCCAATTCCACTCCATGGGGTTCGGCCATTAACCTTGGCCGAACCCTATGTTTCAAGGTCCTTGGCCATTATCTAACCTTTATCCTCCATTATTTTCTCCCATTAAAATTCAATGATAATACTAACACCACTCCATTAAAATTATCAAACTTTCATAAATCAATTCCTAGTGGGGTTCGGCCATGCACCATGGCCGAACCTCACTCATAGGAATAATCCATAATAATTTCTTTCTAAGTCATCATCATCCTTCCATTTTTAATCAAATAATTTCCATAACAATAACCATGTCCTTCCATGGTTTTAAATCCATTATAAAAATTCTTCAATTACTTCCATGGTTTCCAACACATAAAAGTCCATTATCTAAACCACTTCTTTCCATGGGGTTCAGCCATTAACCTTGGCCGAACCCTATGGTCCATTTTTCCATTAAAAATAACCACAGTTCTTAAATCAAAATTTGGTATCACTTACCGGTTCCGCGACTCCTTCGGTTATCCCTTGCTCCGATCTTTCTTTTCCAATATTTTTCTTTCCCTTTGCTGGCTGAACAACCTTCTTGCTAATTTCCTTCTTGTCTCCTTTGTTTTTGGCGTGAATAGGAATTGAGAGAGAGAGAGAGAGAGAGAGAAATCGGCCTATGGGTGTCTCTTTATATAAGTTTCCCTTTATCTAAATGGGGAAGGTGCCATTCGCCCCTCCCTTGTTGCCTTTCTATATAATCTTACAATTAATCCTATCTTAGAATGTGCTAAGATAATTAATTCCCTATGCCGTGTGCACCTCTCTTTTATCTTATAAATCTCCTCTTGATCCCATTTTTAGAATAGCAATGCCATGAGCCCTTGTGTCTCTCCTTTTAATAAACTCCACATAATCCAAAATAGAAAGTGCCATGACTCTCTAAATTAGCCTTTGCTAATGCCGTGTACACTTTATCCTCATACCTCACATTCGGTCATGTATCCTTTCAAATTATTCTTAAATATCTTCTCAAGATATTCTAGCATATTACATAGATATGCATATCACTCATGTGCAGAAACATGGATTAAATATCTATAATTCGGCCATGTAAAATTATCCCATTCTTAATCCCTTTATGCGCATGCAATCTTCCAAATCCCTTATTTATTACTAATTAAATCTAACCACATTTAATTTATTTGAAACCATTTACCAAAACCGTTGGGTCTTAATTGGGCCAATTACCCAAATCTTTACCCAATTAAGATCCATAACTAATGTTCACAAATTAAATGGATTATGTTCATACAAAATAATTAACTGAAAATCCGAGGTGTTACATGGTGACCTAGAAGAGGAGGTGTATATGAGTGTTCCACGAGGACATTCACAAGAATCCAAAGTTGGATTTGTGTGCAAGCTGAAAATGGCCATATATGGACTTAAGCAATCTCCCTGTGCGTGGTATGCTAAGCTCAGTTCTGTTCTCATGAGTAATGGACTTAAAAGGAGTGCGGTTGATTCTTCGCTGTTTGTAAAAAAAGGTATGTGTGGTACAACTGTGGTTTTAGTGTATGTTGATGATACAGTGATCACAGGTGATGACAAAAATGAAATTATAAGACTTAAGACTCTACTGCACAAGAGATTTGCCATCAAAGACCTGGGAGTGTTAAAATATTTTCTTAGATTAGAAGTTGCCTATTCAAAGAAGGGCATATTTCTCAATCAAAGAAAATATGTGCTGGACCTGTTGCATGATATTGGAAAGATGGGAGTTAAACCTTCAAATACTCCAACTGACAGTGGCGGTAAGCTTGATAATGATGGTGAATTGTTGACTGATGTTGGTCAGTTTCAAAGGTTGGTAAGTCGATTGATTTACCTAACCATTACTCGGCCAGATATTTCCTATGCAGTCAGTCTAGTCAGTAGATTTATGCATGCACCTACAGTTACTCACATGAATGTTGTCAACCGAATTTTACAATATTTGAAGGGATCACCAGGATGGGGAATATGGATGCGTAAGAATGGAAATAGTTCTATTATTGCTTACACTGATGCTGATTGGGCAGGTTGTCCAGTTGATCGACGGTCTACAACAGGATATTGTACATTTGTAGAAGGTAATTTGGTAACTTGGAAGAGTAAAAAACAGAGTGTTGTTGCAAGATCAAGTGCAAAAGCAAAATATCGTGCAATGGCCCTAATCACCAGTGAAGTTATTTGGCTTCGGTCTTTATTGCAAGATTTGGGATTTGGGTCTAATCAGCTAACTCAAATGTTTTGTGATAATCAAGCTGCCATTCATATTGCTTCAAATCCAGTGTTTCATGAGAGAACCAAACACATTGAGGTGGATTGTCATTTCGTTCGAGAAAATTTGCAAGCTAATGTTATTTCTACTCCGTTTGTTCGCAGTGATCAACAATTAGCAGATATCTTCACAAAAAGTCTCTCCGCTGCTAAATTCCAAGATATTCTGTCCAAGTTGGGCTCAATCGACATTTTCGCACCCACTTGAGGGGGAGTGTTGAAATAAAAAAGAGAGATTGAGTGGGACTCAGTGTCCCAACTCAATTAGGACTCTTGTGTGATTAGGTGTCTAAGTTGGGTTTACTCTAATTAAGAGGTGTATTGATTTATAAGTAGTTAAGAGTTACAGTTTGAGTATGATAGCCCTAGGGTAGGCTAGAGGCTATAAATACATGTAATAGCATAGGAATTAATTGATATACTCAGTTTATATCCTTTCTACAATTTGCAAGGAAGACAAAGTCCGAGACAATGTCGGGATCTTCGGCATTGGCCAAGCCAGCAAAGGTCGAGGCAATTGTTAGTAGCAAGAGACCATACTTGAGACCGGTGTAGGCCATTGGTTGATTGATGAGTGGATATAGTAACTAAACTATGGTCTTTAATATTGGATTGATTTTCTTTGGTAGTTTTGTAGTAATAGAGAACCAAGGTATTTATAGTCCTATAATTTAGATGGTGGGTATTGATTTTCTATTGTGCAGTCTTGAACAAGTTGGCCTCTACCGATGCAAATTAGAAGACTGTTCTCTCTCTCTTTCTCTCGATCTTATCGTTTTCTCTTATTATTTGTTTGTAACCTGTATAAGGTATTTGGGAGATAATAGTTATGTCCAGCTGCAGAATGCATGGTGTTAAAAATGATGACAAAAATTCCAAGAGGTTTTAATAGAGAAGTTATGATTCAAGGACCTGTTGTTTTAAAATTGTTAGCAATGAAATGAACATGAGGATCAGTATTGGTACAATCCTACCTAGGGAAACATGAAACGATGGAAAACGATAAGAATGAAAGACAGGGAGAGAGACTAGACTTACAATTTGCATGGGAAGTTGTCTGCTCTTTCAGGCCTGCACAATAGAAAATCAATACCCTCTCCCACTCCAGATTTCTTCCATAAATACCTTATGTTATAATATTTTTTTAAATAGTTTAAAAATTAAAATATGAAATTGTTACCTTTCTAGAAAAACTCAAAATTCTTTCTTTAAATGCTTGTTTTTTAATGACCAAACCAAAACATTTGAATGTGAAAGGCAAATTTTCTAGAAAAATTTTAATTTTGTTTTCTATGGTAATTTTTGAGTCTCACATTAGAATTGTAGGAAATTTAGGTGAGAGATGTGATCTATAATTACTCCCTCAACGCATCCATTTTAACATGTCTTCTATTGTTTGAGGGCTCCATTCTTGTCCAGTGAAAAGAAAGGAAAAATAAAATAATAATATATTTTATAATAATAATAACAAAAGAAAGAAAGACAAAAAGAAGGAATTCAAGTCTCTTGACCATCTGGAAGAGAGATTGGGAAAACGGCCACAGACTTCACTGTTTGGGAAAGAGATACTAGAAAACGATCACAGGCATTAAGGTCTAGAATTCGACTGTTGTCGTTTCTCGTCTATAAATAAGATGGGTAAACGATGGAATGATCATGAAAAAAAAGTGTCGTATTTCTCTTTGTTTCTCTCCTTCTCAATTTCTAATCTCTCTCAATTTGTTTTGGACATTCAGTCCTTTGTTTATTGAGGTGCATACCGATGAGCTGAAGTAAGAGCATTGGAACCTAGAGATAAATTTTTTAATGAATCCACCTACAAATAGTGGGAAAATTAGTGTCTTAAGAGACAACATTATGAAAGTGCACCTTGCCCATTTTTTTCGCTTCTTAAATTATATTGCTGATCATTTATAATTTAAACAACAATTTTCTTCCTTATCAATGTTATTGTGCAAAAAGAAATCACAAAACGAGAGAGAATCCAACAAGCAGCACCGTTGCAAGAACGTGGAGGGCAGCAAGCAGCGTTGCATGAATCTGAGCAGTGGCCCATAAGTTATTATGGTATATTTGCAGACGCTAGATTGTTCAATACAAAACAAGAAGCAAACCTCGCTGAATCATCAAGCACTCTCTTTCCTTCACGGAGGAAGGCTTTCAGCAAATCGGACAACTTTGTGTTCTAATTTCATTTCTTATTGCCTCTTGCTGAAGTTTGAAGGAAAAATCTATTGTGGAAAGAAAACCAAAGCAGGGACGAACATGTTTAAACTAATGCATAATTAGTATTATTGAGTCATGGTTTGTTTTACAAGTCATCTCACTACCCCATCATCTAGGATATGGGTTGCTAGTCACATGAACGTGGGATTAGGTGTCCTACCAATAAGGATTAGGTGTCCTATCAATAAATATTAGGTGTCATGGTTGTTAGTTGATGAACACTGTAAAACTACTATTTTACCCTTCAAATATTAGATTAATTGGTCTTTATTTTGTAAATATTAGATATATTTAATATGTTTTTGAGTTTTGCAAAATATTTTGGAAAATACAAGAAATTGGAATAAAAATTGGAGAAAATGGGCCACAATGTCAAATTTGGAAAGTTTGTAATTTTACCACCTAATTTTGGAATTCATTGTAAATTATTTTTTAATTCAAATCCATTATGAGAATTTGAATTAAAAATAATACCTTTTGTGGTTAATTTTACAAAATCATGCCACCAACATCTGCCTCTAAAACGGTCCGTGTTTGTGCATTCCCAACCGACCGATTGGGTTTGAAAGGGATTGGGATTAGTCCACATTGCAACCCAGAGAACAAAGCTACTCCACGAGAGCTTTTCAAGTGGGCATTGGAACCAGGAGATGATGAAGTTCTTGACAGACTCTTTGAGCTTGGATATCTTGATGCAGCAGTCTGGACTGAGCAGAATCCTATCCAGTAGATTGGAAGATAGAAATAAAGGGTCAATGGAAAGTAAAAAAAAAGGAGTTGCCATGTGAAAAGAAAGTTAAGGAAAGAAGAGAAAGATAGATTCGGCCAAATCCTTATGATTCAGCAGAGATAAGATGGGATCGATGAGAGCAATGAAAAAATGAAGAAATCTGCCTGATGTAGCCAACCAGATTTGCTGAATTTTAGAAGAAGTTACACGATTTTCGCCCAAATCCATGAGACTCGGCGATAAAGAAGGACATGGCCGGCTGAGAGATAAGGATGTAGGTGTTGGCTGATTTGGGTTAGAAGAAAGGAAGGAAGAAAGAATAGAAAGGAAGAAGAGAGAAATCAGGGAAGCTGCCGTGTAATGGAAGGGATTGTGTTAGCCAATTCTAACAAAGAAAAAAAAAAGAGATAAGGAGAAGGGCTCACACGGCATTGGCTGTGTACATACCATCGGCTGAAATAGGACTCTTTACTTGCTCATCTCTTTTCTTATAAATAGAGTATGGATGCCATTGGAAAAAATGAACCGAGCAAGGCATTGAAGGGGTTGAATTTGGACTGCTAAGGACAGAGAAAAATATTTAATTTCTTATAAGTCATTTATTTTATTTTTATGTAATGAGTTCCAAAGAATTGTATTTTCTTACATTCTAATTTTTAAATAAAATTCATGGTAGATTATTTAGATTTATGGTGTTCCCAATTATTAAATATTCCATGGTGATGTTTTTTAATATTATTTTAATTCTTTTTGTGAATGTTATGGAACAAATTATTTTTAGAATTTTTCAAGAAAAGGTAGAACCTCTGTGAGGATCGGTGGTACTTGACTTTTTCAGTCTAAGGTTCTTTTTAAGAACAGTTTATTTTAGCTTTGGAAAATGCAAGTGTAAATCCCGCTCAAGCCTAAGGCTTGAATTGAAAAATTCTACTTTAATGGACGTCGTAATTTTTCTAATTAGAATTTTAATAAATGTTAAACTTGAATTTATATTTAATAATTCTAGAATATTTCATAGTCTAGGCCATAATTTTATTTTTAAATAGGATAATATGCCGCCTTAGATACTTGTCTCGATTCCATTGTAAACTATGTAAATAATTCATTATTATTGTTTTTATTTTGTTCTTTTATTTATTCATAAAAATCCTTGAAATGATTTAACTAGGTTAGAAATATTTTATTTGTTCCTTAACTTTGCATTTTAAATTAGATTGATGTTATTTAAATTCACTCCATCATTTTAATCAAAATTATAAATCAATGGTTTGTATGATAAAAGTAGATCTTATATTTTGTTAGCTTCCAAAGTTAGATAATTAATTAAATATTGGTTATCTAAATCTAGAATTTTCCTAAATTAAGATTATGACTCCATGTTTTAGAAAATATATCATGCTTAGGTTAAATCCCTAAATTTTATTTTCTTAGATCACATTATTTTAATGGTACCATTTTTATTTCCATACATATATTTTGTTGATTTTGCTTGAGTTCGACCTTGCACTCATTCACTACACTATTAACTGGTTTGTGCACTTGTGAGTTAAATTTAACACACAACATTAGTCATGGCTAATGAGTTGTTCCATATTGTGGCAATGGTTCCTTAGACTTAGGCATGTTATGGTGATGTGTAATTAGTTAGTTAGTTGTATATTTCTTATTTAAAGAGATATGTATAACTATGATGCAATGGACACACAAGCATTAGCTCTCCCTGAAAGGAGGTGATCCAGCCGCACCTTCCAGTACGGCTACCTTGTTACGACTTCATGCCAGTCACTAGTCCCGCCTTCGGCATCCCCTTCCTTGTGGTTAAGGTAATGACTTCAAGCATGGCCAGCTCCCATAGTGTGACGAGCAGTGTGTAGAAGGTTTGGGAACGAATTCACCGTCGTATGGCTGATTGACGATTACTAGCGATTCCAACCTTGTCAAATAAAGTTTATATTTAGACTTTCGTGTACTAGTTACTTATCTTATATAATTTTTATGTATTCCCTTAATTATTTTATGCTAATCAATAGAGAGATTTAGAAGTTTTTTCTAAGTGTTACCTCTCTCTAACCTAACAAGTTGTGAGAGAGAAGACCGAACTTCCATCATACCTTCTTAAAGCTAAGAAGCTAACAGAAAAACAAGAACCATCCAAAATAGTAAGACTTTTTTTTCTTCGCTTTTTGTAAAGAGTTGTGAGAGGAGTATGTTTTTTTTTCCTGCATCAAAAAGAAAAGAGAGCAACATCAGACAATGTGGAATTTGACAGTTTTTTGTTTCTTTGAGATCGTTGGCCATCAATTAATGGACTTACCAATTTAAGTTTGGCAAAACATCAAGGTTGAGGTTTAAAGACAATAATACACCAATCAATTAATGGCAAAACCCACTGAGGTTCATTCATTGGCGAAACCAATGAAGTAGCAGCAACAATGCCCACTAATGGTTTTGGTTTAAACACAATGACTGGGTGAGAAATAGAACAAACTATAACCTGAAAAGGAAGGCAACATCAGCATAAGGAAAATAACAATAGAAAGATGTAGCAACTAGAATTAGAAGCAATAAACAGAGAAAAGTTAGAAAAAAAATCAACAGAAAATCAACAAAGGAAAAAAAAACTCTTTTCTATGTGCAAATCTCTGAAAACAATAGAGAAACGAGGCAGAGACGAGCAAACAAAACCAGCAAGAAACAGAGACGGAAGCGAGCAGCAACTGGGAATTTTTCCTCTCCTTTCTTCTTTGTAAGAAAATTTTAGAAACCTTCTCATCCCTTTCTATTGTCTGCAGAATCTATAGAAGAAAATGGAGCTCCAGTGATTGATGCAAGATCTGGTAAACTCATTCCATCTTTCATGTCTTCCCTATTAGGAAGTGGGCTCCAACACAAAAGATTAGCTTGTTAGGTGGAATGACCCAAGTCCTTTATAAACCCCTAGATCTCCTTCTACACTTCCAATGCGGGACTCGTTCGCAGCATCCCCGACAATTCCTCCCCCCCCCCCTCTCGAACGAAGCCCTTCGGCGGAGAGAGCGACACTGGCTATCTTGTTTGCCTGGGGGATCAGGGTCCTTTATAAATCCCTAGATCTCCTTCTACACTTCCAATGCAGGACTCGTTCATAGCAGCCCTGACAATTCCCTCCCCAACACCCCCCCCCCCCCCCACCACCCCCTTCCCATTGAACGAAGCCCTCTGGTGGAAAGAGCGACGCTGGCTATCCAGTTTGCCTAGGGGATCAGGGTCCTTTATAAACCCCTAGATTTCCTTCTACACTTCCAATGAGGGACTCATTTGTAGCAGCTGTCACGCCCCGACCCGAAGGGTGGGCCCGGAACGCGACTAATTTTTTTTTTGAAAACTAAGACGATATTCAAGAAGTCTAACTAGGCCGGATCAACGGTTGGGCCCAAAGGTCACACATGATCCCAACATGTGGACTCAAACATATACCATAAGTCTACCCACATAACACAATAAAAAACACATAACACGAACAGATAATTCTAACACTGAATTATCATTAAAACATCATTAGAGTAACTACAATTGCATGGTAGTTTCAATACATCACATTAACACAAATCAAGTACCACACCCGATACTTTACAAAAACAATCGTTTCCAAGAACCAAAAAGCAAAGATAAGGGTATTCCCCTCAGTGGGAATCCCAAAGCAACATCGCAGCTTATCCACCCTAAGCGTCAAACAGAGGGTTCTCCTCCTCGGGTTCATCTTCTGAAAGGTGAGTAGAGTGAGCTAACTAGCCCAGTGAAGGAAATATAACAGTGCAGTTTAACTAAATATCAGGTTAGTAAGTAATCATCAGTTGCAATATAATATCTCATGCTTGATAATAGATTCTCAATATCAAGTATAATCTCATCATCATCATTCCATTCTCATCATTATTTCCATTACTGTTGTCATCCACCGTATCCCCTAGATACTATACTGACACCAATAGTATTAAGTCCCGACATGGTCAAAATACATCATTGCAAGTACATCTCCGGTATACACCTCAAAACCGGTACTGACACACCTTGTCAGCCACTGTCGACCCACCTGGTCCAGTAGATGTAACCGACACTCTCAGCTTGGCGATGGTTCAATAGTAAAAGGTACGTGGAAGTAGTATCACATAACTCATAATCAACATCATAAGTATTTATAATCACCATAAGCACTTCTTACAACAGTGCATCATGTCTATAGGTACATGGGTGAGTTCATCAAATCTGAAACCACTCATTGCTCAAGACTCATCTCATAATAGCCTGTTTACACCTACTGCAAGGTTAAGTTCCCTCACCGAAAATGTGTGGTATCGCGGTCTCTGTACAACAAGCAAACAAGTGCACAATCAATCATAAGCCAACATGCATAGCATCAAATGCACACACACAAGTAGTATTTTCAAAACCATACTTTTTTTTCCAAAAAAAATATCCAAGGTAAATGGAATTGATTTCCTACTTGGTTTCTAACTTTTTTAAATTACAATAATCCACAATAGAGTAATAATAAGATGCTCAGTCCAAAACTCATATTGTCTTCTGGGCATGACTACATTGACTTATTGAGTTAGGTCTTGATACTTAGGTCGCTTCTCGGTTGTCTTCTGGATAGGACCAGATCTGACATGTTGAGTAAGGCCTCGAGGTCACTCAGTGCCCGACAAATATAGCGTCGGCCTGGAAGTGAAATCACTCAGTGCTGACCTAATAGAGTCGGCCTGGAAGTGAATACAATAATATATACACTATAGTAATAAGAGAAGAGGGTTCGTACAATTTTAATTTATTAAAGGGGTATAACATCACATGCAACATCAAACAATCAAGAGTTTACATTTAAAACTGGGTCCCTCGGAACATGCCTCGAAACCAGGTATTGTGGCTTCGGATCATCCGAACCACTGTCTAAACTAGTCACTGACTTCGGATCTTGCGTTTGACTTCGGATCATCTGAAGATCGGGTCTCGGATTGTCCAAAGGTCCTTCTGAATCGATAAAATCTGAAAAATGGGTCCCGGTGGGTCTGTGTGTCTCGGATCATCTGAGTGAGGCTTGGATCGTCCGAGTGGGGTTCGGTCCTTCCGAGCTCGGTTCGGAACATCCGGGCGAGTCAACCTGCCTCGGACGCTTCGGGTGAAGCTCGGAACGTTCGAGGGGTCATCTCGGACAGTCCGAAGGGTGTGACTCTCAGACCGTCCGAAGATCGACTCTTGAACCGTCTGAGAGCCGTCTTCCTCCACTGTCTGCAACATCAGACAGTGACAGGCAGTCACTGTATGAAATACGAATCTGGAAACAGTGGGTTTCCGGATTCGGTTTTCACATCTAGCCAGTCAAATGGACTCCTCAGTGAGTCCTCTTTCCATAGGGAATGATTTTAAACTTTAACACTGACTGGGCCAACTGATTTTAACACTAAAACCACACTGGTGCAAAAAAACCCATAATTTTTCTTAAACTTAAAATCAGTTTTACACACCCAAAACTTGGCCAAAACTGGTTTTTATTGATTCTAAACCATTTAAAATTTGAAAAGGAACACAGTGGTTACCTTCACTCGAGTTCCTGGGTTGAAAATCTGGTTTTTGGAAAAACTTCCATCTTAAGCTACGGCAAGAAAAAGACTTCGAAAATAACAGAGAGGGATCGACTGGTTTATTTTCAGCTGAGTCTGAGAGAGAAGAGAAGATTTTGTGGGAGTTTACTCAACTGAAGAGGCTAGGATTTATAGCCATTTTGATCCGTAGGTGGTGGCTATCGGGCCACTGCATACGATTACATGCGGCTATTGCCGACGTCCCGAACAATAACCGTACTGTTTGGGCGTTGGTTGTAGATCAGCCCTTCAAAATTTCCAATTTTGCAAAAAGGTCCTCTTTTGATAAAAATCTGATTTTTAACTAAAAACCATACTTTTAAGCCTTGAAAATTTTAATCCAACCTGATAGATAAGTTGGGTTTTAAAAACTCTAGTCACCATAAAAATTTGGAGATTTAAAACTCAATAAAAACCAAAGATTTAAATAAAAATCACAATTTAACACTAATTACTTAATTTAACAAATGTAAATAAAACAATTTAAAGACCTCATTTTTGGGGTTTAAAAGAATAAACTAGACCATAGTAAAATGGTCTAACATACTACACTTGTTTCAAAATTTATTTCATTCCCAAAATCATTTAAAAATATTTATTTCTCCCTTTCGGGGTTTTGAAGGGCGGTTTTAAATATTATTTCTGAAAATAAAATTATTTTAAATTCAGAAATAGAAATCCTTGACTAAGGAGAACAATATCATCCAATAATATTCACATAATAACACAATTTATAAAATAATAACAATAAGCGGTAAATTACCATTTTACCCCTCCAGCTGGACGAGCTGGATCACTGAGCATTCAAGCTCGGATTGGGCCACACCTGGGCTTTTCACAAAGCCCTAACCGTAATCCTCAAGATTAACCAATCTAAACAAGACTGTTAAGCTAAACTACGCCTAATCTGGGTCTGTAACACCCCGCCCTTTTTCACTCGCTTTCTCTTCCGAATATCAGAGTCTATTTTCTTTTTTTTTATAAACGAAGAGTGATAGAGAGCGAGACATCACGACGCGAGCTAAGTTCGAACTTTTAAAGTCCGAGCCTTAACTGGCCAACCCTATGTATGCATGGACTAAGTCCATGACAACAGTTCACACATAACAATATCAACATGCAGAATAACATCATAACTGCGGAATAATAATAGAACCACGTTCTATTCCTTTCATATAGCAAAGTACGTCAAGTCCTTAATCATAATTATCCAAATAAACATCCAACCATCTAAGTTATTACATTCCGAAATCTAGATGCTCAAAATACAAGTCCATGAGTAACTTTATTAAAAATATAAACCAAATCATCCACGCTCCTATGCCTGGCCTGTAACGCCCAGCCTTTTCCGAAGATTTCAGAGTTTAATTTTTTTTTTAAAGTAAGTAATAAAACATCGAAAGAGAGTTGGTGACGTCACGACGCGAGTTAAGTTCAGACTACTCAAGTCTGAACCTTAACTGGCCACCCATGTGTACATGGACTAGACCATGATAATGAGTCACACATGGAACTAACGTCAACATGCGGAATAACCTAGATTAACTGCGGAATAGAAAGACTAGATAGCAAGTAACAGTCTCAAGCATTAATTATCATAAATCAACCATCCAAAGTTATTAACCTAATCAAACCATAGCAAGTAGTCACTTATTACAAGTCCAACAAAATATAGTTCAAATGACAGTAATATAAATAAGTCCAGTCCATCAGTCAAGCGCTTAGGCTTGGCTCCCCTCCCGGTCAACGACCTTTCCTTTTCCTTTACTTGTACATGCATTCTCCTCTGAGGATAGAATTAGGGCATTAGATCAACGCGCCCAGTAGGTTCCCGAATCAGCGCTACCACATCATTAGCATATAAAACATGCATATATATCATAGTACATGATTAGTAAAAACAGGTAAAACAATGCTATGAATTATGCATATGCAATGAGCCTCCCCCATCATGTACATTCATAGCCATCACTTGACGTGCCTTGCACCGACAAGGTAAATTACAACACACTTTCATCACTTCATCACTGACTGATTCATATCACGTATGAGTCCTCCTGGTGGGACTCTCATCGCCTAAGGAGACCATTGTGACTATGATCATCATGTTACTCTTCCTTGCGTGACTTGCACCGCCGAAGGAGGACGTAACTCATAACTTGAAACACTGTAGAACCTCATTCATAATCCCATGTCTATGCATGAGATGCCAATGCCTGTATGCCATTTGTTAATGCATAATATATCATTTGAAACACATATAATAAAACAAGAGTCTCATAAGAAAACTGGGGTAAAACTGTGGTTACAAGTAGGTAGGAAATCCACTGAAGAATCACTTCAGCGTCCGTTCTTTCTTAGGCTTTATCCGGTCACCGCTCGCAGTCGTGCACCGTCACAGAGATCCGTCACCTTATTCACATAAATCATGGACCAACTTTAATCCCTTACTTCATTTGATTCCCATTTTTGAGTCTAAGTCCACAAATGCCAACTCATGGGGTTCGGCCATACACTAGGGCCGAACCTCATCATCTTGATTTGGTCCTTCTTTCAAGTCCTTCCATTATTGCCCATATTTACAATTTTTACCGCTGGCTCATTTTTTAAAATAATTTATGTCCATAGAAATATTACCCGAAACAAATGTTTATAGGTGGGGTTCGGCCATATACCTTGGTTAAACTCTACAACTTACCCACAACCTTAACATGGTTCAGTCATGTTTTGGCCGACCAATACAGTAAACATAATTCCATCTTAAATCACATACGCATCCATAAAATGACCCATGAAAACAGTCCATGGGGTTCGGCCATACTCATGGCCGAAACCCTTATGGTTTTTTTGCTCAATAATGTCCATTATTTAAATACCAATTGGCTCTACCCCTTAGCCATGTTAAACACATAGTTTAGCCATCCTATGGCCAACCCAAAACAGCAATCTTACTTTCATTTTAATTACAGAAACACTCACTGCTACAGGTATGGTTTTTATCTCTCAAAAAAAAAAAATACCAAATATCAAATACTTTTATGGGGTTCGGCCATCCAATGTGGCCGAACCCTATGCCCATGATTTGAACCCTTTTTCACTTACATTTCATGTCCATTGAATCATGTAAAAATCAATATAATAATTACATGGTTTTTACCTTTCAATAACCATCCAAAAATCCAAACAATTTCATGGGGTTCGGCCATCCAAAGTGGCCGAACCCAAGGATTCCTTTTTGTCATTTTTAAACAACCACCAACAAGGTTTAAACCCTTGATAACTTCAGCCCTTCATGATATCCAAACCCATGTTTTAACCCTTTCCAAAGCATGCATCTTAAACATCCAAAATCAGTCCTATACTTGCATGGTTTAAATCTTACAAAACCATCAACATTAACCATAATATTTCATGGGGTTCGGCCATCCAAAGTGGCCGAACCCTATGTCCATGTTTTCCATCTAATTGGACATAAAAAAATCATACTTTAACCCTTTGATATAGTTGGCCGTCACATGGCCGAATCATGTCTTATTTAACCCATTTTATTAAACATAATTCAATGGAAATACTTACCAATTTCCTTTGCCTTTTGCTCCTTGCTTTCTCCCCTCTTGTTTCCTTTCTTCTTCCTTAGTTCCTAGCCGGTTGTATGCTTGATTCAATGGTGAGAAACACCAAGTCCAATTCAGCCAAATGATGGTGTTCTTGAGAGGGAGGGAGAGATGGGAATTCCAAGATTTTGGCAATGCATATTCGGCCAAATGAGGTGTTTTCCTTTCGTTAAAACAGCCCAAAGTACCTCATATTTCCTCATTAATCTTTTGATAAAACGAAGGGGTATTGGGTGCCATCCAAGGCACCCCTTGGTACCAACCGTTGCAACCTTTGGCAATCCCATGTATCCCATTCAATTCCCATGGGTTTACATTTAAACTTAGTGTGGAAACTACCCCAACAAGTCCCCAACGTGTGGGACTTGTTTTGGGTGATTCATGACCGAGCCACCTCCTCATATTCCTACTCAACTCACTGTTTTGCAGCCCTTTTTATTTTCATTTTGACTCACCTAACTCACAAGTCCAACTCACCTCATTAATTGACAACCATTTAATGAATTGGAGTCAACTCACTCTTAAATCAAAAATTAATTAAAATTGGTTCCACCTAACCTGATTGAACTCACCAATGAACTCATTTGATGGTCCACATGGTCAACTATAGTCCATTTGGTCAACACGACCCGTTGGGTCCACCTTTTGCTCCTTGACCCGTTTTGACTCCATGACCCAATTATGGGTATTTTGGTCATTTGTAATTGGTTTTTACATATGGATGAAGCCTACCCATTTTCTCTCCACTTGATTTCCAATCAAATAGGCTTAACCCCATTTAATTTAAGTTCACAAAACGGTCAAATAATTCAGTAAGACCCGATGGGTCCCATTTGGGCCCTTTGACCCATTTAGCCATTTTTGACCCAATTGATGTAAATTACCCAACCAATCAAACTTAACATTCATAATGTGCTCATATGATTTTAATTTGAGCAATGGGCCCCACTATTTCCTTACTTAACATCACAAAATAATTAATTTAACAACTTAGGGGCATTTTCGTAATTTTCCACTTCATTGAGAAACTGGGGTATTACAATATAACCCTCCTTTTAAATTTTTCGTCCCGAAAATCGAGCGAAGTAGGGTTCTAAATGATTACATAAATATCTCAGAGTGTGCTATTCTTATTTCCGATTTCAAGTTTCCAAGTGGCTTCTTCATTACCATGTCGGTCCACACCATTTTGACAAAATGAATCCCTTGGTTCCGTAACACCTTTTGTTCTGTCTCACGTTATATCTTTTTTTCTCCTGAGCCATTTGTGATCTTACGTAGATCAATCTACTCTGTTTCACTTTACCTGTTCTGATGATATTTTCCATACATGCCTGCTCAATATGTTCTTTCATCTACTTTCCGTGTGAGGTAGTCTGGCAACACGAGCCTATGCTCAAAGCTTTTTCTGATTCCATTTTAACTAGGTTTCTAGTTACACTCTCTTGGAATTCCATTGGCTAACTACAGAGCCAGGTGATTAGTCTAACTCGGCAGTCGTCCATAGTTTCCCATTCAAGTTTCACCAGACACTTATCTTTTCCGTTGAGTACATCTCTAAATTTAAACACATCTTTCTTTGCACATAAGTCTCTATGTGACTAACAACTTTTGTTCCAACTTCCACGATACCAATTCCCGGCATCAATCCAAACCACCATGGGAATAATCACCCATGGTTAAATACATCCATCCCTGGTGTTTCGCTTTCAGTAAATATCATTTATCCCTGTTTTACAATCATCCATGAATATAACCCTCCCATGGGTATAATCCATTCATGGAAATAATTCATCCTTGAACATTTCATCTACCAGTAAGTATCATCTATCCATAAATATAACCCACTTATGGGTATAATCCATTCATGGAAACCATCCATCATTGGTATCACTCTGTCCATGAGTATCATTTATGTATGATTAATAACTATCCATGAAATAACCCACCTATGGGTATAGTCCATTCATGGAAACCATCCATCCTTGGTATCACTCTGTCCATGAGTATCATATATCCATGATTAATATCCGTAAGAACAAAATTCAAATGAATCACTATAAGACTGTGGTAACCATATCAAATCACAAAGATATCCCGACCCCTTGCAAGACTTAGGGCTCATGACTTACCAAGCAGAAGACCCACGTCCAACGTGATCCGGTCTACCTCGCCCTGCATCCCTTCACCTCATAGGTGATTCAGTCAAGCTCTAAGGCGGTCACTCCGCGTCTGACGAAGCTAGTACCACCCCCACCGGGTAAAATAGTACCTAGCTCTGCGCATTCCAGCACATCTAGTGTGCCAAACAGCCGTGAGAGCGCCCTCCAGCGTGTAGCATGCGAGGGACCCACTCCTCAACGGTAGCCCTACGGGACCAAGTCTCCGTATTTCGTATCAAGGTTCCCACAGCCTCATAGCTACTCAAAGCCATACTCATGAAGTTTATATTCTTATCTCATCAATACCGTGTGAGGAACGCACCCATACCACATCTCAATCATCAACATCACGTGAGGGACGCACCCATACCACGTCTCAATCATCAACATCACGTGAGGGACGCACCCATACCACGTCTCAATGTAATCAAGTGACCTCGTCACCTATATCTTAGTGCCAAAAATCCTCTTAGAATCATAACATTGCATACTTTATATAAATTCATACTTCATCCTTGTACAAAGGTGGGTAGGGTGAAACAAAACCCTATAGAGAACAAAATACACCCTTACCGAATAATCCTCTTTTTAAAACCCCTTCATATTACTTCCTAGCCTAGTATTCCGTAGAAGATCCCGCATCATCAGCGAACTTGAAACGGTTATCAGGACAGGTCCTCGCCGTGTGCCCTAATACTTCACATGTCGTGCAGGGTATTAATCCAGGTCCTCCAATATAAGGACAATTAGTCCTCGCCTTTCCATGCCCATGCAGTCCATAGAACGGGCAGACAATGCCTAAAGGGTGAGGACAATACCTACAGTTGTGCCCGTCTTGATTGCACAACTCACATGTATCGTAGGGATCTATCTCCCCAAGTGATTCCAAGATTATAGGAACATCTGCTATAGGATCCTCCAGAAAAAGTGCTAGATCCTCTTCTTCTTCCTCAGGAGGTCCCACTAAGCAAGGAATATCTTCCATAAGATACTCCGATAATGGTGCTCGGTTCACCTCCTCCAATGGTGCTAGGTTCCATTCCTCCTCCTCGGGAGGCCCCTCTTGAATGTCCACATTGACTTCCATGCTGATACTGTTGGAAGTCGATACCAAATCTACTGGACAACTAGGTGTCCTTTTATCCCATAACTCGGTGTATTCCTCGTTGCTTGACATATCTGTGCCACAACATTTAAAACACAAGAATATTCAACAACAATTCTAAATAAACCACTCTTGGTTTTCAGGAGAATTTGATCATGCATAATATCATGTACTTTGTTTGGGAAGATTACCAAATCATTACTCTTTGTGTTCTTTTGTTTCTGGGGAAATCTCTAAATTCCTGTTGTTTGTTTTTCAGTGTGGGAGTTTCAGGGGAGTACAACCTACTTTGCTATATTTGACATATCCAGTTAGGATGACTGTACTTTACTTTGCTATCTTTCATTGTCGTTCTTAGATTGATTGTTCAGTCTGAGTCACTCGAAGTAAATTAATCCGGCCCCCAGTCAGCAGACTCCGAAGAGTCGGTCAGTTGGGATTCTTATCCGTCAGTGAGACATGAAACAGTCTTAATCTTACTTCGATGATTCAACTTCCCGTTTCGCTCTGATACCAACTGTAACGCCCCGCCCTCTCCGAGAATTTCAGAGTCTAATTTTTTTTTTTAAATAATAATAAAACATCGGAAAAGAGCAGGCGGCGTCACGACGCGAGTTAAGTTCAGACTACTCAAGTCTGAACCTTAACTGGCCACCCATGTGTACATGGACTAGACCATGATAATGAGTCACACATGGAACTAACGTCAACATGCGGAATAACCTAGATTAACTGCGGAATAGAAAGACTAGATAGCAAGTAACAGTCTCAAGCATTAATTATCATAAATCAACCATCCAAAGTTATTAACCTAATCAAACCATAGCAAGTAGTCACTTATTACAAGTCCAACAAAATATAGTTCAAATGACAGTAATATAAATAAGTCCAGTCCATCAGTCAAGCGCTTAGGCTTGGCTCCCCTCCCGGTCAACGACCTTTCCTTTTCCTTTACTTGTACCTGCATTCTCCTCTGAGGATAGAATTAGGACGTTAGATCAACGCGCCCAGTAGGTTCCAGAATCAGAGCTACCACATCATTAGCATATAAAACATGCATATATATATCATAGTACATGATTAGTAAAAACAGGTAAAACAATGCTATGAATTATGCACATGCAATGAGCCTCCCCCATCATGTACATTCATAGCCATCACTTGACGTGCCTTGCACCGACAAGGTAAATTACAACACACTTCCATCTCTTCATCATTGACTTGATTCATATCACGTATTAGTCCTCCTGGCAGGACTCTCATCACCTAAGGAGACCATTGTGACTATGATCATCATGTTACTCTTCCTTGCGTGACTTGCACTGCCGAAGGAGGACGTAACTCATAACTTGAAACACTGTAGAACCTCATTCATAATCCCATGTCTATGCATGAGATGCCAATGCCTGTATGCCATTTGTTAATGCATAATATATCATTTGAAACACATATAATAAAACAAGAGTCTCATAAGAAAACTGGGGTAAAACTGTGGTTACAAGTAGGTAGGAAATCCACTGAAGAATCACTTCAGCGTCCGTTCTTTCTTAGGCTTTATCCGGTCACCGCTCGCAGTCGTGCACCGTCACAGAGATCCGTCACCTTATTCACATAAATCATGGACCAACTTTAATCCCTTACTTCATTTGATTCCCATTTTTGAGTCTAAGTCCACAAATGCCAACTCATGGGGTTCGGCCATACACTAGGGCCGAACCTCATCATCTTGATTTGGTCCTTCTTTCAAGTCCTTCCATTATTGCCCATATTTACAATTTTTACCGCTGGCTCATCTTTTATAATAATTTATGTCCATAGAAATATTACCCGAAACAAATGTTTATAGGTGGGGTTCGGCCATATACCTTGGTTAAACTCTACAACTTACCCACAACCTTAACATGGTTCAGTCATGTTTTGGCCGACCAATACAGTAAACATAATTCCATCTTAAATCACATATGCATCCATAAAATGACCCATGAAAACAGTCCATGGGGTTCGGCCATACTCATGGCCGAACCCTTATGGTTCTTTTGCTCAATAATGTCCATTATTTAAATACCAATTGGCTCTACCCCTTAGCCATGTTAAACACATAGTTTAGCCATCCTATGGCCAACCCAAAACAGCAATCTTACTTTCATTTTAATTACGGAAACACTCACTGCTACGGGTATGGTTTTTATCTCTAAAAAAAAAAAAAATACCAAATATCAAATACTTTTATGGGGTTTGGCCATCCAATGTGGCCGAACCCTATGCCCATGATTTGAACCCTTTTTCACTTACATTTCATGTCCATTGAATCATGTAAAAATCAGTATAATAATTACATGGTTTTTACCTTTCAATAACCATCCAAAAATCCAAACAATTTCATGGGGTTCGGCCATCCAAAGTGGCCGAACCCAAGGATTCCTTTTTGTCATTTTTAAACAACCACCAACCAAGGTTTAAACCCTTGATAACTTCAGCCCTTCATGATATCCAAACACATGTTTTAACCCTTTCCAAAGCATGCATCTTAAACATCCAAAATCAGTCCTATACTTGCATGGTTTAAATCTTACAAAACCATCAACATTAACCATAATATTTCATGGGGTTCGGCCATCCAAAGTGGCCAAACCCTATGTCCATGTTTTCCATCTAATTGGACATAAAAAAAATCATACTTTAACCCTTTGATAGATTTGGCCATCACATGGCCGAATCATGTCTTATTTAACCCATTTTATTAAACATAATTCAATGGAAATACTTACCAATTTCCTTTGCCTTTTGCTCCTTGCCTTCTCCCCTCTTGTTTCCTTTCTTCTTCCTTAGTTCCTAGCCGGTTGTATGCTTGATTCAATGGTGAGAAACACCAAGTCCAATTCGGCCAAATGATGGTGTTCTTGAGAGGGAGGGAGAGATGGGAATTCCAAGATTTTGGCAATGCATATTCGGCCAAATGAGATGTGTTTTCCTTTTGTTAAAACAGCCCAAAGTACCTCATATTTCCTCATTAATCTTTTGATAAAACGAAGGGGTATTGGGTGCCATCCAAGGCACCCCTTGGTACCAACCGTTGCAACCTTTGGCAACCCCATGTATCCCATTCAATTCCCATGGGTTTACATTTAAATTTAGTGTGGAAACTACCCCAACAAGTCCCCAACGTGTGGGACTTGTTTTGGGTGATTCATGACCGAGCCACCTCCTCATATTCCTACTCAACTCACTGTTTTGCAGCCCTTTTTATTTTCATTTTGACTTACCTAACTCACAAGCCAACTCACCTCATTAATTGACAACCATTTAATGAATTGGAGTCAACTCACTCTTAAATCAAAAATTAATTAAAATCGGTTCCACCTAACCTGATTGAACTCACCAATGAACTCATTTGATGGTCCACATGGTCAAATATAGTCCATTTGGTCAACACGACCCGTTGGGTCCACCTTTTGCTCCTTGACCCGTTTTGACTCCATGACCCAATTATGGGTATTTTGGTCATTTGTAATTGGTTTTTACATATGGATGAAGCCTACCCATTTTATCTCCACTTGATTTCCAATCAAATAGGCTTAACCCCATTTAATTTGAGTTCACAAAATGGTCAAATAATTCAGTAAGACCCGATGGGTCCCATTTGGGCCCTTTGACCCATTTAGCCATTTTTGACCCAATTGATGTAAATTACCCAACCAATCAAACTTAACATTCATAATGTGCTCATATGATTTTAATTTGAGCAATGGGCCCCACTATTTCCTTACTTAACATCACAAAATAATTAATTTAACAACTTAGGGGCATTTTCGTAATTTTCCACTTCATTGAGAGACTGGAGTGTTACATGGCCCGTCTTTCGTTCATTGTTCTCCTGATTTCCTGTGTCATCAACTAGGGTAGAAGTAGGGCGCTAGAACAACGCGCCTAGTAGGTATTCCAGTTACGGCTAACACATGGTCAGTACAAAACATATATAATAATATCATAATGTCAAAAACCATATAAACCATGCCATGCAATGATGACAAATGCAATGAGTCCCACCCATCACATGTACATAAAAGTACCCACCACATAGGTCTTTTGGACTCCCCGACGGAGTGTGGACCCTCCGGTTTCTTCCTGATGGAAAAACACATCAAGTACCTCACATAGGTTTTTCGAACGCCCCGACGGAGTGTGGACCCTCCAGTTACAAATCCTTCACCCCATGCCATGCATGAGATGCCAATGAAACACATGTTATTTTATCATATAAATATAGCATTAAAATCACATCTTGAAACATAACCAATACATGTTATTTTATCATATAAACATAGCATTTAAAACTCACATTTTGAACCATATCCTTTGCAACATATATTCATCAAAATAAGATAAAAACAATGTACATAAACCCATGGTTTCAAAGAGGTGGAATCCTACCAAAGACTGCTAACGTGTCCTTGCGTCTTTCTTCCAGTGACCGCTCACGATCATAAACACCATGTGAGGTCCCGTTACCTTATAATATAATAATTAATCAAAACCAAGTCCCACTTGATTTTCAATGTTCTAAGTCCATAAACAAATCTCCATGGGGTTCGGCCATACACCATGGCTGAACCCATGGTCTTTCATTTTTGACCATATTTACAATAATGCGATTTTTACCATAGCCATTTATCTTCCTTATTTTCAGAAGACTTAAGTTCCAAAATAGTCCATACAATAGTTCATGGGGTTCGGCCATACACCATGGCCGAACCCTATGTCCAATATTTTCACATATTTACAAGATTGCCATTGATTCCATCAACTTATGTTTGAGTTCGAAAACATAGTTCCATTAATTCTACGTAATTACCAAAATGCCATCCATGGCTATCATTCCATTATTCTATCCTTTCAAACATTAAAAACCATAAATTAATCCCCATGGGGTTCCGCCATACACCATGGCCGAACCCTATGATGTCTAAGTTTCCGTTTTCATCAACTTCTATTATTAGCAAATCCATAATTAGACAGTTTCCAAATTTAGCATGCAACCTTCCATAATTAGATAGTTTCCAAATTAGAAAGTCCATAATTAGAAAGTTCATAATTAGAACTTTCTAATTTAATCTCCACCTTCCAAAAATAAACCCTTGTGGGGTTCGGCCATACACCATGGCCGAACCTCACCCATAGAGACAATCCATCCTTTCATTCTTTTTATCTTTAAATCCTTTCTAAAAAACCACCTTCCATAAATAGAAACTTTCCCATTTTTATCTCCTCCTTCCATTTTT
This sequence comes from Chimonanthus salicifolius, assembly GCA_013350335.1. Taxonomy (NCBI): domain Eukaryota; kingdom Viridiplantae; phylum Streptophyta; class Magnoliopsida; order Laurales; family Calycanthaceae; genus Chimonanthus; species Chimonanthus salicifolius. The sequence continues at coordinate 51,122,421 of CM023535.1, read as the reverse complement.
AGAAACTTTCTAAATTAATAAACAACTTCCATAAAAATAAACTTTAGTGGGGTTCGGCCATACACCATGGCCGAACCACACCCATAGAGACAAATCTAACCCTTTCCATTTATTTTCTAAATTAATAACATCCTCCATAGGGTTCGGCCATACACCATGGCCTAACCCTATGGTTCATGATCTTGACCATTATTTACTCCTTGATCTTCTATTATTTAATCCCATTAAAATTCAATAATAATACCAACACAACTCCATGGGGTTCGGCCATACACCATAGCTGAACCCTATGGTTCATAATCTTATTTTAACAATTATCAATAATATTCCATGTATCCAAAAACCATCAACCATACATCCAACTAAACCCTTTAAAATCATGAATCTACACTTATGATTTTCATCTTCATATTACATTAAAATAACTAATATTCTTCATGGTTTTGAACCCATAAACATAACCAAAGACCGTCCATTAAACATCTCCAAAATCCTTCCATTAAAAAGAATCATCAAAGTTCTTCCATGGGGTTCGGCCATACCACATGGCCAAACCCTATGGTTCATCATTCCATTAATTGATACTCCAATCATCTCCCATTCTTCTTCCATGGGGTTCGGCCATACACCATGGCCGAACCCTATGGTTCTTTTCTCTTAAAACAAATTTATTAAATAAAATACTAACCGGTTCCGATTGATTCTTGCTCTTCCAATCCTTCTCCTTTCTTCTTGATTTTTCCCTTTTGCTGGCTGCCCTCTTTTCCTCCTTGTTTTGCCGTGAATATGCACTTGACATAGGGAGAGAATTCGGCTAGGGTGGTATTGCCATGCGCCCCTCTCCATGTATCTCTTTATAAAATTCTCCTTGGTCCCAACTTAGAAGGTGTCATGCGCCCCTTCTTGTTTAACTTAGAATGTGCTATGCGCATAACCCTTTATGTTTAACTTAGAAGGTGCCATTCGTATAACCCTATACACAGCCATAAGCATCCTTCCTTATTTAGTAATTTCCCTTGTTTTAAGATATTCTAGCACATGTGCATATCCTAGATATGCAATGTCACATACGGCCATAAATAATCTATCTCATCCATAAAATCTTTCCATGATCCCTTTATGTAACACCCTGGATTTTCAATTATTATTTTGTATGAAAATAATCCATTTAATTTGTGAACATTAGTTATGGATCTTAAATTGGGTAAAGAGTTGAGTCATTGGGCCAATTAGGATCCAACGGTTTTGGAATTGTTTTCAATAAAAATTAAATGGAGTTGAATTTAAATTGGTATTGCAATATTATATAAATAAGGAAGGAGATAATATTGCATGGCCGTGTATAGAGAGATTCATATCTATGATAGGCGCATGGGATCTTTTAAAAAGGGTATGCATATTGTCTTAAATTAAATAAAAGAAGTGTCTAAATTAAAAGGTTGCTTAGGCTATGATTAGTGATATGCGCATAGCACCTTCTAAAAGAAGGGCACACGGCATTGGGGCATTGTTTATCTTAAGCACATTCTAAATATGGGAAGCCAAGGTCGGCAAGTCCCAATTAAATAGCAAGGGGCGCATGATATTTACTAAAATTAAACAAGGGACGCACGACCCTAAAGGGGGTTGGCTAACTTAAGCATTTTCTAAATATGGGACCAAGGGAAGACTATAAAAGGAGAGGAGGACAAGGGCACACAGTTTACACCCTTCATAGCCGAATTTTATTTCTCTCTCCCTCTCTCAAGTTCTCATTCACAGCAAAAGCAAGGTGAAGAAAAAGGCAGCCAGCAAGAGGTGTTCTTGGTTTGGAAAAATTAAGAAGAAAGGAGAAGGATTGGTATTCTTCTTTGATAAAAGAGCAAGAAATCAAACGAAAAAGGTTAGTATTCTTATTTGATAAATTTGTTTTGAAATAAAAGAACCATAGGGTTAGGCCAAGGTGTATAGCTGAACCCCATGGAAGAAGATTGGGTGATGATTTGATGATGTTTAAATGGAAAGAAAGAACCATAGGGCTCGGCCATAGTGCATGGCCGAACCCCATGGAAAGATATGGTTTATTTTATTGGGTTATTAATAATGAAAACCATGGAAGTTGCTAATAAGTTTATGGGGTTTTCAAGCATGAAGATCATGGATTTATGCTTATGTTTTAAGAGGATTTGTAAATGGAGATATGGTTAGGAATGTGGGTCGGTCATTGCATGGCCGAACCATGATTTTCTTATGGCTAGGATGTTGGATCAAAAGAATAAAAAAAAAGGGGGGGTGAGGTTCGGCCATGGTGTATGGCCGAACCCCACCAATTATATTTATGGATTTTAATTGATTATAATGGATGATCATTTGTTAATTTTAATAAGAGGTTGATGTTATTGGTATGTAACTTTTGAAGGGATTAAATGGTCAAGATCATGAACCATAGGGTTCGACCATGGTGTATGGCCGAATCCCATGGAGTTGTTTTGGAATGGTTGATGGATTTTGATTGGCTAAATTAGAAAGCTTCTAATTATGAAAGATGGTTGCTAATTTAGGAAACTATCTAATTATGGAAGGAGGTTGCCAAATTAGAAAGCATTTATTTATGGAAGTTGGTTTATTTGGAAAGTTTCTATTTTTGGAAAGTGAAGACTAAATTAGAAAGTTTTAATTTAGGAACTTTCTAATTAGGAATTTTAATTTGGAAACCTTCTTAAAATAGAAGGAGGAGATTAAAATGAGAAGGTTTCTATTTATGGAAGGAGGTTGATGAATTTAGAAAGTTTCTAAATATAGATCTTCTAAATAGGGACTTGTTAAATATGGATTTGCTAGCAATGGAAGTTGATGAAAATGGGAGTTCGACATCACGGGTTTGGCCATGTGTATGACTAAACCCCATGACCCAAATGTTATGGTTTGTATGTCATGGTTTATGGATCATGTATGGACTTAATAAGGTTAATGGATTAATGAAGAGACATAAAACATAAGGTAGTGGCAATTTGGTAATATTGGCTGAAAAATGGAAGATCATGGGTTCGGCCATGGTGTGTGGCCGAACCCCATGAACTTGGATTATTTGGTTAATTATTAGTCTAAGTACATTGTGAATGAGAATAATGGGTAATGTAAGCCATGGATGGCAAAATTGTGAATATGTGGAAATATTAGACATAGGGTTCGACCATGGTGTATGGCCGAACACCATGAATTATTTATGGGACTATGTGTTTGGATTAAAAGAAGTATGTATGGACTATTTTGGAGCCTAAGCAAGGAAAATGGCTATGGTTATGTACAATGCCATTATTGTAATTAACTGAATTAATGGACTATGGGTTCGGCCATGGTGTATGGCCGAACCCCATGGGGTTTTGTTTATGGACTTAAAACATTGAAAATCAAGTGGGATTTAGTTATAATTAATTGTTATATTATAAGGTAACGGGACCTCACAAGGTGTTTACGATCGTGAGTGGTTACCGGACGAAAGACACAAGGACACGTAACGGTCTTTGGTAGGATTCCACCTCTTTGAAACCATGGGTTTTGTACAGTCGTTTTATCTTATTTTTTATGATATTATGTTTCAAAGGATATACTTTACATTGAATTTTAAGTGCTATGTCTATATGAGGAAAAAGTATGTGTTTTAAATATAATTCTTTAAATGCTATGTTTACGTTATAAAATAGCATGTGTTTCATTGACATCTCATGCATGGCATGGGGTGGATGATCTGTAACCGGAGGGGTCACACTCCATCGGGGCGTCCGAAAAACCTATGTGCGGTACCTTGATGTGCTTTTCCATCAGGAAGAAACCGAAGGATCCACACTCCGTCGGGGCGTCCGAAAGACCTGTGTGGTGGGTACTTTTATGTACATGTGATGGGTGGGACTCATTGCATTTGTCATCATTGCATGGCATGGATTTATATGGTTTTTGACATTACGTTCTTATTTATGTTTTGTACTAACCATGTGTTAGCCGTAACTGGAATACCTATTGGGCACGTTGTTCTAACGCCCTACTTCTACCCTAGTGGATGACATAGGAAATCAGGGGAACGATGAACGCAAGACGGGCCAGGCATGGAGCTTGGATGATTTAGTTTATATTTTTAATAAAGTTACTCATGAACTTGTATTTTGAGTATCTAGATTTCGGAATGTAATAACTTAGATAGTTGGATGTTTATTTGGATAATTATGGTATTTGAATGATCATTAAGGACTTGACGTACTTTGCTATCTGAATGGAATAGAACTTGGTTCTATTATGTTTCCGCAAGTATGATGTTATTATGCCGCATGTTTATATTACTATGTGTGAACCATTTTCGTGGACTTAGTCCATGTACACATAGGGTTGGCCAGTTAAGGGTCGGACTTTGGAAGTTCGGACTTAGCTCGCGTCGTGACTTCCCGCGCTCTATCACTCTACTTTGTTATAAAAAAAAAAAGACTCTGATTTACGGGAAGAAGAGAGTGAAAAAGGGCGGGGTGTTACACTTTATGCGCATAATCATAGATATGCAACCTAATAATCGGCCATGCACAATTATCCCATTCCTTATTTATTTAATATTGCATTGTTAATTAAATTCAACCCCATTTCATTTTATTGAAAATGACCCAACCCTTTACCCATATAAGATCCCTATTTAATAATTCACAAATTAAATGGTTAATTTTCATATATATTAATAAATTGAAAAACCGGGGTGTTACAGGGTTAAGGTATTACACCCGACAATTCCTCTCCCCCCCCGCCCCGCCCCCCCCCCCCCCCCCCCCCTCTAACGAAGCGATGCCGGTCATCCCATTTGCTTAGGGAATCTCCTGATCCCACATGATGTAGCCTGAAACCTGACTCTAATACCACTTGTTGCGACTAGGCTTCCAACCCAAATGGCTTGCCTAAGACCTGGCTCTGTTACCACTTCTTAGGATCAAACGCTTACCACTATGCCGAAAGCTATAGCTAATAGTGAGATTGATGAACACTGAGAAATAGTGGTAATTTCTCAGTGTTCATCAATCTCACTATCAGCTATAGCTTTCGGCATAGTGGTAAGCGTTTGATCCTAAGAAGTGGTAACAGAGCCAGGTCTTAGGCAAGCCATTTGGGCTGGAAGCCTAGTCCCAACAAGTGGTATTAGAGTCAGGTTTCAGGCTACATCATGCGGGATCAGGAGATCCCCTAGGCAAATGGGATGACAGGCATCGCTTCCTCTGCCGAAGGGCTTCGTTAGAGGAGGGAGGGGGGAGGAATTGTCAGGTGTAATACCCTAACCCTGTAACACCCCGGTTTTTCAATTTATTAATATATATGAAAGTTACACATTTAATTTGTGAATTATTAAATAGGGATCTTATATGGGTAAAGGGTTGGGTCATTGGCCCAATTAGGACCCAACGGTTTTGGAGTTGGTTTCAATAAAATGAAATGGGGTTGAATTTAATTAATAATGCAATATTAAATAAATAAGGAATGGGATAATTGTGCATGGCCGATTATTAGGTTGCATATCTATGATTACGCGCATAAAGTGTAACGCCCCGCCCTTCTTCACTCTCTTCTTCCTGTAAATCAGAGTCTTTTTTTCTTATAACAGAGTAGAGTGATAGAGCGCGGGACGTCACGACGCAAGCTAAGTCCGAACTTCCAAAGTCCGACCCTTAACTGGCCAGCCCTATGTGTACATGGACTAAGTCCACGAAAATGGTTCACACATGTAATATAAACATGCGGCATAATAACATTATATTTGCGGAAACATAATAGAACCAAGTTCTATTCCATTCAGATAGCAAAGTACGTCAAGTCCTTAATGATCATTCAAATACCATAATTATCCAAATAAACATCCAATCATCTAAGTTATTACATTCCGAAATCTAGATACTCAAAATTCAAGTTCATGAGTAACTTTATTAAAAATATAAACTAAATCATCCAAGCTCCATGCCTGGCCCGTCTTGCGTTCATCGTTCCCCTGATTTCCTATGTCATCCACTAGGGTAGAAGTAGGGCGTTATAACAACGTGCCCAATAGGTATTCCAGTTACGGCTAACACATGGTTAGTACAAAACATATATAATAACGTAATGTCAAAAACCATATAAATCCATGCCATGCAATGATGACAAATGCAATGAGTCCCACCCATCACATGTACATAAAAGTACCCACCACATAGGTCTTTCGGAACCCCCGACGGAGTGTGGACCCTCCGGATTCTTCCTGATGGAAAAGCACATCAAGGTACCCCACATAGGTGTTTCGGACGCCCCGACGAAGTGTGGACCCTCCGGTTACCAAAACCTTCACCCCATGCCATGCATGAGATGCCAATGAACACATGCTATTTTATAACATAAACATAGCATTTAAAATCACCTTTTGAAACATAATCACCACATGTTATTTATACAATTAAAAATAGCATTTGAAATTCAATATAAAGCATATCCTTTGAAACATAATTTCTTCAAACATAAAATAAAACATATGTACATAAACCCATGGTTTCAAAGAGGTGGAATCCTACCAAAGTCCGTTACGTGTCCTTGCGTTTTTCGTCCGATAACCGCTCACGATCGTAAACACCTTTTGAGGTCTCGTTACCTTATACTATAAAATCAATCAAAACCAAGTCCCACTTGATTTAAAATATTTAAAGTCCATAACCAATCCCCATGGGGTTCGGCCATACACCATGGCCGAACCCATGACTTACCATTTTCACACTTATTTACGAAAATGCCATTCGTGGCTATCATTCCATAATCCATCCTTTCAATCATTAAAAATTGCCTAAGTTCATGTTTGATCCACAAACCATCTCATTGGTTCGGCCATACATCATGGCCGAACCCATGATCTTTCAATTTAGGCGATATTTACAATTTTGCCACTAGCTTAGGTTTATGTTTCCCCATTAATCCAATCATCATATTAAATCCATAAAATCCATTCAACTTGATTCATGGGGTTCGGCCACACACCATGGCCGAACCCTTTGACATCTTCATTCCATCTTAGGTTCCAACAACCTAAGTTTATACTTAGAAAGTCCACATTTAGAAACTTTCTAATTTGCTTATCCAACATCCATACTTAGAAAGTCCCTAAAATGGAAACTTTCTAAATTTATCATTTCCTTTTCTTGGATCCATAATTCCAAGTTCTTTCCATAAATAAATAGTTTCCAAAATTAGCATGCATCTTTCCATGCTTGGATAGTTTCCAAATTAAATTCCATAATTAGAAAGTTCTTAATTAAAACTTTCTAATTTAGTCTCCACCTTCCAAAAATAGAAACTTTTCCATTTTAATCTCCTCCTTCTATTTTTAGAAATTTTCTTAATAAACTACCTTCCATAATTAGAAATCATCTTCCAAAATTAAAAGGTTTCCATAAATAAACCCTAGTGGGGTTCGGCCATACACCATGGCCGAACCTCACCCTTGGAGACAATCTATCCTTTTTCATTTACCTTCTAAATTAGTAATCAACTCCATGGGGTTCGGCCATAAACCATGGCCGAACCCTATGGTTCATAATCTTCCTCTAACAATTATTAAATAAAACATTCATCCCTTCAAAACATTGGTATTACCTCCATGGTTTCCAAGATCTAAATTAATATAACTTCCATGGGGTTCGGCCATACACCATGGCCGAACCCTATGGTTCAAAACCTTCTTTTAAAAATTATCAATCCTTGATCCTTCATGATCTACTCATCTTATGAATTTCCTTTCCATGGGGTTCGGCCATACCCATAGCCAAACCCTATGGTTCATCTTATTCCAACTTAAAAACCCATAATTTAAACCATGCTTTCCATGGTTTTCATTCCTTCAATATATCCAATAACCTTCCATTAAAAATCACCAACAACATCCATTAAAACCGTATGAATTTATTAACCAACTCCCATGGTTTTTTCCTCATTAAAAATCCATACATTTACCATGTCTTCTTTCATGGGGTTCGGCCATGTATTGTGGCCGAACCCTATGGTTCATGGTTCATTTAAAATATCAAAAACCTTTACCAATCTTCTTCCATGGGGTTCGGCCAAGCACCATGGCCGAACCCTATGGTTCTTTTCTTTTAAAACAATTTATCAAATAAAAATACTAACTGGTTCCGATTGATTTCTTGCTCTTCCAATCCTTCTCCTTTCTTCTTTATTTTTCCAAACTAAGAACACCTCTTGCTGGCTGCCTTCTCCTTGTCCATGCAGTGAATGAGAGCTTGAAAGAAAGAGAGAGAGAGTTCGGCTAATGGTGTAAACCGTGTGCCCCTCCTTGTTTCTCCTTTTATTACTCCCTCTTAATCCCAAGTTAGAAGGTGCTTAAGATAATCTTACCCCCTTGATACAGTAGCAATTGCCGTGTACCCCTTGTCTTAGATTAGTAATGCCGTGTGCCCTCTTGTATTTCTCTCTTTGGAGAGTCCTAATTTTGGATACGATATGTGCCCCTCTTACCTTTTTTTTTTTTTAAGCTTCTGTTGCTCTCAATTTAAAATAGTAATTGCCGACCTTGGCTTCCCACTTTGGATAGTCCTAAATAAAATATGCCATGCGCATAATCATAGATATGCAATGTCATACACGGCCATGCACAATCTTATTAAATCTTTAATATCTTCTCAAGATATTGTAGCATATCACATGGATTGCGCATACTATTTAATTCAAGTCCCATTTAATTTTATGAAAACAATTCCAAAACCATTTGGTCCTAATTGGGCCAATGACCCGACTCTTTACCCAATTTAAAATCCATAACTAATATTCACAATTAAATGGGTAATTTTCATACAAATTAATAAATTGAAAATCCGGGGTGTTACAATACAACCTTCTTTTTAAAATTTTCGTCCCAAAAATCGAGTGAAGTAGGGTTTCAAACATTTACATAAATAGCTCAGGATGAGCTTTCCTCATTTCTGACTCGAGTTCCCATGTGGCTTCCTCAATGCCATGTCGATCCCATACCACCTTGACAAACTGGATCGCTCGGTTTCGTAACACCCTTTGTTCTGTGTCCACCACTCGGACAGGCTTTTCGACGTACGTCACGTCGCTCTGAACCTCCATGTCTTGTATGTTTAGCACATGAGAGGGATCAGGATTATACTTTCTCAACATCGATATATGGAACACATCGTGTAAAGATGCCAACCGTGATGGGATTGCCAATTGATAAGCCACGTCCCCCATCCTTCTTATAATTGAAAATGGTCCCACATATCTTAGCAACAATTTCCCTTTCTTTCCAAATCCCATGTGTCCCTTCCGTGGCGAGACTTTCATGAACACCATGTCTCCCACTTCAAATTCAATGAACCTTCTCCTCTTGTCAGCATAACTCTTCTGACGACTCTATGCAGTCAATAGGTGTTGCCGTATCAACTGTATCTATGCTGTAGTCTCTGCAACCAACTCAGGTCCAATCAGTGCAGGCTCACCGGCCTCTGTCCAGCACACTAGTGATCTACATGGTCTACCATATAATGCCTCAAATGGAGCCATCTGGAGGCTTGCCTGGTAACTGTTGTTGTATGAGAATTCTACCAACGGCAAGTGATCCTCCCATCCACCCTTGAAATCTAGCATACATGCTCTCAGCATATCCTCTAGTGTCTGTGTTGTCCTCTCAGACTGTCCAGCAGTCTGTGGATGAAATGTCGTACTAATCAGTAGCTCTGTTCCCATGGCCGACTGCATGCTCTGCCATACTCTGTCAGTGAATCAACCATCTCTGTCGGACACAATAGTCTGAGGTATACCATGCAATCTGATGATATCCCTAATATATCGCCAACCCAAAGTCTCAGATGAGTCTGTCATCTTGATGGGAATGAAATGTGCAGACTTGGTCAGTTGGTCTACCACGACCCATATCGCATTGTTGCCCTTTGATGACCTTGGCAACCCTGTCACAAAATCCATGGAAATGTGTTCCCATTTCCATTCCGGCACTGGTAAGGGTTTGAGTAACCCTGGTCGCTTCTGATGTTCCGTTTTAACCTGTTGACAAGTTAAGCATGTGCTACAAATTCTGCTACATCTCTTTTTAGTCCGTGCCACCAATAATTTCTCTTCAAGTAGTGATACATCTTGGTGCTGCCCGGATGAATAAAGAGTTTGGTCTGATGTGCCTCAACCAATAACTCTTTTCTACAGCTCTTAGGTACATATACCCTTCCTCGGAATACAAGACCCTGTCCTGGTCGTAACTCCCATTCCGGTATGACTTCACCAGTAGACATCTTAGCCCAAATCTCCTCCACCTCCGAGTCTGTCCGCTATTCCTGTTCAATCTTGGTAACCATGTTGGATCGTATGATCAAATTGTAAATAGTCCCATGGTTATTGAGGTAAAGTTTAAACTCTCGAATGGTATTCAGCATCTCCCATTCGGTCCTGATCAAACATGCCACTGATGCATGTGATAAACGGCTGAGGGCATCTGCCACCTTGTTCGCCTTGCCAGGGTGATAACGAAGTGCGAACTCATAATCCGCCAGATATTCCATCCATCTGCGCTGCCTCAAGTTGAGCTCTTTCTGATCAAATAAGTACTTCAAGCTCTTATGATCTGAAAACACTTCAAATTTCTCGCCATAAAGATAATGTCTCAGCTTTTGAGAGTGAAGACCACTGCGACTAGTTTCAGATCGTGCATAGGATAGAGACGTTCATGTATTTTCAACTGTCTTGATCCATATGCCACTACACGATTACTTTGACTGAGTGTACACCCCAGTCCCTCTCCTGAAGCATCGCATTGTACCTCATAACACTTATCTCTTTCCAGCAAAATTAGAATAGGAGCAGTGGTAAGTTTCTTCTTCAGCTCTTTAAATCTTTGGTTGCACAAATTTGACCACTCATATTTGACCCCTTTCTGAGTGAGTCGAGTAAGTGGAGATGCTATTTTTGAGAAGTCCATGATAAATTTCCTGTAATAACCAGCCAATCCCAAAAAGCTATGGATCTTGGTTACATTCTTTGGCGCTTTCCAATCTCTTACTGCCGCTATCTTAGTCGGGTCCATGGCTATACCTTCTTTTGATATAACATGTCCCAAAAAATTGACCTCAGATAGCCAAAATTCACATTTACTAGCTTTAGCATATAGTTTGTTCTTCCTCAAAGTGTCCAGAACTATTCTCAAGTGCTCAGCATGTTCTTCCTTATTTTTGGAATAATTTAGGATGTCATCAATAAACACAATAACAAATTGGTCCAAGTAAGGATGGAAGATCCTGTTCATTAAATCCATGAACATAGCCGGTGCATTGGTAAGTCCAAACGGCATGACTACAAACTCAAATAATCCATACCGCGTTCTGAAGGCTGTCTTTTCTATGTATTCCTCCCTAACCCAGATTTGGTGATATCCAGACATCAGGTCAATCTTAGAAAAATGACTGGAACTTATAAGTTGATCAAATAAATAATTGATCCTGGGTAGAGGGTACTTGTTTCTAACTGTCAGCTGGTTCAGTTTTCGGTAATCCACACACATACGGAGTGAACCATCCTTCTTGTTTACAGATAAAACCGTAGCTCCCCAAGCCGATGTACTGTTCCGAATGCACCCTAGTCTGAGCAGTTCATCAATCTACTTCTTTAACAGACAACTCTGCTGGTGCCATCCGGTAATGTGGTAATGACACTGGTGCAATGCCAGGGTACAGCTTGATTTCAAAATTGATCTCCCTCATGGGAGGCAAACTAGGGAGTTCCTTTGGAAAAACTTCTGCATAGTCCCTTACTATTTCCAGAAGTTCAACCACCGGTGCCTTTTTTATTCTGATAATGTTCAATACCAGATGATTCAACCCTTCATGCAGTCTGCTTTGTTTATCAGCAAGCACCATATGTTGTTTTCCCTCGAACGACCAAAATGTCACCCTGCGACGATAACAATCAATGTTGGCCATAAAGCTAGCCAACCAATCCATGCCGAAAATAATATCATATTCTGACATATCGAGCACCAAATAATTGAACTCAAATCTGAGTCCAGCAAGTTCAGTATTCACTGTAGTGCATATAAGTCCCAATGATGTATCTCCGACGGGGGATACAATGGTGAGTGATGTGGACAGTTTTTGTACCAATGTACTAGTAGCAGTTATAAATGCAGCAGATATGAAAGAGTGGGATGCTCCCGAATCAAATAATGCAAAGGCGTAGGAACTACTGACTACTACCATACCTTGAATCACAGAGTGATCCTCTGCTGCTGGAGGTGCTAAGGTGAATACCCATCTAGATCCTGTAGGTGGCCATCCCGCATGATTAAATGTTCTGCCTCCACGTGAATTAGTTGGCCTAACTGGTGGACGAGATGAACCCCTAGTATTAGAGGGTTTATTGAGTTGTGGACATTCCCTCTTAAAATGGCCAAGCTGATCACAATGAAAGCAGTTGCTCCCACCTCTGGGAGCCTGAGTGACTGATGCAGATGGGGAGGGATGATAGGGACGAAAGCCCCCTGTTGACCCAGTAGATGGTGAGGGTCTGCTAGAGTTTGGTCGGAACCTCTTGTTGGGCTGGAATGTATCCCTCCCACTCTAAGCTCGGTGATTGTCAAAATGCATCAACTCAGCCATCTCCTGCTCTGCTATAGTGGCCCTACTAACCACTTCTGCCAATGTGGCTGCCTTGAATATAGTTACCTTGGCCCTTATGCTTGGACGAAGGCCCCGCTCAAACTTGCATACCCTTCGATACTCTGTATCCACCATATAGAATGCATACACAGACAAACTGAGAAACTCCTGGTGGTACTCTGCCACCAGTCATGGTACCTTGTACCAAAGGTAGGAAAGCCTGAGTCTGGCGTCCTTCTCCTCCTCAGGGAAATAATGTTCCAGGAAGGTAGCTGAGAACTACTCCCAAGTCATGGCAATCCTCTCTTCTTCTAGAAGAAGTGCTCGCTGCTTCTCTATCACCTCCCACCATTTACCGGCATCATCAATCAGCTGTGATGTGGCCAGTAAAATCTTGTGAGCATGACTCGTGATATCCAATAAAGTCAGAGTCTGTGAAATCTTCTTCAGCCAGTTTTTCGCTCCGACAGCCCTTTCTCTCCCCTTGAAGTAAGGAGGGCGTTGTTACTGGAAGTCCCTGACCATGCTCCTGTCATTGTTTTCCTTGGAGGTTCCATTCTCATTCAAGTGCTGTTCAAGCACCGAGGTGACCACCGTTTGAACCAAGTTTTGTAATTCAGGAGGTACCACTAGTATGTTCATGCTGCCTTGTTGCTCCTCCTCTTGGTGGGATTGTTGTTCTTCCTCTTCATGATCAGAGTGTCGTTCCTCCTCATGATGAGATTGTCGTTCCTCTTCGTCACCCCCATTTGGATATTGTCGGGTATTCACCTTGGCCTTCCCCTTGGAGCCAATTTTCCCTAAGCCATTGAAACATATCAAGACTTAGTTTTCATCATAAAATTTGTATCTCCTACATGTTGCGGAAAATTTCCAAATAAGCACTCTTAATTTTGTTTTTGTTTCTGGAGAAATACATCCTATGTTGCTATGTTTGATAATCTGATCATTTTGACTGTACTTCCTTTGCTATTATCCGACTAAGTCTAACGAAGTAAATTAATGCACGAAGACCGGATTAATTTACCCCGAAAGATTCAATGTTTCGGGTTCACCTGATACCAACTGTAACGCCCCGCCCTTTTTCACTCGCTTCTTCCCGTAAATCAGAGTCTATTTTTATATATATATATATATAACAGAGTAGAGTGATAGAGCGCTGGACGTCATGATGCGAGCCAAGTCTGAACTTCCAAAGTCCAACCCTTAACTGGCCAACCCTATGTGTGCATGGACCAAGTCCACGAAAATGGTTCAAACATAGCAATATAAACCTGCGGAACATTAACATCAAAATTGCGAAATCATAATAGAACCAAGTTCTATTCCATTCAGATAGCAAAGTACGTCAAGTCCTTAATCATCATTCAAATACCATAATTATCAAAATTGACATCCATCCATCTAAGTTATTACATTCTGAAATCTAGATACTCAAATACAATTCCATGAGTAACTTTTATTAAAAATAATAAACTAAATCATCCAAGCTCCTATGCCTGGCCCATCTTGCGTTCATCGTTCCCCTAATTTCCTGTATCATCAACTAAGGTAGAAGTAGGGCGTTGGAACAATGCTCCCAGTAGGTATTCCAGTTACGGCTAACACATGGTTAGTACAAAACATATTATAATATCGTAATGTCAAAAACCATATAAAACCATGCCATGCAATGATGACAAATGCAATGAGTCCCACCCATCACATGTACATATAAGTACCCACCACATAGGTCTTTCGGACCCCCCGACGGAGTGTGGACCCTCCAGATTCTTCATGATGGAAAAGCACATCAAGGTACCCCACATAGGTGTTTCGGACGCCCTGACGGAGTGTGGACCCTCCGGTTACCAAAACCTTCACCCCATGCCATGCATGAGATGCCAATGAACACATGCTATTTTATAACATAAACATAGCATTTAAAATCACCTTTTGAAACATAATCTGTAATGGCCCGAAATTTTTAAATCAATAAATATGTGGTTATTATTTATTTTTAATGGTGGGAATGGGAAATTTGATGGAATAAATGGTGAATGGACCAAAATTTGGACAAGGCCCAACTAGGGCCCAATGGATTATGGATTGGATTTAAGTTTACTTAAAGGGTCAATGGTGGTTAATTGGGCCAAGGATGGTCAAATTGGGCCCAATACCCATTTGGGACCCAATAGATCAAGATGGTGTAAGCCCTAAGGTAAATGGGTAAGGGTGAATGTAATTGGGCCATGGGCCCAATGTTGATCCAATTAGTTGGAATGGGTTGAATTAAATTTAAATCACCTAAGTTAATTTGAATTAAGCCAAGGTGATGTGGCCAATTGGGACCCACCTCCACCTCACTAAGTGAGGTGGCGTGTGGACCAAGAATTGGTGGGGTCGGCCACCATGGTTGACTTGGTCAACCATGGGTGGATTTCTTAGAGGGAATTTAATGGAATTAAATTAAGTAGGAAATAAATAAACCTAAGTAATTATCTAGTTGATTAATTAAATAAAATAAACAAAAGGTGGTCAAATGGTCAAAGAAGACCAAAAGCCATCTTATTTTTTAATACCAACGTTGGCTAGTGGTGGGGTTCCAACCACCACCATAAAGCATGAGAAATATTTCATGTGGGGTGGTTGGGAGCTTTAATGCTAAAGTGTAAGTTAAAGTAATCAAATAAGATAAGCCTTATCCCATTTTCTCCATATTTTCTATCAAGTCTTTCACTCTCTCCCTCTCATGTACTCCCATTGCCGTCCCACACTAGGAGAAGAAAGAAGAAAAGAAACCATGGAGGAAATAAGAAAAGAAATCTAAGAAGAGAAGAGGTGCAAGCATGGTCCACCATTCTGAGGTCAAGATCTACCATCTTCTTCTCATCATCTCCATCCTCTTCCCTCTCTCAATTCAAACCCTATTATGGCCGATCCTAAGATTGGAGGTTGTCACCATTGATCAAGCATCCTAGCCAATCAAACAAGGAGAGGAAGGAGAAAGGAGGGTAAGGAAGCCGACGGGAGTGGCAAAAGTCGGAGGAGGTGTCGGATTGTAAGTATTTTCTTAAACAAGAAATTTTGGATTTTTTAGGTTTAAGATTTGGGATTCAATTTGTAAATTTAATGGTGGCCAAATGATTTTATACCATGGATTTTAAATCCATCAAATTTAAGGGTGGAAAGTGGACAAAACCTAATGGGTAAATTGGGGTTAGGTTAAGGTAAATAATTGAGGAAATTTTAATGGGGTGTTAGGGTTAAAATTTTGAAGGATGAATTATGGTTTTAGGGTTTAATGATTAAATGTTGGTAAATTGTTTTAAAGGGATGGTAAATGAAGAAATGCATGGGAGAAGTGCATGATGTTGATGGCCTTAACAATGGTAGATGATGGAGTATTTTAATTAGGTTTTGTAAAAATGGAAGACATGTAAGCTAATTTGGAGATTTAATGGAATTTTAAGATTTAAAAATCATGGAAGGATAAGTTGTAATTTTAGGGTTTTAATGGTTAATGTAGTAATTTTTTTAAGGGATTGTAAATGAGGAAATTTATGTGGAATGTAAATGGTTGTTATGGCATTTAGAAGCATGAATGAATGATTGAACCCCATAGTGGGTGTTTAAGTCATTTAATTAGGGTTGTAAATAATTGAATGTGGTGAATTTTGTAAAAGGGTTTTAAATGGAGTTTTTAGGGTTAGTATCATGAAAGGATGATTAATGATGTTAGGATTTTAAGTGACTAAATGTGGTAATTCTTTTACAAGGGATCTTGAATGAAAAACATGGAAGAATGGTGGGGAAGATTGGTAAGATTGATGAACTCCAAATGATGAACCTAATGTTGAAAAGAAAAAGGAATTATGGCTAAGATTGATGGACCCCAAATGTATCAAATAATGATTAAGGATTGATGAATTAAGTGTATGGTTTAGATTCTCTCAATGGAGGGACTTGTGATGGAACTAAGTCATGTATGTAGACCATGACCCATTTGTAGGTCATGTTATGGGTTAAATTTGGTATTATGCATGTGAGTAATAAATGGGGAATGTTGGTGGTGTTGATGAACCCTATGGCAATGTACTCATAATTTTATGGATGGAAGGTTTTTTCTAAACCCTATGGTAAGGTATTGTAAATTGTAATGGTTTATGGGTGTAAGAATGTGGAAGTTGATGGAGGAGGGTGATAGTTTTAAATGGACCATGGGATCGGCCATGGTGTATGGCCGAACCCCATGGGAAAACTTTGATGAATTAAGTGTTTTGGAAACCATGAAAAGAATGGGAAGTATGGCATGACTAAGTGAGTCATTAATGTACTCAAGAAAATGTACCAAATTGATGATCAAAATTGATGGTTTGAATTGCATGATGTAAACCCTTCATGGAAGGGCTTGTGATGGGTGCAAATGTGTAAATAGGCCAAAGAAAATATGGGTATTTGGTTAAGTAGAAAGGGCTGATTTTTAATGAACCCATGACCCATTGTTATGAGCCACTTAATGGTCTAAGTATGGGGTTATATATTTATGTTTTAAATAAATGGAAGTTAGGTTAATTAAGTGGTTAATTGCTAATGTTCTTATGTTATGGTTAATGAGACATCAATGGACCCATTTTTGTGAACCAATGAATAGGCTAAGATTAAAGTCTATGGATATGCTTTAGCTAATGGGGATTAGGTTAAGATATGGTTGTATCTCATGATTGGTAAGTGTATGGATCAATTATGAATAAAGGGAATGAGTGGATAATGGACTCATTGTGGGTTAAATGCATGATCTAAACCCCATGGAAAGATTTGATGAATTGGGTATTTTGAACCCATGATCCATTAACCATTTAAAGGGTTAAATATGGGGTTTTGTATGAGTTTAAAGGAATAAGGGTTAGGTTAATAAAAGGACCAACTTTATGATCACATGATATGGTTGCTGGGTCATTAATGGACCTAAGTTATGGATCATTAATGGGTCTAAGTTATGGATCCATTATAGACCATAATGTATATGGAAGAGGGAATGAATTATCCATGGAAGGGTAATGGCAAAACCGTAAATATTGGCCAAAATGAGGAAAACCCCCTAAGACATGATGTATGGGCTTAGAAATGGTTAAAGCATGGACTAATTGCTAATATGTAATAAGGTATCAGACATCGCAAGTGGTACGCGGATCGGCGACCGGGTCTATCTGGCGAAAACGAAAGAAAGAACGCTAGTCGGTATTTGGTAGGATTCTAACCTTTTTGTAAGCCATGGATTGAGTGATGGTTTCTTTGAATTATTTTGGAAATTATATGGGTTGTTTTAAGATTGGTTTTGAATTATGTATTATGTAGGGGTTTTTACTTGATTTATTCTGGTAAGCATATGATTGGTTTAAAATGGGTTTTAAAACTATGATGTGTTTATTGAGGCTTTACTTGATCTACTTTTGATAATCAAGTTATATGTTTGATTGATGGGATTTTTAAATGTCATGGTTGTTATTATATTCATTACATGGCATATGGCATCTACATCTCATGCATGGCATGGGAGGGATATGACAGGGGAAGGATGAAATGAAACCGGAGTCCATGCTCCGTCAGGGCGACCGATAAACAACCATGGGGATATTCTGATCTGTTTGATTCATCAGGGAGGTTATTATGGGCTCTATGATATGTTGATAAGGCTATTCAAACAAGAATGTTACTATGTGTTATTATACCTTAATGATGGTTCTTCCATCACGGGGGATGCCTAGTGTGGATCACATCTTGATGAGTTTTTTTCATCAAGAGGGTCATGGCACGATGATGGTATGGATTATATTTTGAACATTATGTATGGATGAAAAAGGGGCATTGTACAATGATGATGAGATTGATGGGTGGGATTCATGACATAAAACACCCATTGCATTACATTGTACCAAATGGCATGATTTTGATATAATATTTTCTATATGCTTTGTTATCACTAACCCATGTATTAGCCCTACTCGGAGTCCTACTGGGCTCGTTGTCTAACGCCCTACTTCTACCCTAGCTGATGACGCAGGGAACGGCGGAGCAGAAGGACGAGACGGGAGCCAAGCTTAGGAGCTTGAGGAGGCGGACTATTTCCTTTATTTAAGTTTATTTTGGGAAATGTACATTTGAATAGTTTAGCTTGTCGGAAATGTAATAATTTAGATTGCTTGCTATATTTTGGTTTTTATTTTTGGACGTGGAGACGTTGTGATATTTTGGTAATATTATGAATGTTATCTTCCCTGCTATCTAAAAATTGGTAAGATAGTCTTTATTGTAATTTTCCGTACTCAGTGTAATATTTCTTAAGCTTACGTCTACGTGTGAACCGTTCTTCGTGGACTTCGTTCCACGCACACATAGGGTTGGCCAGTTAAGGGCCGGGCTTAGAAGCTCGGACTTAACTCGCGTCGTGACGTCCGCGCCCTTTGTTACTTTTTATTTCAAAAAAAAAAAATAGACTCTGATTTTCGGTGAAAAGGGGCGGGCGTTACATAATCACCACATGCTATTTATACAATTAAACATAGCATTTGAAATTCAATATAAAGCATATTCTTTGAAACATAATTTCATCAAACATAAAATAAAACATATGTACATAAACCCATGGTTTCAAAGAGGTGGAATCCTACCAAAGTCCGTTACGTATCCTTGCGTTTTTCGCCCGATAACCGCTCACGATCGTAAACACCTTGTGAGGTCCTGTTACCTTATAATATAAAATCAATCAAAACCAAGTCCCACTTGATTTAAAATATTTAAAGTCCATAACCAATCCCCATGGGGTTCGGCCATACACCATGGCCGAACCCATGACTTACCATTTTCACACTTATTTACGAAAATGCCATTCGTGGCTATCATTCCATAATCCATCCTTTCAATCATTAAAAATTGCCTAAGTTCATGTTTGATCCACAAACCATCTCATTGGTTCGGCCATACATCATGGCCGAACCCATGATCTTTCAATTTAGGCGATATTTACAATTTTGCCACTAGCTTAGGTTTATGTTTCCCCATTAATCCAATCATCATATTAAATCCATAAAATCCATTCAACTTGATTCATGGGGTTCGGCCACACACCATGGCCGAACCCTTTGACATCTTCATTCCATCTTAGGTTCCAACAACCTAAGTTTATACTTAGAAAGTCCACATTTAGAAACTTTCTAATTTCATTATCCAACTTCCATACTTAGAAAGTCCCTAAAATGGAAACTTTCTAAATTTATCATTTCCTATTCTTGGATCCATAATTCCAAGTTCTTTCCATAAATAAATAGTTTCCAAAATTAGCATGCATCTTTCCATACTTGGATAGTTTTCAAATTAAATTCCATAATTAGAAAGTTCTTAATTAAAACTTTCTAATTTAGTTTCCACCTTCCAAAAATAGAAACTTTCCCATTTTAATCTCCTCATTCTATTTTTAGAAACTTTCTTAATAAACAACCTTCTATAATTAGAAATCATCTTCCATAATTAAAAGGTTTCCATAAATAAACCCTAGTGGGGTTCGGCCATACACCTGGCCGAACCTGTAACGCCCCGCCCTTTTTCACTCGCTTTTCTCGTAAATTCAGGGTATATATATATATTTTTTAAACAGAGTAGAGTGATAGAGCGTGGAATGTCACAACGCAAGCTAAGTTCGAACTTCCAAAGTCCGACCCTTAACTTGTCAACCCTATGTGTGTATGGACTCAGTCCAATAAAATGGTTCACACATAGCAATACCGACTTGCGGAATAAAATCATACAACTGTGAAATCAAAATCATCAAAATACGGAATCATATTAGAACCAAGTTCTAATCCATTGTTAGCAAAGTACTTAGTCAATAAAATCACAATCATCATTATCCAAATAAAACATCCAACCATAGCATTTTATCTAAGTTATTACATTCTGAAATCTGGATACTCTCAATAGAAATCCTTGAGTATATTAAACAAAATATAAAACTAAAAGCGTTCCAAGCTCCTATGCTTGTCCCTTTCCGCGTTTAGCGTTTTCCTCGTTTCCTACATCATCTACTAAATTAATTCAACCCATTTGCATTTAACAAAACCAATTCCAACATTGGTTGGGTCCTAATTGGGTCATGGCCCAATTCTTGATCCAAATAAGGTCCAATTCTAAAATCCACAATTTAAAAGAATAATTGTCATATAAAATTATAGTATGAAAATCCGAGGTGTTACAATACAACCCTTTTTTTATAATTTTCGTCCCGAAAATCGAGTGGAGTAGGGTTTTCAAACATTTACCCAAATAATTCAGGATGAGCCTTTCTCATTTCTGACTCGAGTTCCCATGTGGCTTCCTCAATGCCATGTCGATCCCATACCACCTTGACAAACTGGATTGTTCGGTTCCGTAATACCCTTTGTTCTACGTCCACCACTCGAACAGGCTTCTCGATATATGTCACGTCGCTCTGGACCTCTATGTCTTGTACGTTCAATACGTGAGAAGGATCAGGATTATACTTTCTCAACATCGATATATGGAACACGTCGTGTAAAGATGCCAACTGTGATGGGAGTGCCAATTGATAAGCCACATCCCCCATCCTTCTTCTGATTGAAAATGGTCCCACATATCTTGGTGATAATTTTCCTTTCTTTCCAAATCTCATGTGTCCCTTTCGTGGCGAGACTTTCAAGAACACCATGTCTCCCACTTCAAATTCGAGGAACCTCCTTCTCTTGTCAACATAACTCTTCTGACGACTCTGCGCAGTCAATAAATGTTGTCGTATCAACTGCATTTGCGCTGTAGTCTCTACAACTAACTCAGGTCCAATCAATGCAGGCTTACCGGCCTCTGTCCAACATACTGGTGACCTACATGGTCTACCATATAATGCCTCAAATGGTGTCATCTGAAGGCTTGCCTGGTAACTATTGTTGTATGAGAGTTCTACCAACGGCAAGTGATCCTCCCATCCACCCTTGAAATCTAGCATACATGCTCTCAACATGCCTTCCAGTGTGTGTATTGTCCTCTCAGACTGTCCATCAGTCTGTGGATGAAAAGTCGTACTAATCAATAAATCTGTTCCCATGGCTGACTGCATGCTCTGCCATACTCTGCCAGTGAATCGACCATCTCTGTCGGAAACAATAGTCTGAGTAATACCATAAAATCTGATGATATCCTTAATATACTGCCGACCTAAAATCTCAGATGAGTCTATCATCTTGAGGGGAATAAAATGTGCAGACTTGGTCAGTCGGTCTACCACGACCCATACCGTATCATTGCCCTTTGAAGACCTTGGCAACCCTTAGGTATTTATATCCTTCCTTGGAACACAAGACCCTGTCCCGGTCTTAACTCCCATTCCAGTATAACTTTGCCAATGACCATCTTGGCCCATATCTCTTTTATTTCCGGATCTATCCTTTGTTTCTTGTTCAATCTTGTCAAATACCACCTAATTATATCAAAGTCACTCATATCAATTATTGTTTCATTTTCACAGAATTACTCTGTCCCATGTTATCTCTTTTCCTCATGAAACCATTTACAATTTCTATATAAATCAATATACTCTGTTTCGTTTTACATGCTACAAAAAAAATATTTTCACACGTACTTGCTCAATACGTTCATTCGTCTGCTCTCCGTGTGAAGTAATCTACCAATATGAGCCTATGCTCAAAGCTTTACTTGATTCCATCTTAACTAGGTTTTCTAGTTGCACTCTCCTGGAGCTCCATTGACTAAACTATAAAGTTAGGTAGCCAGCCTCACTCGTAGTCGCCCATAGCTTCCCATTCGAGTTTCACTAGACTCTTAACTTCACTTTCCTGGAATTCCATCGGCTAACTATAGAGTCAGTTGATCAGTCTAACTCGGCAGTCGCCCATAGTTTCCCATTCAAGTCTCACTAGACTTTTCCCTTAAGTATATTTCCAAATATATGCATATCTTCATTCGCACATAAGTCACTATGTGGCTAACACCTTTTATTCAAAATTTCTATGATACCGGTTTCTTTCATCACTAACTTTCTTGTGATACAAGTCGTAATATGACCAACAACTTTTCCTTATACCGTGGAATGTATATCGAAACATGTCCCAATCATTAGATCTATATGCCATCTATGAGATCAACAAGTCTATCCTACTTCCTACATGTCTACCTTGGTACCGATACTTGATATTAATCCAAACCATCATGGATTCCATCATCAATGATTATACACATCCATCCCTGCTACCACTTTATCAGTGAGTATCATCTGTCCATGGTTAATAACCTTCCATGAATATAACCCTCCTTCTGGGTATAATCCATTCATGGGCATGACTAATACCTTCGTAAAAAGAATATGTCTTACAAGGCTAACGGTCTAACTTACAACCAATATGTCAACTTATGGGACCAAAATGTCTTTCATGTTACCAATACGTATACCCTAATGCCAATATCCGGCATCAATCCAAACCACCATTGAAACTCTCATCCATGTTTATACGTATCCATGAATATAACCCTCTTTTGGGTATAATCCATTCATGGCATAACTAATCCATTCTTGATCATAATTAATCCAGACACATCTTCCACCATGAGATATTTTATCCGTAGGAACCACACTCGAATGAATCACTACATGACTGTAGTAACAATACCAAATCTTAAATATACATCGACCCCTTAGTAAGACTTAGGGCCCATGACTTACTAAGCGGAAGACTCACGTCCAACGTGATCCGGTCCACCTCGCCCTGCATCCCTTCACCCCAAGGGTGATTCAGTCAAGCTCTAAGGCGGTCGAACCGCGTCTGACGAAACTAGCACCACCCCCACGGGGTAAAATAGTACCTAGTTCTGCGCATCCATGCACGTCAAGTGTGCAAAATAGCTGTGAGAGCGCCCTCTAGTGCGTAGCCTGCGAGGGACCCACTCCTCAACTGTAACCCTTACGGGACCAAGTTTCCGTATTTCATATCGAGGTTCCTACGATCTTACAGCTACTCTAAGCCTTACTCATAGAATTTATATACTTATCTCGTCAATATCACATGTGAAACATATCCATACCATATCTCAATAAAATCAAGTGACCCTGTCACCTACATCTCAGTGCCAAAATCCTAGTAAACTCTTAAATTTGCCTTCTTTATTGAAATTTATTCAAACTTTCTTCACAATACAATTGTAGGTAGGGTTAGAACAAACCCTTCAAAACGTAACCACAACCTTTACAAAACCTTTCCTTTTTCCCCAACATTCTCTTACCACTACTTAGGCTAATCTTCTGTATCACAAAAACAGAAGCATATCAAATGCCAACAGTAAATCTAATCAAATAACCTTTGTTTTGGGGAATTTCTCTATGCATCCCATAATGTCTCTTGTTTGGGGAACTTCCCTATGTATCACATAATGTCTCTTGTTTGGGGAACTTTCCTATGTATCACATAATGCCTCTTGTTTTGGGGAAATTGCCAAATAAGCTCTCTTGATTTTGTTTTGTTTCCGGGGAAATACATCCTATGTTGCTACGTTTGATAATCTGATTATTTTGACCGTACTTCCTTTGCTATCATCCGTCTGAGTCTAACGAAGTAAATTAATGCACGAGACCGGATTAACTTACTCCGAGAGATTCAAGTTTCGGGTTCGCTCTGATACCAACTGTAACGCCCCGCCCTTTTTCACTCACTTTTTCCTGTAAATTTAGTGTATATTTTTTTTTAAAAAAACAGAGTAGAGTGATAGAGTGCGGAATGTCAGGACACGAGCTAAGTTCGAACTTCCAAAGTCCGACCCTTAACTGGCCAACCTTATGTGTGTATGGACTCAGTCCAATAAAATGGTTCACACATAGCAATACCGACTTGGGGAATAAAATCATACAACTGCGGAATCATAATCATCAAAATGCGGAATCATATTAGAACCAAGTTCTAATCCATTGATAGCAAAGTACTTAGTCAATACAATCACAATCATCATTATCCAAATAAAACATCCAACCATAGCATTTCATCGAAGTTATTACATTCTGAAATCTGGACACTCACAATATAAATCCCTGAGTATCTTAAACAAAATATAAAACTAAAAGCGTTCCAAGTTCCTATGCTTGTCCCTTTCCGCGTTTAGCATTTTCCTCGTTTCCTGCATCATCCACTAAATTAATTCAACCCATTTGCATTTAATAAAACCAATTCCAACACTGGTTGGGTCCTAATTGGGTCATGGCCCAATTCTTGATCCAAATAAGGTCCAATTCTAAAATCCACCATTTAAAAGAATAATTGTCATATAAAATAATAGTATGAAAATCCAAGGTGTTACAGAACCTCACCCTTGGAGACAAATCCATCCTTTTTCATTTACCTTCTAAATTAGTAATCAACTCCATGGGGTTCGGCCATACACCATGGCTGAACCCTATGGTTCATAATCTTCCTCTAACAATTATTAAATAAAACATTCATCCCTTCAAAACATTGGTATTACCTCCATGGTTTCCAAGATCTAAATTAATATAACTTCCATGGGGTTCGGCCATACACCATGGCCGAACCCTATGGTTCAAAACCTTCTTTTAAAAATTATCAATCCTTGATCCTTCATGATCTACTCATCTTATGAATTTCCTTTCCATGGGGTTCGGCCATACCCATAGCCGAACCCTATGGTTCATCTTATTCCAACCCAAAAACCCATAATTTAAATCATGACTTTCCATGGTTTTCATTCCTTCAATATATCCAATAACCTTCCATTAAAAATCACCAATAACATCCATTAAAACCGTATGAATTTATTAACCAACTCCCATGGTTTTTACCTCATTAAAAATCCATACATTTACCATGTCTTCTTTCATGGGGTTCGGCCATGCATTGTGGCCGAACCCTATGGTTCATGGTTCCATTAAAAATATCAAAAACCTTTCCCAATCTTCTTCCATGGGATTCGGCCAAGCACCATGGCAGAACCCTATGGTTCTTTCCTTTTAAAACAATTTATCAAATAAAAATACTAACCGGTTCCGATTGATTCCTTGCTTTTCCAATCCTTCTCCTTTCTTCTTAATTATTCCAAACCAAGAACACTTCTTTCTGGCTGCCTTCTCCTTGTCCTTGCCGTGAATGAGAGCTTGAAAGAAAGAGAGAGAGAGTTCGGCTAATGGTGTAAACCGTGTGCCCCTCCTTGTTTCTCCTTTTATTACTCCCTCTTAATCCCAAGTTAGAAGGTGCTTAAGATAATCTTACCCCCTTGATACATTAGCAATTGCATGTACCCCTTGTCTTAGATTAGTAATTCCGTGTGCCCTCTTGTATTTCTCTCTTTGGAGAGTCCTAATTTTGGATATGATATGCGCCCCTCTTACCTTTTTTTTTTTAAGCTTCTGTTGCTCTCAATTTAAGATAGTA